>CM073764.1:36225372-36590013 GCA_037127475.1 Arma custos
TGACCCTGTTGGATCTGGAGACGCTCCTGGTACTCACTCAGCCTCTAAAAAGCAGATAACCTTAATCAGGGACAATGCCGTTGAGCGTAATCTTGTAAAATAAAGAAGAAAAATCCTAGGAAAGGATAACGGCATAATCAAAAAGGATGAAAAAATTACGGAGCGAACAGGACATCTATCGTCCCGCGAAATGAGTGAAAACAACAAAAATAAAATAATATCACATCATTTCTCTCTCTATCTCATTTAAACATTTAATTAAACATTAATTCATACCTTTACAATAAACTATCAAAACCTTAAAACCTATTATTAGGTACATAAACATAATTCAAATGTCAATTGTATACCATTAACAATCGTAATAATTGTTTGTTTAAAAAAAAACAATGTAAACTCACTTCTGTTTATATCGGTTAAGGTTGTAAATCCCCATATGTTTACCTATTGGAAGCAGTAAGATTCTCAATAAGACTGTCTTTGGCATAATCTTTTATTTATGGAATATTTCCAACTGAACTCAGTTGGTTCTTATGGTGGTCAATGCCATGCATGATACAAATCGTCCGGAACGTGCCCATCAGGTAATTTAATGGTAATAAGAGCATTTTATTTGTAGTCATTTTCGTATGATTAAAATATTGCTGAAATAGATAACTATTTTTGAATTTAACTTTGATATTATATAATAATAATCACCATATAGTACATATTATATTTATATGCGAATGCGATATTGAATTAAAAAAATAAAAGCATTGCATTATACATAACAAAAGATTTTAAACTTAAGACAAAAATTTAAATAAGATAATTTTTCCCGCGGTAATTTAAGTTTCAGCCAATAAGAATAACCCTCATCTTTTGCAGTAACTTCCACTAATAAAAACTCCGCAACCATCTTGTGGACGTACCATCCCTGGTGATGTCATTCCATTTCTGATGTTTTTGGTCCATACTTCTCCGATATTGTTTATACAAGTTTGGTAAGTTCTTTAGTTTTTTTAAGGTTATATATTTTCGCGAATATTGATAATTCGAAATTTATTTTTACTAGAATTAAAAAAATTCAATAAAAAGACTTTTGTCTACATGTTTAGAAGTTACGTCAAATGTGTCGTACAATGTTTTATTAGAATCATTTTCTAATTCCACCACAATTTATCACTAATGTTACTGTACTTTCAGTTTAAAATATTTATTAATTTATATAGATGTTGTTTAAAATTACATAACTAACATTGTGGTGTACACAAAATGTATTTCATGCATTTCATTTTCGTGCATATTTTCAGTAACATGGTTGAAATAAAAATTATTACAGTTCTGCAAAAAAAAAAAAATGTTTCGCTCCCTTGAGAAGTTGTTCCTGAATTTATATTTTCATGTGTGCTCAATTCGAATATGAAGTCAAAACCATTCTACCAAGTACCATTTTTTAGAGATTGGAGTTTGTTTTCGAAAAAAAAAAAAAAACTTTTTTTCATAAATTTAATAAACTTTTTAGTTGTGAAAATCAAAAATATATAAAATAATAAATTATTAAAGTACAGAATTATACTCAATTAATGTGTATATTTTATCCTTTTGTACATTTCATCACCTGTCTCCCGTTGTTGTATTCAATAGAAGTCCACAAGCATCTTCTCATTGCCTTTACCGCTGTAGCTTTTTTCCATCTGGGCTATGTCTTGATGAAACCGTTCTCCGTATTCATCTGAAACTGCTCCCAAGTTGGGTGCGAAGAAATCCAAATGGTAAGGCGAAAAATGAATTTTTTAGGACATGTTGCAACCCATGGCCTTATATGATGAAAGCAATTCTTCCACAATTTCATTGTAATTCATTGCACTTTTGTTCCCCAAAAATTGTTGACACACGTTTTCGAATGCAGCACACTTTTTCTGTTGCATTTAATCGTCTTTTAAATTCAACGTCCTTAAGAAGATCACGAATTTGCGGCCAACAAAAATCCCTTCTTTAATCTTTGATTTACTTAATCTGTGGAACTTGTTTTTCAAGCAGAAAAAACCCTCTCCTCCTTGTCCATTGCTATCACAAAATTCTTCATGAGGCCTAATTTGATATGGAACTTTTTTTTTGAACCAAGGGAGGATTGACAAAGTTTTTTTGACCAACTGTATCAGTGCGTTCTTGCCATTTTCTCACTATGCAATGATCTTCTTTTTTCCTGCTGTCCCACTCACATAAAAAGCAGCAAAACTTGGTGTAACCACTTTGGAGACCTGTAAGGACTGCTACAACTTTAAGGTCTGCACAAATGTTCCCTTTGTACTCGCTATATTTAATTTTCATGGATGTATGGATGTAGGTTGTAGTTGTGAAGGAGCACTGCTTTGAGGCTGAATTTAGAGCTGCCTATGAACAGCCTCCAATCATCTGGATTGGTCGGAAGGCCTAGTTCTGTAAATAAATCGAAAGTGCTTTGACAAAATGCAAGGTTGCCTTCTGTTGAAAAAGATTTGAGCACCTCTGATTTCCGCTTTCGAAAGAAAGAAACGTTCACTCCTGGTTCCAAAAGATTCCATTGTTTTAGCCTGGAACCAAGTAATTGGGCTTTACGTTTTGGGAGGTCTAAATCGCGGACGAGGTCATTCAAGTTTAGGAGGAGGGCCTGGGGCAGGTACCTGGGGAAGCCGTGTTCAGCACGCTTCAAAACATAATAAATTCAAAACAACATTATTGTTGAAGGGAGGATTTTGATGCAGAAATGTGTTATTAAAACAATTACCTTATCCTCAATGCAGTTCGATAGCATTACTTCCGCTACATCGATAATTTATTTATCATTTAAAATCTAGGATACTGATGATCGAATCTACTAACAACTTCTCACAACTTGGCGGGAAATGGTAAAGATAAACAATGCCTCCTTAATAAAGCAGCAAGTGAGGGCACTTGGCAAAATAAGACAACATACCCTCTCCAAGTCAATATTTCATGTGTATTTTTTATTTTATTTTTTGTATGATAATATTGTTACGGGCTACTGGGTATTAAAATGAATTAAACAATTGCTTAATTAAAGATACTAATATTTATTAACAAAATGATAAAAAGGATACAATTAAACTATTAACAATAAAATTATTGAACTAATATAAATTTATAATAACAATATTCTAAATATTTATTATGTAGGCCTAATTCCTATTTAATTATTACAATAATATTAGATATTACTAATTATAGATAGCTTAACTAGTTACAATAGTTTCTATGAATATATTACACTACAATTTATAACTAATAATTAACACTTACAGTTCACTAGTCCACCGACCGTAAGATTCTTCAAGTATCACAAACTGACATACAGTAACAAACAGAAACAGTTTATTACACTCGCGAGACTGTTACAGTTCACTGATACACTTATTACACTGGCCGGTTCAACACTGACTAGTTTATCACACTGACACTCACTTATTACACTTATCACTGATCTTCACTGGTCTACTCTCAGGCTAAGACTGACTGACTCGAGGTGGGGGAATTCTTTTTATAGGCAAGGCCGAACATTTTAGAACTCGAAGGGGCCAGATAATTCTGGAATATTCTTAATCCTTTGCCGACAAAAGAAGACGATCTAGAACAGTCCTAATCCTATTTAAACGTCTCCCGCTGACGGAGTTAAGCCGCTAATCCCCCGCTTCCGCCTTCCTTTGTACGCCCGTAACACTGCCCCCTCCTTAAAAGTGCTCTGCCCCAGAGCATAGTCCGGAGAAATCGGGCAGTTATGAGCTTCTGCTGATGGAGACGCACTTTCTTTCCAGGGGTTGAACGTGCACACCAATATGGCAATTCCAGAGTTGGCGAATGTCTGTTCGATCATGTCCCTGACAATCTTCCAATCCAAGCCGTCGTATCCACAGCCCAACTTCGGAATAGCGAGCTTAGTGACACGCAGTCTCAGAAGCTTACTCCGAAGGTCGTCGAGGCTTCGCCGCAGTGCGTCATATGTTGGCTTCTGATCAGTGGCACGCTTGGTAACCAAGTAAAACAGCTGTCGTCCTTCGTGCGGCTGGTCGAGTGCCTTCCCGACACTTGGTCCTTGGCGTTCCAGCTCCTCAGTTCCGCCGAACTTCTTCCTGAAGACCGTTGCAATCCCTCGAGAAGTCCTCAGATCTTCGGCAACGCAATGGGCCAGAGAATACTCCACTGGTAACGAGAAGATATCCCTGTAGATTACCTGAGTTACTCCACGAAACCCTGGTACCTTAGTATTTGAAACTGGGTCATTATTTGTCTCCACATTGTTTAGGTACCAACCTGCTGGTCTTCTGCCGGGCCATGGTCTCCTTTGTACGGGGCCAGTCTATTGAAATGGACTACCTTGGGTTTTCCTTTAGGCTGCTTCCTGATCCTATATACGACGTCGTTGATCCTCTTGAAGATCTCAAACGGGCCGTCCCAGGAGTTCTGCAGTTTAGGTGAGTAGCCTCGCCTTCTTCGAGGATCATGTAGCCAGACCAAGTCTCCAGGTTGGTAGCCACCTTTCTCAGCCCTGATGTCGTAGCGCTCCTTCATTCTGTCACTTGCCCTCTGGATGTTTGTGCGAACCTTCTCGTGGATATTATCCATTCGCTTCCGTAGATCCGTGACGTACTCCTCTCCGGCAATTTCCTCGTCAGGCTTGAAACCGAATTTCAGATCACAAGGCAACCGAAGTTCTCTGCCGAATACCACATTTGCGGGAGTCTGCCCCGTTGCCTCAGTGACTGAACTGCGGTAGGCCAGCAGGAACAGGTGAAGATACTGGTCCCAGTCTCGCTGATGGTCGGAGACCACTTTGGACAAATATCGACCCATAGTCGTGTTCATGCGCTCCACCATGCCATCGGATTGAGGGTGAAGAGGTGTCGTCCTGGTCTTCCGTATTCCCAGTGCTTCGCACATCCCGGAGAAGACTGCAGACTCGAAGTTTCGTCCCTGGTCAGAGTGAAGTTCCATGGGTACTCCAAACCTACTGACGAGCTGCTTCACCAGTACGTCCGCAACCGTGACTGCTTCCTGATTCGGAAGGGCGTAAGCTTCCACCCACTTGGAAAAGTAGTCCATGGCCACGAGAATATACCGGTTACCTTCATCTGTCACAGGGAAAGGGCCAGCGATGTCAATTGCTATTCTCTCAAACGGTGCTCCCACGTTGTACTTCCTCATTGGGGCCTTCTTTCTTCTTATGGGTCCGTTAGAAGCCGCACAAGTCGCACAAGTCCTGTACCAGTCCAACACATCGTCCTTAAGGTTTGCCCAGCGTTCACGTACCTTTTCCAATGTACGGTGAACTCCAAGGTGGCCGCCGGATACTCCGTCATGAAGTTCCCTGAGTACTTCGGGCACTTTACTCTTTGGAACGATGAGCTGAAGTCTGCGCTGATCTCCTTCCGTGTTCTCCAATGTCCGTTTCAGCAGCCCGTTGTCCACTAGAATGGAGTCCCATTGGGCCCAGTAAGTCTTTACATTCTTCGACATTGGAGCAACATCCTGCCAGGTTGGTCTTCCTTGCCCTGATAGTTTCCACTGCTTCATTTGTTTTAAGTCCGGGTCCCTGTCCTGCTCGTTTGACACCTCTGCATCCTGCCAACTGTCCATGACCACCGTTGTCCTCAACACTGATGCCTGCTTCTCTTCTTGTCGAGAACAATGCCCGCAGTCTTCGCCACAAGGCCTCCTTGAGAGCGCATCCGCATTTCTGTGACTCGTTCCAGCACGATGAGCAGATTCAAAGTCATATTCTTGAAGGCGCTCTATCCACCTCGCCACTTGTCCTTCTGGTGACTTGAATCGTAGCAGCCACATTAGAGCCGCGTGGTCCGTCCTCAGGAGGAATCTTCTGCCGTATAGATATTTGTGAAAATGCTCTATAGATTTCACCACTGCCAGAAGCTCCTTCCTTGTGACACAGTAGTTGCGTTCCGGAGCTGAGAGCGCTTTACTGAAATATCCAATGACCCTTTCTTCTCCATCTTGGAGCTGAGAGAGGACGCTCCCAATAGCGGTGTTGCTGGCGTCTGTATCAAGTATGAACTTGCCCTCGGGACGGGGATAGCTCAGAATAGGAGCACTACTCAATTTCTTCTTCAACTCCTCAAAGGATGCCTGACACTCGTGATCCCAAAGGAACGTCCGTTTTTCCTCGGTAAGCCTGGTAAGAGGTTTTGCAATGTTAGCAAATCCTTTCGCGTACCTCCTGTAGTAGGTGCAGAGGCCGAGAAAACTTCTTACTTGGTGCTTATCTCGAGGTACTGGCCAGTCGGTGATCGCTGCAATCTTCTCTTGGTCAACGGCAACTCCGTTGTCTGACACAACATGCCCCAGGTAGTTGACTTGCCTTCGGAAGAGATGACACTTCTTCGGGTTCAATTTTAGGTTCGTTGCACGCAATCGTTCGAAGACCTTCTCCAGATTGTTCAGATGGTGAGCGAAGGACTTTCCCAGCACAATGATGTCATCTAGGTATACCAGGCAAATTTCCCAAGAGAGACCTCTTAACACGCTTTCCATTAGCCTCTCAAATGTTGCAGGAGCATTGCAAAGTCCGAATGGCATTACCGTAAATTGCCAGAGTCCAGTCCCAATCGAGAACGCTGTCTTCTCTTTATCTTCAGGTTTCAATCCAACCTGCCAATATCCACTGCGTAGATCCAAGGTAGAGAAAAGTTCACACCCCTCCAGGGTGTCCAGCTTATCATCAATCCTGGGGAGCGGATAACTGTCTTTCTTGGTGACGTTGTTCAGAAGGCGGTAGTCTACGCAGAATCTCGTTGTGCCGTCCTTCTTCTTCACCAATACAACAGGAGACATCCAGGAGCTACTCGAAGGCTCAATGAAACCATCAGTCGCCATCTTCTTGATGATCTTCTCGGCGTCCTCCCGTTTGGCTAACGGCAGCATCCGCGGGACCTGTCGGATGGTTTAGCATCCCCGGTGTCAATCCTATGCTGGACGATATCCGTTCTACCCCGTGGCCCTGGGCTGATCTCGAAAACGTCCTGCCATCGGATAATCATCTTCTTCACTTCCTCGCTGTGTTCAGACGAGAGTTCCCGGCATGATTCTTCCACAAATCCAGTTAATTCTTCCGGCAGTCCTCGCAGCTCGGTGGGATGATGTTGCAGCTGACGTACCACTGAGGTAGCGGTTGCACAATCCCCGACCGGTGTTCCTTTGTTCAGCGTTACTGGGAAGCTGTTCAGGTTCATTAGCCGAATCGGAGTGGTACGTCCAACCTTGATGAGAGACCTTGCAACCATTACGCCGCGTCCGATCTCCTGTTCTTCTTGCCTCCCAGGTTCAAGTAGCACACATTGACCCTCAGGTAGATGTCCTTCGATCGTCCCATCCGTTATGATTTGGCTCCGTGCAGGTAAAGTGGTGTCCTCTAGTAAGCGCACTCGTGCGTAGATGTCCTTTCCCCGCCGAAGGATGACTTCTTCGTCTCCCATCGTCATCACCCCTCTCGCCAAATCCAGCTTGATCCCGTATACGATCATCAAGTCCGTGCCCAATATGACATCTTCATCAATATCTGCCACGAGAGCGCGGTGCTTCAGATGTTGACCCCCGATGATGAAGTAGGCAACTGTCTCCCCGTAGACCTTGGCTGGCTCTCCTGTGGCAGTCCGTAATGTCCAAATCGTTGGCAACATCTTCTCAGCAGGAACTGTCTTTGAGCTCAAGATTGTCTTGGTTGCGCCGGTATCCATTAGCAGACTTCGCAGCTGCCCGTTCACCTTCCCATCAACGTAGAAGCTGTTCGTTCTGCTCCCTAAAGACGCAACTCTACTGGTCTTCCTCGGGCCTCTGACGTAGCGGGCTGATAGTTGTTCCTCCCCATCAACCCTACTTCGTTCCTGTGGCTTCTCTTGCTTCTTGGATGGACACTTGCTTCTAGGGTGTCCAAGATGGCCGCAGCTCCAACAGCGTATCTCCTTCTTACGGGTCCTTAGAGCCTCCAAGACCTTTGTCAGAATATCTTCGACGCTAGGGACCTTATTTGGCTCCGCTTCTGCTGCTCGAACTTGTGCATGGCCCCGTACTGACTGCCTGACAGCCTCGAACTCCATGGCCTGAGATAATGCGTCTCCTAGCGTTTTTGGCCGGGCGAGCTTCACTGCTTGTTGCGTCTCGGGGTCCCGAAGTCCATCCAGGAATTTGTCGACAGCCAGGCTCTCGTAGAAATCATCGGTGACCGACGGGTAAGCATTTCTCACCAGCCGTGCAATGTCTGCCTCAAATTCCTGTAGCGTCTCGTCGGTCTTCTGGATCCTGCTTCTCAGCTGTGAGCGATATAGCTGGTCTATGTGGTGGTGGCCGAAACGCATCTCCAGTCTTCTAACCAGCTCCCCGTAGTTAGACCGCTCTGTCATGGGCATCCCTTGCAGTACTCCCAAGGCGTCTCCACGCAAGGCCAGGCACAAAGCTGAAGCTTGGGTCTCTTTCGACCACCCATGGATCGAAGCCGCAGTCTCGAAGAGAGTCATGTAGTCCTCCCACGGCGTCTTTCCGTCGAACACTGGAATGGTGTTGTGAGTTGGTGGCGTCCCTGAATTGGCGGGCATAATGATTTTATGAAGGCTGCCCTCGGAGGAAAGGTCGGTGTCGTTCTTCGGTGGGTTGCTTATACGTCCCTCGAGAGCCTCGACTCTTAGCCTAAGTTCGTCTTTAATTGAATTCAGTTCTTCCCCTAACATAGATTCTACATTAGCCACTTTATTATTTACATCGGCTAACTTATTCTCAACATTTTCCATTAACTTAGTCTCTAATGTACCTAACTTAGACTCTAATGTATCCAATAAATCACTTTTTACAGTACCTAGCTCATTTTTAACATTGCTTAATTCATTACCTAGCTCATTTTTAACATTGCTTAATTCATTACCTAACTTATTTTCTACATTGCTTAACTCATTTTTAACAGTACCTAATTCATTTTTAAAAGTTGCAGACAACTTGCTTAAATCAGTTTCAAATAGAACGTCATCTGGATTTTCCCCAAAATCTACAAAAAATTGACGCAAGCGCTCTTGCAGTACACTTTTAGTTCCGGAACAATCAAGATCACGTTCCTCCAATTCACGTTTCAAATCCGCAACTTTTAAATCAATTAATTTAACACTTTTAGAAGCCATTCTTCATACAGTAGCCCAATAATTACAAAATACAAGACCAAATGCAAAATAATAGCAATTACACAATTATCCCACTTCTGACACCAATTTGTTACGGGCTACTGGGTATTAAAATGAATTAAACAATTGCTTAATTAAAGATACTAATATTTATTAACAAAATGTTAAAAAGGATACAATTAAACTATTAACAATAAAATTATTGAACTAATATAAATTTATAATAACAATATTATAAATATTTAATATCTAGGCCTAATTCCTATTTAATTATTACAATAATATTAGATATTACTAATTATAGATAGCTTAACTAGTTACAATAGTTTCTATGAATATACTACACTACAATTTATAACTAATAATTAACACTTACAGTTCACTAGTCCACCGACCGTAAGATTCTTCAAGTATCACAAACTGACACACAGTAACAAACAGAAACAGTTTATTACACTCGCGAGACTGTTACAGTTCACTGATACACTTATTACACTGGCCGGTTCAACACTGACTAGTTTATCACAATGACACTCACTTATTACACTTATCACTGATCTTCACTGGTCTACTCTCAGGCTAAGACTGACTGCCTCGAGTTGAGGGAAGTATTTAAAGAGGCAAGGCTGAACATTCCAGAACACGAAAGGGCCAGGCAATTCCGAAATCTTCTTAATCCTTTTCCGACAAAAGAAGACGATCTAGAACAGTCCTAATCCTATTTAAACGTCTCCCGCTGACGGAGTTAAGCCGCTAATCCCCCGCTTCCGCCTTCCTTTGTACGCCCGTAACAATATTAATAATGGGATTAGAATTTTACGAAAACGAAAATATTTTAAGAAAATTATTCATTGTTTTTGATCAAATATTTCCACACATTAAAATCAAGTCTTCCGGAAGTCCTGTACTCACATCAGTTTTGCTCAGACCGTATTTTTATGAAAGCAGAACTGGATCTTAGATGAGGTTTTTTATTTAATTATATTTTCATGGATATTATAAAGAATTTATGAAATAAAGTTATTCTTCAATAATCAATGGTTGTAACAAGCTTAAACTCAACATTATTTTCGGCTGAGGGTTTATTAAATAAAAGTTATTCATTGATAAGAAGCGACTATCATTTATTACTTTATTAATACTGAGCATTTAATAGTTTATAATATTCTAACATTCTCTACATAAAAATTGTATGCGATTTTTGTATATATGCTTTATTCATTCGATCGCTCTTGAGAAGCCCTTTACAACCATATAAGATCTCTGTATTTTACTGCGACTATATTACACTAATTTTTTGTATACAATCGATAGATTTTGACGACAGCTGGCAATTGAAAATTAAACGAATGTCGTTGCTTCTCCGAGTCAAAAGTTACACTGTATTGAAATCTCGATACGCAGCAAAATGAACCCAAACTAGCTGCGCTCCTCCTCCCTCCCCCACCGCACGCCGTACCTCACCGTCCTCACATATCGTAATAAATTCTTTGATGCTTTAGCTAATCATTTGTCTGATTGGATTTAGGGTGGAGATAATAGATATGTAGCTGCAACATCAAACTGTATTCCCTATTTTATTATCATTCGTTTTTAAAGACGTTTCACGTCAAAAGAATAAGAAATACTTATTTTATTAAGAAATAAATATTTTATACAACAGGGTCTCCGATATTTTTTATTGTGGAACAATATTGCAGCCGATTATTGAGTTTGGTTATTTTATAAGTTATAATCATCAACCAGTCCAGAACACTATTAGTTGATAATATCAATTATAATTATTAATAACTTATAAATTTATTTATTTTCCAAGAAGTGTCCAACTCCGCGAAAGTAGTCGAACTTTCTGAACCCACAAAACGAGTATAAAACTAATAAAATGA
This sequence comes from Arma custos, assembly GCA_037127475.1. Classification (NCBI taxonomy): domain Eukaryota; kingdom Metazoa; phylum Arthropoda; class Insecta; order Hemiptera; family Pentatomidae; genus Arma; species Arma custos. The sequence goes on from CM073764.1 coordinate 36,236,417, forward strand.
GAGCCGTTTCCCAGAAAATTGAATAATTGCTTTTATAACGCAATACATGAAGTTTTGTTGATGGTAGCACACTCTGTTGACAAGAGTTAGAAACAAAAAGGCTGAGCTTTAGTTACGACTTACGCCAACAGGTGCCACTTTTATACAACAGTCCATTTTCGGGATATTTGTCAATCTGATAAAATATTTCTGACTTTTTTTTGTTCTCCTTTGGTTGGTCTTGATCCATTTTTTTTATAGCGATTAATATTGTGTGTTGTTTAGTTATTCAAAATAAACAAACCATAGGTTTTCATCAATTAACCTCTTTCGGACAATTTCAATGTAAATGGGACTTATTACTTGATTAATTAAGACCAAAAATTACCGTACGATTTTGCTTTTTAATGGTGTATTTGATTAAAATCATTACAGCCGTTAAAATAAATTATAAATAAAGATTAAATTATATAGGAAGTTGGTACTTTCAGTTGTTTTTAGGAAAAAAGTTATAACCCATTTAACCTTTCAGTCTTTGACTTGAAATTTAATTGCAATTATTATTAAACGGTTTTAAATAAAACTTACTTAACAATTTGAATATAATCAGTAGAGACAAAAAATCACATTAATTATATTTAAATATTTTTATTTTGAAGAGAAAAGATTTGTCTTGGCCGGAATTCGAACCCTGGTCGTCCGCATTTCTAGCGCGATGCTCTAAATAAATTATAAAAACATGTTTATTATACTTTGAATTTTCCCTTCTCAAAAAAAAAATGTATTCTTCCTTTAACCTCAGGCATTTCTGTGACTTTTCCTGCATTTATGATCTACTGTAGAAAACAGTTATTCTGGTGTAATTTTTTCAGACTCAATATTTCTGTTGAAGGAATACAGAAAACTTAGGACTCTTTTTAAGAAAAAAAAATCCTGAGTTACAGAAATATTCAATACCTGCAATTTGTACCCTAATACTAAAAGACCCATAGGTATGTCTAAAATTCAAAGTTATTTTAAATTCTAATTAATACTTTTGGATTTTTTAAGGATGAGACCACTGGTGAATATAGGAGATTACATAACGCGGAATTGCGACGCATGCATTCGGTTAATATTATTCAGGTGATAGTGTCGCGAAGAATTAAGATGGGCATGTAACGAACCAATTCCTAAGATGTTAATAAGCGCTGTACCGACTGGGAAGTGTCTGAGGGTAGACCGAGGCGTAGGTGGGAGGATTGCGTTAAGAGTGATCTGGCGGGTTTGGGTGGTGCTCCTTGGACGGAGGTTTGTAAATATAGATTGGTGGTATCGGCATCGAGCTTTCGGGTTCATCAAGGCTTTTATTTATGTATTTAATTAATACTTTTGTATGTACCTACTTTTCTTTTTAAGTAGAGAGGACAGTTTATTAAAGAGCTAACGTTTCGACTCACATTGCAGGTCTTCTTCAGGGCTGACGACGGGGTGGGGGGGGGGGGCGGAGTAGCTTCGTCAATAACTACTCACGTTACTACCACATAAACAACGTTAATAATTCAAGATAAACTTTGTATTGGTTGGGGGTACATTACGGTGTTATAGAAGTGATAGTAATCATTATTGAATTTCTTAATATAAAGTATCTAAAAAATAACTTCACAGGCATAATGTAGCTATTAGAAGCGATTCATTTGCTTCTTATGTTAAAAAAAGTCTTTTAAAAATACAAAAGTAAATTTATTTTGTGATTTAAGGTGCATGAGACTTTCCTATATTAAATTAAGTAAATCTTCTAATTTCGTTATTATTATTTGGTTCTTATAGTAATCAACAAAAAGTTTATTAAAATGGCATCTATTCCCGTACAATCGTACGTGCAGACTCCAAAAATATCCAGGATGGAGAGCGAATCGGATAGTGATGAAGAAAAGAACCTATATGAATTTAATTATAATGATAAAGAAGAGTCCGTAAGTTCCTGATTTATTTATTACTATAATTTTTATTTTAACAATACTTGATTATATTCATAATGTAATATCAATACTTGAAATAAGAAGTTATTGACCGCTTATGTATTTAAACAGTATTGATATTTCTCTTGCAGTTCATCTGATTATTTTTAATTGTTTTAAAATAGCTATATTTTTAGTTTTAATGGCATTGGATACTTCCATCCGTACAGCCAGCTATATATTTATTTTGGTCAACTAATAAGTTTGATGCCAACAGCAAGCGGTTTTTCCCAGATGGTCACCGCCTGTTTTTCCCAGGCGGTCACCCATCCAAGTTATAACCACGCCCGATGTTGCTTAACTTCGGTGATCGGACGGAAACTGGTGTGTTCAACGTGGTATGGCCGTTGGCATGAAAAGGAATATTGATTACTTATATATTTTTTACGTACTATGTAATCGTTATTACACATTGAGTAGTCTAATGAACAATATCAAAGAAAATAAACAAATTAGGCAGGCAATGACTTGATTTTTGATAGTAAATAGCAGTATCGCCAGGATCTATGAAAAAGTTCAAGAGCGTTTTCCATTTTGGTTTCAGCAGAATACTATAATTCTCAGTAAATTACCTAATCATTATAAATAGTTGTGCTTTATTTTTTTTTTAGGGTGAAAAAAATGGAATTTTTATATGTACATACATGTTCTTTCATGTCCTTTATGCTCATAAATATTTTATTTAAAGTTAAAAACATAAAAGAATTTATAATAATTAGATTTTACTGAACAAAATATAAAACTTTATAAAATAAAAACAATTTATTAGCTAATCCCAGTGGTATATGAGCTCATTACATGGTATCACAATTGAGTTACTAATCTCACGATCCTGACTTTGTGACCGGCTATGTCAAATAAGTTACTTATTCATGACTGTGGAATCACATTTAGCTTGAGGCTCATCCAGCCTCTACACCATGAATACCCTTGATTAAGAAGAAGCCAGTCGATTGAGCATGACTTGGCTACATCATCTTCCTACACTACTATTGGCTTTTTACAGTTTCCAGTATGTACTGAACCCTTCTCCTACTAAACACTGAACCATTATGGACAATAGTATAAGTTACAAAAGACTTCATTGGTTTCTTCTGGTCTAGACCGTGTTGCTATATTTTTCGCCAGCCATACTGCTGACTTCTTCAGGGCTGAAATGAGAATGAGAATGAGCTGAAGAAGTCAGCAGCATGGCTGGCGAAACGTTGGCGAAAAAATTAGCAACACGGTCTAAACCAGAAGAAACCAATAAAGTCTTTTGTAATAATAGTGGCCGTGGAAACCCAAATGAGTATTTATGTAGTATAAGTTGTTTTTGTTGACTGTATAATAAAACAAAGCATCATATTTTGCAGCCTAACTTTACACCAACTCGTAGGCCTTCCATCATTACCCCAGTAATGACTTCAAAAAAAAAGAAGAACAGCTTTTGTTCAAAACAAAAAAAAAGAATTAAGAGGTTTCCCTGTGTTGTTTGTTGCATGAGATTCCCAAGACATTGCTTGGAAAACCACATGAAAGGGCATTGGAACGTTTACGACAAGGTAAGTATTTTAGATATAATAAGGAATTCCAGTATGTTAAATGGTAACAAAACTGCAAAAGACTCTTAATATTTTATTAAAATTTAAAATAGAACATACGATTTTTGGTTGTTGAGAGGCAGATTTTTTGCTTAAAGTTATCCTCTATGTGGTTAGTGACCATATACTTACTTTTTATCGTTGCTTCCAAAATGGGTTAGCAATTTTGAAAAATGAAATGTTGAGAATATTGATGGCTGAATATTGAAAAGTGTATGACTAAAAAACATATTAAATTCCTAATATTTATTGATTTCTAAAAACGTATTTATTAATGTTGAGGCATACAATTAAAATCAATTTTGGTAACTTAATGGACACTCTGTATGTGATTTATCATTTTTGTTTTTCTTTACCTAACATCATTAATAACTTCTAACTATAGCTCTTTCTTTATAGGAATGGTCTCATTCAATTCAGGAACAAAAAATGGGGTGTGGCATGGACACTGCCGTGTGTTGTACATGAATACGGTTACGTAACGGGTAATATTTTTTCATTTTGCACAGAAATTGATAAACATTTGAGAAATGTCATCAACGAGCATACGATCTTCCAGCATTTTGCAAGTGATATTGGCAGTCTGTGGTAAGCATCAAAACATACTATAAATGCCTTCGATGACACGAAACCGCAGGGCCCAAAATGTGCTCAAGAGTGACAATGCGACAATCGCTTCTTCGTATCTCCTTGTTGCCATCATGAACAGGGTTACGTCCACATCCGATTTGAACTTCCTTTCAGTGACTGCTAGTATAACAAAGGAATTCTTCGGCATACACGACATAAATAACGTTCAGCGGTGTTGAATGCTGGCCCGGAGCAACGTCGAGACAATGTACTTCATTCCAAAACACAGTGTGATGCTTTGCAAGCAGAACCGACTCCGGTGCACTTCTGTCACACTGTTGATGTACGATTGGATCATCAGTGGGTTGGCTGGAACACAAATGGTTACTGTGTTATCAAGAAATAATCCCAGTGTTCTGTAATCTTGTACAATAGTTGACCAAGTAAGAATTGTAGCCAAACTTTTGTAACAGACCTTTTGACCACGCTGCTCAGATACATATATGTATATATAATGTTTTCTATATGTTGACATTGAACGCCTGACTATTGCCCAATTAACGCGGCAGCTGATGCGCCATCTAGCGTACATTAATGACTTGTCCGATGATACCATAGCTGCCGTCGTAATGCAATCTACGTATCTGCATAAGTGATAGTCACAGTGAAACTAGATGTAGTGCACTGATCAGATCAAATGCAACCAACTCGTGCTACTTAGGTGGATACACTAATCCGTCCGAACGTCACAACGTGGGTACTTTGTCCGAATCCAGTGATTTTTTCCAGCAAAAATTTAAAGTCCGCTTCTGGCTCTTCAGGGAAAGTATTTTTAAACAGCGGTAAGTATTATTCTTTTGTTGGCTTCAATGAGTGCAGAAACCATACACGATCACACTCTTAGGTCCGAATAAATTGTTGGCAAACATCGTAGTGGAACATGCACTAGCTGCAGCTCACTGTGTCTTCATAATCGACGGTCGTACACAATCGATGCCTATACGGTCCATTGGTGATATAGAAGCGATTTCATTATAATTTCAACGGTCCTTCAGCTTCAGATGTACTAGCATTGCCGTTGACCCGCTCGGCTGAATTCATTCTTTTACGTCCCCGACACTGCTTGACTCGGTCATAGGGTGGTTTATTGTTATCATTCGATCGCTGTTGAGAAGCCCTTTACAACCATATAAGATCTCTGTATTTTACTGCGACTATATTACACTAATTTTTTGTATACAATCGATAGATTTTGACGACAGCTGGCAATTGAAACTTAAACGAACGTCGTTGCTTCTCCGAGTCAAAAGTTACACTGTATTGAAATCTCGATACGCAGCAAAATGAACCCAAACTAGCGGCGCTCCTCCCCCCTCCCCTCCGCACGCCGTACCTCACCGTCCTCAAGTATCGTAATAAATTCTTTGATGCTTTAGCTATTCATTGGTCTGATTGGATTTAGGGTGGAGATAATAGATATGTAGCTGCAACATCAAACTGTATTCCCTATTTTATTATCATTCGTTTTTAAAGACGTTTCACGTCAAAAGAATAAGAAATAGCACCTTACCCGATTTAAATCTTTGAAAATTCTTTATTGACTGTCTAAAGCCTCATAGAAAACGTTATACGTTCTAACTTGAGGGAAGCTTACCAGATTTTGATTCCTACAGCCGAAAAAATCACCAAACCACCATCACAAAAACTTCACGAATCAACAAATTTATCGTTATTTTGTGAACAAATTTGTCGTTTAAGTTCTATTGAAAATTAATCACCAATAAGCTGTGGTTCAACAAAAAAGCAATTTAAAACCCAATAATAAACCTGTAAACACATAAATAGTAAACAAAAAAATTACTTTTCGATCGTAAAAGATCAATTATTTTTTATTTAAAAGCAAAAGGATATTTGTTGCTCTTCAAAAAGCTAATGGGCGATCTGAGGTACTATTGTCATTGTACTAATACTAATTTTTCGGTACTACAAGTGTAGTGCAAGGAGTAAGTAAGTACCACTCCCTGTCATGTGATCTTTTCTTCCAATTAGGCACTCTGTCAACCCGATCTCTCCATCTAGTTTTTGACCATCCAATCTTACGTAAACCAAGGGGCTTGTACTGCAGGAGTCTTTGTGACTTCTCACTTTCGTCCATCCTCGCTATATGCCCATTCCATCGTAATCGGTTTTTATAAACTTGACTATAGGCATTTCTCTGTAGAGGGAGTAAAAAAACGCGCTGTTTATCTTTCTTCCTCAGTAAACAAGTTCTCAGAACTGTAGGTCATCACAGGTCTTATAAATCATCACCTTTGTACTTTTTTCAATAAGTTTGAATTTGAAACATAATTGTAACCAAGAAAGCATCGGTTGGCAGATAATAGTTTTCTACCAATATATTGCTCCATATTCTGACAGTTCTTTATGTAAGAACCCAAATAAACAAATCCTTCTACTTCTACTCTTTCAAAGGTGTAATAATTATAATTAAGAAGCAGGAACTACCCCTCCGTGCATTTATTGGCAATGCTTACTTTTTGCAACCGTTATTATAAGCTACGTATAAGTATAAGCAGCCTTCTCAAGTTTTCTTCAAATTCAGTTCAAATTTAGTTCAGCCTCAGTTCTGCTTATAATGTCGATATCATCAGCATGAGCGACGATTGGACTGCTTTGTGACCACTCTTCCATGTCAGTAGACAGTTTTTTCCTCTTCATCTTATAATAAGCTGACTTAAAATTCAAGAATAAATGATTGAATCTCCATTTTAGATCCATTCTCTATTTCTTCTCCATTATTTGGCTCACTCGAAATAAATAGTAACTGGTTGACTTTTCCCTCATGAATCCAAATTGATATTTTCCTATTCAACTTTCAACTTCAGGTCCACATTAGCATATAGAATGTTGGATAGGACCTTATATGCCGTTTTTAGCCGTGATATTCCTCAATGGTTAAAGCTTTCAAGTGGATCATCCTTTTTATGAATCAAGCACACAAAACTTTTAAATAGGACAAAACGTTTTTAATTATGAAAAAGAACAAAACTACTCAAAATTACGATTAGAAGGGATGGAAATCTATTCATCTCGTTAGCACTTGAACCCTCCCACTGAGGTTTTCCAAAAACATTTACATTTGATTTAAATTCACTCAAAACTTCTGCAATTCGTGTTTATTTTTTCCCCTGTTTATTGTTGTCTTGTTATAACTATCAATAATTAATATTTGTTTTAATAACAATATAATTAATGATTGATAATTGTTATTTACCTAATTATATGGTTAATTATGAAATTTTAATCTAGATGGAGGCATTGCTTGTGAGTATAAGAAATAAAATTGAATTAAAACATCTAAATCAAACGGATTGCAAATGCTCTCGTTGCATCTATGAATCAACAAGTGGTAATATATGTATATATTTGATTGTCATACTTCTAATAATGAATATCTTAATAATGGATGATGATGAAAAATAAATGACATTTTGTATTTTTACTAATATACTTTCTTAATCTTGTAGATACTGAGAAGTTGTATGAAATAAAAAAGCACTTTTATTGCAATGTATGTGATTTATCCTTCTTCTCTGGGAATAAATTATCAAAGCATATGGATAAGCATCGTGAGACCTACTTTAAAGTATGACAAATATTTTAAAGAAATATTGCATGCACCAAGAAAAAATGTAAACAAATATTCAAATAGTAGTATATAATATTCAAATATAGCATATAATTTATAATGTCGATTATTCTAGATGAATTTTTAATTTTTTTATGTATGTGATCATTTCTAGCATAAATTTAATAATTATTTTAATAAATTAATTAATTGATCTAATTTATAGTAATATAATATACATTATTATAAACTAATAGTGGCCACATTTTATTATATTTGTCCCAGAAGTAATTTTGAGGAAAATTTCCTCCCTCAGAGGGAGCCACTGCCATTGCCATTTGATTGTACGAGTATAATAACAATTTAGTACTCATAATGTTTTGTTGTGGGGTAGTATATTTCTAAATAAACATCAGTACCTAGGCATTAACATAGATTAAATTAAGATTAATAAATTATTATAACGGAAACAAATATCTTTCACTTGACAAATGACAAATTTCATTTTACATTTACCACCCTCCTGCATGGAGGTAAGGGATATTAAACATTTTAGGATGTTCATTGTGATTATTTCATATTTTTTTAAAAATATTTTTTATTAGTATATATTCCTCTATTAAGGTACCAACGTTTTTTAATTTATAATTGACAATTAGAAGAAAATGTATGTAGAATTATGAGATTTTGTTTGTGGGCTCTATCGCTGTTTGGGAGGGTTCAATAGGAAATCTCTATTGATGATTAATTAATCAACCATTCAAAAATAATACAAATTAAAAATTAACAATAAACTAGACATTTTTTAAAGGAAATATTAGAAAATTAACATAAGCAATGTAATTTAAATTAAAATAAATATAACTACATTTAACTATAATGACAATATAATTAGTAACAAAAATATAACTTGTCACAAGGTGATCTAGATTAATTATACTTTCTAAATAATGAAATATGATTTACCTCTATTGTTTAGAAGTATTGTTACTAGCATATATAATTTTTAATATCCTCAGTTTATTATTTATGTCCCGGTAGTAACTTTTGGAAAAATTTCCCGCAAACCCTCCCTCATTGCGTCAGCCACTGATGATTGATTGTGTGATAACGTTTGAGTCCAATCAACATAACCTAACTAGTAATTTCTTTTATATTTACATTAATTATTAATTAATTATTATAGATGAAAAAGCTAGAAGAAGAAAAGCACGTGGTGTTCTTCTACCGCCATATTCCAATTTAATCTAGAAGAATAGTAAATTCTCAAAATGGAGATGTACAGCATCTGTGATGTGACTTATACAAACTTATACAATAATTTAATATGTGTTATATTTGATAAGTTTGAATTTGTAAATTAATATTTTAACCATTCTTAATTGTTTTATTTTTACAACAGTATTTTATTTTTAAATTTTTAATTATATTTATTTAATGTATTTACGTACATCTTTTAAAGTATCATGTAAGGTATTAAAGTAATTATAATCTATTAAATGTAAAATGCACATTTTATCTTATAAGCCATTTTGTAATGTTTTGACTTGTCGGTTAAAAATAATCATCATTTTTCAAATTTGTATAAAGATATTGAAAAAAGAACATTTAGTATTTTTTATAAATTTGATTTCAGGTTCTTAAAATAATTGTGATTTATTATATGAATAAATGTATCTTTAATCGATGTAGATCGTTTTTACTGTTATTAATAGCTTGGTCACTGACCACCTTTTATTTTTCAAAATTGTTAAAGAAAATTAAATGCACGAATGAGAACTGTTTAATGAATGTTATCAAAAGCTTATAAAATGATTGCAAGCTACTAAATCTTTAAATGCTTCTTTAATCTAAGTAGAAATAAAGCTGATTTTAGAAAAAAAAAATTTAATTTTCTATAATCTAATTTTCTAGAGTATAAAAAGGACAATTCATTTTTAACTAGTAAATCAAAAATTATTCACTTTTTAACCCTTTTAATTCAGGTGTACAGATGGGGTTTTCCGTCTCCCTTGGGATTATTTATTTTTTACATATAAGTTTTATTTATTCTAACTTTTATTGCTAATGTGTTAACATTAAATTCAAGCTGAAATGTATGTTAATTGAAAGTAATTTTTCAGAAATTTTACGTGTATATAACTTTGGCTTAAAAAAGTAAAAACTGTAAAATTTTGTATTTTACAATATGATTACATTGTATAAATGCATCCCATTGTTCATCTTAAGATATAACATTTCTTCATACAATTCAGTTTGATTAAAAATTACTTTTTTCCAGCCACCGATTCATAATTTAATAGCCCGGGCAAGGAAGTCATGTTCTATCCACATCAGAAATTATTCTTTATCAATGTCAGCTCGATCAATCGGCATCCATATGATCGGTACTATGTAGTTTGTCAACTCAAAGCTATTGGGTAATAAACCGGAAATAATCGAGTATTTCTTCTCCGTTTTTTTTATTGTGATTTTTTTTTTTTCACTATTGTAAATAGCCAGTTATGTTTTTATTTTATTATTATTATTATTATCATTTTCTAGAGACTCAGTTAGTCATTATTCTATACCCTTCAATAGAATATAAATACTATACAATAGTGTATATATATAAAATGGACTGTGTCATTGAGTTTATTATATCTGAAGGAGGCAATCCATTAGTAGAAGTGTTCTGTTAGCGCCATATCGATTGCAAACAACACACTACTCAATGGTCATACAAAACGAGTCAGATACCTAAGCCAGCGGTGTTTCGTACGACGATTGCACCATGATCTCGACTGCTGTTAAAAAGGCCTTCCTGATATCTAAGATATCCAGTTGCTTTCCATTTAATTTAAAAGATAGAAAAGTTACTATCGATTATAGATTCCTTGTTTACTCTATCATACTGAAACTTTTCTTCGCACCACAACCCATCCTCAACATCTTTCAAGTATCCTTCCTTATGACCCAAACAAAAATTCATGTGACAACATCCAATGTCGTATACATCTTGGCAGGAATATTCTCCTATGCTTCATTCTTCAATTACTTCAGAAATAAAAAAAAGTTGACAAAGCTCTTGAAAAACTATTCAGGCATGGATGCCGGATTCAAATGTTTAGGAGAGAAGAAATTCGATTCAGTGAATTTGTACACAGACATATTATTACTAGCTACTGGACCCAGCCTGATAACCATTCGCTGCATCGTCACTCCAAACATGACTTGGTACATGTTATACCAACTTGTTTACTTGTTCAACGTAATGGTATCCTTGTACATGTTGGTACAACCTTTTATAAGGCTAGTGGAGAACATGGCTCTTAGAATGAAGAGACTCGGAATAATCTTGCATGATTTGAGCGGGTTAACTTCAAGTGAAAAGAAAACGAAACATTTGGAATTAGTTATTTACTTGTACGACTTGATGTGCACGACGTGCGAAGTCCTTAATGACATTTTCTCATACAACATACTTTTCATCATCTTCATGACATTCATCTTGATCACAACGTATGCATACTTTACCACAATCTCTGTCATCGACAACTACGTCGTTGCTTTTATCACAGGAACTGTAGCTAGTTTTTATGGCATTATCATGTGTAGAATAGCGATTCATAGTGAACGTATGACAAAGGAGGTATCAAAAAAACTTTTGAAATAAACCTTGAATAATAATAGTTGACCTTACATGTGCTTATATGAGGAAGAAAACGGCCGGGTGTAGCCAACAATGTATCAATAAACAATTCTCTCTACTTAAGAGAATTTTTTTTTTTTTTTACCTCCACCCGGACCATTTTCTTCCACTTTTAAAATAAACATTTTTATCATGCTAAAGCACAATGATAAAAAAGCTATTTCACACGAGTTAAAATTTACAACAATAGCATTTCAGAATCTGTCAACTTTGTTTCACACTACATATTGCACATTTTCAAATTATTGTTTCGGCCAAAACATTTTTTTTTTCAATAGCACTAAAGACAGTAACTTTTTACTTATTGCAATGTTTCGCAAAATAGATACCGCAAGTCCACTACAAGAGTGCCACGAACTTGATCAATAGTTGTTTTAATATGTGAAATTAGTTGCATAAAATTAATAGTTATATAATAGTTCGATTTAGTAATTTTATTCTTCTTTCTCGTTAATTCTTAGATTTACAATGCATATATCAAAATAATAATGAGGTTGCCATGAATTCAATTTAATAATTGTCATAATTAAAAGGTTGGGTATCATTATGCTAACACTTTTAATAAAAGTAGTTGCAAACATTTTATGTTGATTATCTTGATTTTCCATTTCAATATTTTAATTATTCCATGTCAACTCTGCCATAACTTTCAAAGGTGTTCTCAATGTTCTTTAGGTGACTTTCAATACTCCCAGGGTGGGACAGCAGTAATTGGAGTTAGGTGGGGTATTAGCAATATCCCATCGTGGTTTAAACATAAAAAAGTAATTAAAAGACTTTGTTACTTGTTATTTTACATTGTTTCCTTTTGTAGCAATCTTAGACTTCCAATAAATAATAAGCTTTTTTTGATGTGGCAACTCAAATTAAAATTAACAATAGAGGATGTCAAATAATCGTATGATGAAGTGTCTTTTTAATATGATCAATTACATCTTTCTCAATGATCGTCATTAATTTTATTTATAAAATGACTTTTATCTGTACTTTATTTTTTGTTTAATATTATTCTTTATAATGTACTAATGTACTATCAATGGCAGTTGCCGCACAAGCTCTCTCTATAGTGCCATTTTATTCAATAAAACTATTAAGATAAAGTAAACGATCTTCTCCTTGCTACGTTTGTTCAATCTGAAACCCTTTACTTTTTGGGTCAAGACTTTACATTGATTTGAAATATTGCTGCTTTAATTAGGCTACTACTATTGACCCTCCTTCACTACGCTTGCTCGAGAGAAATACAAATCATTAACAGGGATTTCAATTATTACAGCCCTATATGTGTGTAGTCAAGATTTTAACCAGGTAATGGAAAAGCTGACCAGTTGATTTTTAAAAATGTATATTGAATAATCGAAGCAACAGACTGTTTCAATAAAACCAGATTAATCAATATTAGAAAGATGATTAATTTGATGTTCTATATTAAATTTTGGGCTAAACATTTCAACTATTTTTTCATCTTAGGGCTTGAGCCTGGGAGAGGACTGGCTATGCTCACTTAACAAATTACCAAGACCAATACATTTAATATTAAGAAATCAGTAATAGTTTTAATAATTTCAGTGAGTCCTAATTATACAGTTCAATTCAAACAAGATTGCACAAAAAAACCTAGTGCGCTAAGGTATGTACTATTGCTGACCTTATATCTTAAAGGAAATCCAGTAGATCTATAATAAAAGCATAATACATATTTAACAATTTTAGGTTTTATTAAAACCCTTTAGCTTTGAAAAGTTTTTTCAAAATTATCAAACTTGGATAGTATTAACTTAGTTTTAATATTTTTTTTTCATTTTGAAGAGAAATAATTTGGTCCTGGCCGGGATTCGAACTCCATGGCAGCGCTCTTAACATTTGAGCTACCAAGGGTCGCCTCCCAGTCAGGACAAATCCATTCTTTTCACCGATTTGTCCTGACTGGAAGGCGACTCCGATAGCTCAAATGGGAAGAGCGCTGCCACAGAGAGGCGGACGACCCAGGTTCGAATCCCGGCCAGGGCCAAATCTTTTCTCTTCAAAATAAAAATATTTAAAAATTAAAACAATTAACAAAAAATTACTTAAAATATTTTTTTCATTTTCACAAAGATTGCCAATGAAAACTATAAAGAAGGTACACAAAAGTAAATGAAACTTGAGGAAGAACAGTGAAATGCTCATACTTAATATACATTGATAATCATCTACCACCTAACACAAAAAAAAATTAAATATTTTATGTTTCAGGCTATTGAATTCAATAACATATTGTTTAAAGTAATGATTAAGGACAAATTTGAAGATACACGAAATAATGTAAGAATATAACTTCATCTTAATGATTATAAAAAATCAATGTATAATAAAATATTTACTTACTTTCTCTAAATATTACCAAAATCACAAATTTCCTCTCAAGAGAAATGTTACTTTTTTTATTTTGATTTCAGATAAGTATACTTATATCATTTTTTCAGAAAAAACTGCGCCTTCACATTTTAATGAAAAGAGGAGTCAAACTTACAGCTTGTGGCATGTTTCCACTTGATCATGCTTTGATCCATTCGGTGAGAAAAAACATTTATTAAAAATAAGTATTTTTATTGACCGTTAAAATAAAATATCTCATGCCATTTATTTATATATAAATACTTTAAACCATTATTTAAAATACAATTCAATTTACACATTATTCATAAAATTATAATTTAACTACAGATGATGGCTGCAACTACTATCTATTTAGTTATCTTAGAAGATTTTGGAAAGGACCATTGAATGCTTACCACAAATAGTATAGAATTAAAGAAATTGTATGGTAAATCTTAGATATTATAATGCCTGTTTTCCATGGATTAATTTTAATATTAATTTTATACGATTTTTGACCTTCTGTATTATGTTTTCTTCACAAATTTTTTGAAATGACAATTAAAATTTAAATGTTTTAATGTATATATTTCACATTTCAGGGATGCTTTGTTTCCTCTTCAACACCTAGTAAGCCAGTAATTTTGGATGAATAAATAATAATAATAAATGATCAATGAATCAATCTCATTGACCAATTGTGAAGAAAGCATAATGTTATATTTCTATTAAATTCAGATAGTACAGTTGTACGGGAAAGCAAAATATGGAAACAAGGGGGGAAAATGTATATACCAATTATTATTAAGTCATGGCAACATTTGGATATCAAATTTAAAATTTGTTTCATTCAAATTAATGTTTAAGTTTTAGTTAGTCTTTAATGTTAGTTAATATAAGGATTCTGTAGGTACTCAACCTAATTTTTTTTGTTTTAACAACAGTAAAATGCACTATTGAGTGATAGATTTTTAATTTTTTCCTGAAAATAAATAAATGTATATGAGTAGTATATTTCCCAAACTTTACCTGAGACCATTTATTTTCTTTCAAATAAAATGAGACAATGATGTTTACATATTTACATTAATATAACAGCGTAGTAATCCTAAACTGGTAAAAATGGACAAACTCTACTTAAGCCTAAGATAGAGATATGTGTGTTTCTATGGCTCATATTCATATTTTTTAAAATATTTTTACATTTGTCCTAAAAGTTTTAAATGGACCCTCAGCAATTGAATGGTAAAGAATGATTTTTTTATTTTTTTGTTCATCTCATATCAGAAATAAATTATTTACTAGTCAATGGATCTTTTCTAATTTTTACTTTGCCCAGCTTCTAGACCAAATGACTTTCTTGTGCAACCACTGTTGGGAATCAATACATTTTTAACAATTACTTTCTAGGCTCAACAACTGTAATGATATAGTATAATATAAAAAATAAAATAAAATGGCACGAACCGCATCCCCATCTTTTGTTCTCGGTAGTTAAAACTACATTCAGTAATATTAGTATATTTCTTAGAAATTAAGAAACAATTGAACTCTAAACTGTGAAAAAGGTTTAGATTAAACATCTAAGCTAATCTATAGATAGGGCTTTTGGGAAATAAAGATAATGTATATTTGTTTCATGATTGAACTATAAGGTAACTGTAAAATGGTAACAAAAATATATTTATATTTTTTTTTAATTTCAAAAATATTGTTTAAAAATATTTATTAATAAAATAACCAGTCTTTTTAAAATCAGTAAGCTCTTGATAAAACTCTCTCATATATTGATTGCTCTCTGCTCTTCTTTCTGCCCATTTCACACTTCCATTCATCAATGTTCAAAGTTCTGCTTCCACTAGAACTTCAACTAACAATTATGAGTTTAGTATTGTTGGGATCAGAGACATATTTATGTTTGTTCTCTTCAAATAGTTTTATCAGTGCTTCTTTATAAATGGAGTGATAATGTACAACCTCTTCTTCACTAGGCTCGATAATTTTTGGAATACTTATAGGTTCACCAACTAAAAACAAGAACAAGATGAAGAAAATTAAAACTTGATGTATTGTTACTAATATCAACATTTAAATAATAGTGGTAACATTATATACAGATTTAGTAGCGGGACAGTTTCCAGTATTTGATCTCGGATAGGCCTAATGATTTCACAATCTTAGTAATTTTTACTCAGTCTTATACAAGATTTATACAAGAATACTAGAACAGAGGCTGAGGAGCAAAATAGAACAAGATTTGGAAGAGGAGCAGGCTGCTTTCAGACCTGGTAGACAGACAGAGGATCACATATTCTCACTCAGAATGATAGTAGAAAAAGCATGGGATCGTGGCAAGGCAGTAGCATTTCTGGATCTGAGAGCGGCTTTTGATTCGGTTCGGACAGCCTTAGTCCTTTGCTTTTTGTCCTTCTCATGGATGAGGTATGAAAGGTATGTAAAAGGAGAGCTCCAAGAGCTGTGGTGGGATACTGGAATCTAACACCAGTGCTTGCTCAGGCTATGATATACGCAGACAACATAGTACTGATTGCGGACTCTCAGGAAGCTCTCCTAAATGAATGGCATGAGGAACTCCAGCTAAGAGGATTGCACATAAATTCAGCTAAAAGCAAAATTATGTGTGTAGGAAGGGAAAACCTGGAGCCAAGGATATTATGTGATGGCGAACCCCTAGAAACAACAAACACCTACACATATCTAGAGACAGTCATGAGCAAAGATGGTAAAATAAACCAGGAGGTTCTAAATCAGGTGATAAAGGCAAACGGACTGTACAACCAGATATCCAAAACTATCATCGGAAAACATGAAATAAGCAGAGATGCCAAAATTAGAGTATTTAAATTGGTTTTCCATCCAGTGCTTTTGTATGGATCTGAAAGTTGGACAACCCTCGATAACATGCAAGCAGGATGGCAGCAGCTGAAATGAAATTCCTCCGAAGGACAGTTGGCAGGACCAGGAGGTACTGTATAAGAAATGGCAGAATTTGCGATGATTTGGAAGTAAGATCAGTGTGGGACATCCTGGAAGAGTGGCAATTGAAATGGTTTGGGCATGTTTGCAGAATGAGTGATACCTGAAAAGCGAGGTGGTTCTTTGAAGATAGACCAGAAGGAAATACCCTCATGGTAAACCAGATGTATGTACTCCGACTGCATTGGGAAACTGGGTGCCTATAGAGGACTCATCATTCTGGAGATGAGAGAATTGCAAGGGACAGACACCAATGGACTTGGTGGACCGAGACGGCAACTCCACGCTTAGAGGCACACAGGAATTAGAGGAAGAAGAAGAAGTAATTTTTACTCTTGGCTTGAATGTGAGGAATTATCTTAATTATCATTAACATGAATTTAGTCTGTATTTAAAGTTATTAATTTATTTACATTAATAAGACGATTAAATTCATTTTAGGAGGGCATGAAGCCCTCTCTACCTTCCCTTTTGGCTAAATACTTGTTTGTAATTGCAAGCTGGCATTGATGGTGATGATACAGAATGATTTCACAATATACTTTCTAAGTTACTTTTTCAACAACATTTATTACTATTTAATGTCTACAGAGAAGTTTTCACAATTGTATTAAAAGGGAATTCTGAAGCACCATTTGAATATTGGTAAAAAAAATCTAAATTTAGTCCTTTAAGTTTTATTTATATAATTAATTTATAAATACCAAGTCAACTTCTACTAAAAATTATTCTATTAACTGTTTTTGAATAAATTATTTTAAGAAGGATGTCCTTGAGACTCGGCAGTTTGAATGATTTGGACATGTCAGAATGGAGGATCACAGGGATCCATTGAAGTCTATGGAATATGTCCCTGATGGTAGAAGCCCCGTGGCAGACCGAGAATGTCGTACCTCGAATACGTCAACCGTCTGTGTAAAAAAGAAACAAGAATAGACGTCAAGCCAGAAATCTTGCAAGTAACAGGGAAAATCCTGGTTAGACGCTCCCCTACGCTGAAAGGCACTAAAGGATGATGCAAAAGAAGAAGAAGAAATTATTGAGTATTGGGTGTCTACAGATTATATTAAATAATAAGTTTTTATTATTAATAATAATAAATAATAATATTTGTGACCACTATATGATTCATTTTTATTGTTATAAAATAAAATAAGAATATTCATTTTTCATTAAATAGTATTCTGCAGAATAAAAGCTGCTAACAGGAAGTTGTAAGAAAGTTTGAATTTAGCGCATCAATATTGGGAAGGCTCTCAACAACTCAAAAACAAATCGGAACATCTTAAAAATTTAAAAATGAAGTTATAAAAGCTTTACCAATGATCGGGGTTATGAATATTAACTTTAAATATCAAAATCTTTCACATTATTCTAATATACACGCTAAAAAACTTACCAACCGTGGCCATCGGCGTCCTCTTGGGCACAAAGGGAAGGAACCAGGATCTGCCGACAGGGAAGCACAGGGATACTCTGGTCATTCTTTTGAACCAACCACAAAGCATACCAAAGAGGTTATCAGGTGTTGGGAACCACAGCTGCAGATGGTCATTCTCCCCGAAGCAGAATACCGGTACCAAGCTACATCTACAATCAGAATTATAACTCGGTAGTAATTTAATATGATTTTGTTATGAAAATAGATATGTTGTTCTGTTTACAGACATTATGTACATGTAATTTATATACATTATGTAATTTATATCAGTTCAAATATAAATTTTACAATGACTAAGTAGTTCCAATAGTCTAATAGTTTCAGAATTGAAAATGCTGCGAATGATGGAATTCAGGACTTAAAATTTGTAACAGGACAGAGTTTAAAAATTTATTTCAAGGGGACCAACTGAATGAATCTTTGGATTGAGATATGACATTCTTTCTTACTTCTGTTTATACAGGAATAGGAAAGAACATTAAATCCCTCTCCAAAAAATAAAAGGAAAAATGTATAAAACAAATAATAAATTAATGAGAAAAAATAAAACAACAATATATACTGAAAGAAAAATCCTGTTAATATGATTGATACAAATGAACTTTAATCTTTATATATATAATTCTACTGTACATGTGTATGTCATGTTGTGTCTCGTGGCGTAACGAGGGGGGTTATTGGGGATGTAACCCCCGCCCCCCCCCATTGCTTAGAAGAAATTTTAAAAAAATTTAACAATTTGAAGGATTTTACTTTTTCAAAGTTATTATTGTGGGATTACAGAAGTAAGAGTCAATAATGTCAAAAACACAACAAAGAAAGTGCAGACACAGATATTTTAATGAATAAACTGTTTTTATAAAATAAATAACATTTATAAAAAATTATAACCTATTTATTTAATTTGAGGCTACATGATTATACTATAATATAAATTATACCTATATTACGAGGCATCTTTCTTGAAGGGAGTAATATGTTTATGTGCCAAGGTTAGTAATATGTGGTTGACTGGTGGGGGTTAACCCCCCCCCCCCCATGAGTCAACTCTATTTACGTTAATGTATGTCACTGAACTCCTAAACGGCTGGACCGATTTGAATGAATTTTTTTGTATGCGTTTGGGTGACGCCCTGAATGGTTTAGATTCACAAATCAGCCCGACAGATGGCGCTGCAGTCAGTATCTAGGTTATTTATCTATACTGCAACTAAACGGCTGGATCGACTTGAATGAATTTTTGTGTATGCATTCATTCATTCATTTTGTGTATGATTGATTCAATGCTTTTTGTGTGTGTATGTATTCATTCAATGCATTTAATTTTTTTGTAATTTAAATTTATTTAATTTACTTTTGGTGGCCGAAAAACTTGGAAATTTTCGGAGTTATTTCACTTTTTGGCCTGTATCTCCAATCGGTGCGTTTTAGGAAAAAAACATAAATGACCATTTTTAAAGAAGATTAAATTGCTATAATTTGAACCCAAATACAGCTCTGTAGGTCTAACAGATCCTGAGTTAAGTTCCAATCATATAAGAATTAACAGGAATCTTAGCTCTATCTAATCTAATACATAAAATTGTCGTGTCACAGTGTTTGTAACAAAACTCCTCCGAAATGACGACCGATTTGAATGAAATTTTGTGTCTATATTCAGTAGGTCTGAGAATAGGATGTAAACTATTTTTCATACCTCTAACATATATGTGTCGGCCATTATTATTGATTATGTGTAATTTGAATCCACCAATTATGGAATCTTACACGTTTGGTCATCATAAATATCACCGGGAATGTTATTGAAGCAGCAATGTTGACTGGAATCTTTAAAGGAGAAGTCGTCCTGTAACCATGTGTCTTCCAATGATACCATCAGAACCCATAATACCGTCGTTCAAAAGACTACAATTTGATATTCGCTTGGCTTTTGCTATGACCATCAACAAGTCTCAAGGCCATACATTTGCGGTTTGGATCTAGAACATCTATGTTTCTCCCATGGACAATTATATGTTGCATGCTTACGTGTTAGTAAACCACCTAATCTATTTGTATTAACAATGGACAGATTAAAAAAATATTGTATATCGATTAGCGCTTAATTAAATTGAAATAAATAGTTATAATTTAAAAAAATATTATTAGCCATAATTAAAAATCAACCATGATATTCTTCATTCATTAATCTAATGTTTATATTTTATCATTTATGAATTTTGTATATTATTTATTATTATATAGTGTACTTAGATACAAGATGAATAGAATGTAAAATCAAAAATCTAATTAATTTTTTCCCATTTATTCATTGTTTCTTTAAAATGAAAATTTTAACGTAATATTTTTTTTAAACTATTACAACAGCCACAGCCACGCGTGGCCGGGTCAGCTAGTAATTGTATAATTTACTAACTTTTTATAACATTTTATTGAAAACTCATGGTCTAACATAAAAGAGCCCACAAATAACATTAATGAGGTCATATACTATTCACCACCTTGGCTGGGAAAGTTAATGCTAAAATAGTACTACTGCTGTGTAAAAGGAATCCAATTTTCAAAATAATTATAAATATGTTAAAAATGATTTCCAATGGGATTGATATCTAGCACTACAACAAAAAATCACAATTCCTTGGATCAATAATCTTCAATAAAAAATATTAATTGACAAAAAGTTAGCCATAGAAAAAAAGCATAATGTTTACATAGTGTATTATAAATTTAGGTTTCTCAAACATTTGGAATAATTAGGTTCTTAATGACAATATAGAAGTAAATGAATCACAAATTTACCAGAAACGAAGTTCGTTGTGAAAACATAAAATAAACCTATTTAAAATCTCCCAGATTTTACAATTCCATTTAGCATCAAATTGAGTTTATTAAACACATATGCAATGAGGATACTATTGTATGTAGTTGAGATTTATCCTCTTACCCAGCTTTGAGAGCAATCCTGATAAAACCCTTCCTCTTGTTGAGTATTATCCTGTAATCTCCTGGTTCCGTGAAACTAACCTCAGAGCTTCCTCCTATCATTAAGTTGACCACATTGCCTCCTTTATTGTTGTCCAACAAGTACATTAAGCTCTCTTTTGATGCTGAAACAAATCCTGCAACATACAGTATTTATGTATTCCAGCATACTATTATCATATTGTCCATTAAATAATTATGATTATAATAAAAGGTACTTGTCTGATAGAGGGGCCCCCCTAATAGGGAGCAATCTTGCAGCCTTTTATCGTTTGTGTGCGAGTGTGTTTACCGAGTTTTTTTTTTTTATTGCTAGTTCTTAAAGATGATGCAAATGTGGGATGTTCGTAAAACTGAGGTCAAATCAGTTGAATTTTATCAAGAAAAAGGGATATCGCCTCAAGTTGTCAGCAGGGCCAGTATATGAAATTGTTTAGAAATAAAAGATTGGAGATGTCAATTTAGAAGTTGCAGAAGTAAGTGTGGTTTGAGAAGTGGAACGTGGTTTGATTCAACAAGACTACCGTTTCTTACTGTCATTCGCTTTATATATGTCTGGTGCAAAGAAATGATGAATAAAGGACCTTTTTATGACAATATTATATCCGTTTCTTGTGTATTTAATATTAAATTGGCCTGTAGATATCAAAATTACTATTGCATTATTCTGTTAAATATCACTATGTTCCTGTGTTTTTAAATGAATATTGCCTTTTTTAAAAATTATTATGTTCACTATGACTATGTTCCTTTTTTTAATTTACAACTGTATTATTATGTTATTAATTCTGTATATTATTATTTTGTTATTAATTGTACATTTTGTTATTGAATTTTATGAGGTATCGTTCGTTCCTTTTATTTTCATTACTATTAAATTGTGGTATTATTAAATACTTAATATTATTATTAATAAAACGGTTCTTTTATTGTTATTACTATTATATTATTGTGTTATTATTAGTTATTTGAAGGATATAAAATCATTTTCCCATGTCATACGTTTGTGATAAATGTGGTTACCTCAAAACTCCTTACAGCGGCGCTAGCGTCCGGATGTAAGGTTCAGCAAGCTTATCAATGGAGCCCCTCTAATGGTAGTACCGAATAAAATTAATTAAATAAAAAGGAATGCAATATATTTTTTAAAAAGTATCCTTTTTGGCTTCAGTTCCAATGTTTACGATAAAATTTGTGGGAAAGAAAGTTTTTAAAGATAAAATTTTACGTTAATATTGAATGAAATTAATAGACCATTCTTTCCATCCATTTACTTTAGCTCCTTACCTTACGGCAACATGGGTTTTGGCAACTTAATTGACAATTGTTTTAGCCTTCTCGCCATTTTCATAGTTTTCTAATGTGCTTCCTACGTTTAGTCATTTCCATGGGACGACTCTTCTGCTGGGATAAGATAAAAACGTACCCTATCCTGCTTATAAAACCGCTTTCCACTCGTAAAGAAACTCTTTGTAGTACGGGTAAATTATCTTGGGTCATCGGCTGAGGGAAATCATTCTTTCCCTCAAAGTTCAGTTCCTCTCAATAATTTATATCTTTGTCATTCAATGGCGGTGAAGCTTAAGATGATGAGCTCAGCAGACTGCAGAACGCTGCAGCAAGAACATAAAGTGTCGATATATTTGCCGTATTCATAAAGTTTGGCCAGACAAACCCAATGTCCTGTGAATTGAGAAACCCAGAAGCCCGGGAGAATCCATTTTACAGCTAGCCGAGACCGGACGGATACTGTCGGCAGATCTGCAGAGCCTTTCTTTTTAAGATTAAATCTGAACAAGTCTGAGAATAGGAAAAGTTTGATAGGAACCCCTCCTGCTAATACTTGGGCCGGCTAACGAGACACACTCTTATACGCTCTAGTAACTGATAGAAGAGCAGTCTGCTGAATCGTCTCCAACCTGCGCATATGCCGGTTCCAGAGGCTTTTGAACCAAGCGGGAGACGCATACCTCAGAATGTATATGTACCTCCTTTACTATTCCTTTATAAATAGTCATCGTGATCGAGTATCTGAGACTTCAAAAAGCATCCCAAGCGACTAGGGTATATGAAGGTATCTATGCCGAAGGGCATATCATTTTTAAGGGTGCATATATGCAGCTGCTGGAACACTAGAGGCCACCAAACACTCAAAAGCGGACGATTTGTCAAATAGTAGCAACATGACATGTTTTTCCGCCCTTACCTCTAGGTTAGCACGGACTTTTAGGACACCGGCGCTTCCCTTCCCTTCGATATATCCGTATTGTCCTTGTAAGTGAGCTATATAATTTGATCATTTAAATTGGATGATATAAAAAATCAATAATTAAGGCCTCCGAATACGAGGAATGCCAATTTGAACTGGGAACTATTTAACCCTTTTGGATTCAGGTACATAAGTGGCTTGTTCTATTAGTTTAAAGTATATTTCACGCGGTTTAAACCTTTTAAAAGATGCGCTCGAGAAATGAAATCAAACGAAATAGGTAAATTGAGTTACTCTTAGAAAGAATATTAATATAACTTGTAAATACTGTAAGGATATTGCGTTTTATAATCATTAAGAAAGAAATATAATCTTACCTAAAGCTAAAGAGTAATCTCGGAGGATCGGAAAATAAAAGTTGATATCGAGAGTGGCAGTGTGGAACTTGAGCCCTGGAAAGAGTTCAGTAGCTTTGGAATACCCGGCGATGAAGTTGGCAACATTGCTGGTGCAAACAACTCCGTGGGGGTGAGTGCAAAAGATGTAGTTCTTTCCTGGGTCCAACTCTGCCTTTCTGACCAGTTTCAAAGGAAAGTAGTCGTTTAAGTACTTCCATAATGGGAATCTTTTCACCGCATCGAATCTAAGAGAAATAAAAATAAAAATTAATTAACACATGTTTTATCTTGTTTTTTTTTAGGCACTAAAGTGGTTATATGATCAAGGAAGATGTAGATACAGGAATATGTTAGGTTAAAAAAGTTTATATGTTTTTAATCATAAAAAGTACCTACAATTATATTTCATAAATAATATTTTTTTTTTTGCAGCTATATTGATAGATTATAAACGTGATGAATTGTGGATTTTTAAACTCACTGGCGGATTATTTACCCCGAACTGTATTTTCCAAAAACTTCTAAGACACATTTTAATTTGATATTTCACCTGAATTTCGGTCGGGGATGGATCCACGAATTCCTTGAGTACTTTTAAACAAGGTTCTTCCCAGCAAATCTCCCACGTCCTGAAGAAAGTTTAAACCACCTTTTAAATGTTAGATTTTTTTCAACATTTAAAATCATTACCATCATAACATAATAAGTTATCGTTAAAATAAACAATTTTGAAAATCATTACCTATCGTTCAAAAATAATAATTATTTCAAGAAACTCTTGTTTTCTATGTATTAGGTAGCTGAAAAATTAATTCACTAAATTTAAACTGGGCGAAATGAACACCGAAGACTATACGCACTGTGGTCGCTCGAAAGAGCATGTAACTGACAAAAACATCAGTACATCAAAAAAATTCACAAAATAATTATGAATGTTTTTAAATTCAAGTTGATCGAGATAACTGAGACTCTGAAGATACCAAAAGAGCGTTTTGAATATATAATGCATGAATATTTTGACATTGTAAAGCTGTGTACAAAGAGGCTGCCGCACGAGCTCACAATCGAGCAAATGTTTCAACCTGTCCATGGCTCGGAGCAATCTTCAGCGATATTCAACCGTAATAATAAACGAATTTTTCCGTCGATAAGTGACATTGAATATATGAGATGCTAAGCTGACAGCTATTGATGCGAGAGATACTTAGCCTCTCGACCTTACATCTCCCACACCAAGGCAAACCAACTTCTCATATCATGTTTTGGTCTTTGCGGCCGCATGCCAACAAAGATGTGTCCATGACATCTCACAACCGCGAACGCGTTTATTTCATTTCGGGGCTTCGGGTCTTTCCCCGTTACCCCACGATTCGCATACTCCTGAACTCTCCAGAGTTTTTACACATTCATTCGCTCATGCATATCTCGCCATCATGCGGACGCAAATCCACGGAGATAGGACTACGCACCATCCAGCTTCCAGCCGGTCGAGCCGTCACCAGTTTCCTGGATTACTGCTCTTCCGACATTCTAACCACGCCACTACGTCTGCGACCGGCTAAACCTGCCACCACCCTCCCGTAGTATCATTTTGGGGCATAGCCCCTGAGGCCTAGAATGGTCACTGGCCCGGGAACCAAAGTCCCCTACGCTTCCCCTACCTCCACGGAAGTACGTCGATATGTGACAATGGAGTAATCCTCGACTCCTGAGTTCAATCGACAATCAGCCTAGCGATAAACCGAATCCAATGCGAGGAAAGATTCAACGGTCGGATGGCAAGGTTATGGCATCAGTATTCTAGGATATCCAAGGTATAATATTCATTTTTTACGTTGAAAAGGGCTGCTATATAAAAGGGCTACCATCAACAGCGATTTGGTGCGTTTGAAGGACCAAATCATGAAAAAAGGGCCCCATTTGAAGAAGAAAATGTGTTATTACATCAAGACTACGTACGATGTCAAATGTCAATGAAAATGCTAGCAAAATTGCATGAATTAGGCTACGAGTTGCTTTCCCTTCTACCAAATATGGCCACCAGTGCCGTTTTCCTGTTTGTAGATCTCAAAAGAATGCTCACTAGAAAGGCATTCAGCACTAATTAAAAAGTGATCTCTGAGTGTAAGAACTATTTTCAGACTACAAAGAGATGGTATTATAAAAGTGGTATCGAAAAATTGCATTATCGCTATGATCGTTGTGTCGCTGTCGAATAATAAAATCTAATTTTGTTCGAATTGAAAAATGTTGAATAATAAGATCGAACTTTACAAAAAAAAATCTGTTTTATTATGTTAGCTTACGAACTTTTCAGCCCACCGGTAGCGTGCACAATTTTCCTGAAGACAATTCGTTTCTCACCTTCCTCGACTGTGCACTCATCTTTACCAGAAATAATGCATATTGAAATTCTATTTCTAATAACTACATTAGAATCATATTTCCAATATATCCCGCCGTACTTTTTCTACTCCGAAGAGACTAAACTACATCCGTCACCTATTTCCATTTGAAACTCGTAGACTCCTAGTTACCTGTTTAGTATTCCCCCACTTCGACTACTGCTGCGCCTTACATGGGGGTGTCTGTGCAGCTCGAAGCCAAAATAAAACGTTTGATGAATTACAAAAGACTGTTTATTTCTAAGACTTTGTTTATTTCTTCTGGTTTAGACCGTATATATATAAGGTATAAGTTCTTTAAGTTCTTATAAGGTAAAGGTATAAGTTCTTTTTAGTAATATTTTTATTTTTATTTTATTTATGTGCTATTTCATTATCATAAGAAGTTATTTTTTTATTTACTATTATTTAATCAGCTTTATAGATAGACTCGTCTGCTTGTTATTCTTTCTTTGTACCATAAGGCTATAAAGTCCACAATAATGTACAGTCATGTTATTCTAAAGGGACTTGTCCCAGAATAAATACAGAATTTATTATTATTATTATTACTATATTCCATTCTTTGTTTATTACAAAATTAATAATAAATAAAGATTGAAATATAAAAGTGCACACCATACAAGTTTTTTCTTACATTATTATCCTTTTTAATTTGTTTGTAAAACGTTTTTGAAACACGCTACTAGAATGAAAGAAAGTGTATTTTTTTGTTTATAATGGGTAATTTATGTAGCAAACCACTTCCTATATTTTAAAAATAATTTTTCAGCACTATTAAAATCATTTTTACTGGACGCAAAATTTGGAAATTTTGTCTATTTCAATTTTGTATTAGGTATCGAGAAAATGAAATAGTCTCGGATGACAAGAAAATAAAAAAAATCTTTTTGTCGTTTTTCGCAATAGAATTAACACTAAAAAAAAAAATCCGTTTAAAATATCTGTCAATCAACCCATTTGTTTAATGAAAATGAGAATAATTGAGGTAAAATAAGATTACTAAGCTTCCACCCGTTTTTCCATAAACACGCTACATATCAAGGATACATCTTATTATAAAATAAACGCTTCGAATTATTATACGATAACTTATTCGTTGATAATGGTTATATCTCAAAAATATCTGGAGTGTTCATTCCTCGATTTTCTTTACTCCTATGATTAAGCGCAGTTACTACTTGTGGACAATTTCAAAGGGGCAAAAGAAAAGTTCTTGGAGGTGTAATGTCAACTAACTAAAACAATGGTGAATCGGTTCCCATAGAAACAAGTTGAATCGCACTATTATATAGAGGAAACATGTTTACCACTTGTGATCAATAACTGCGAAATAAGTAGAATCAAAAATTTAAAAAAAATAATAGCATTATCTTCATGGTAACAATAATGTTTATATATATATATATATATATATATATATATATATATATATATATATATGTATGTATGTATAATATCGATAAAGAAGTTAAGCAATAGCCGAAATTAAAACAAAGCGATAAAACGACTCACATTCTTTCAGAGTTTTCGTTGCACCCGTTTTACTAACTCTTTATGAACTACTGCCCCACAAAAGGAGTTATGAGGGAATGATTAATTATACATTTTTTAATAGCTAAATTAGCAAACATTTAAATATTGTGATATGTTGATTGTGGTATCTTATAAAACTCATTTGAAACGAAAACTTGGTGTTAGAAAAAAAAAAGAAAGAACCTAGGCTTAGCATGTAGAACTTGTAGTAAGATTAGATGGTAAAATGGTGTAGATTTTCCTCTTAGAGAATCAATTCAATGAGAAAAGAAATAAGAAGCAGATATAGGCTTACGATGGACAAAAGAAAGCTTGAAATGGAAAAAGAGGTGAGGAAATCACAATGAACAACAGATATAACGATACTGTTACAAATGAAAGAATGAAATGATCTAAAAGTTGAACGCCTTGGTGATGGGGTGCTGTCTCATGTTTGAGCCTGTTTGGGCTGTTGATCGTTGGGATGTATTGAACCTTGTTTTTCGAGATGTGATTCACATAAACTTTTTTTATTTTTATGCCTTGATAATGCCTGAATAGGCGAAACGTCGACCGGTAAGTGGGTGTATTACTGGAGAAATTTGAAACATAAGACTTTGCATTGTGGTTTTTCCCAATTGCATTATAATAAATGATAGTGTTTCTTTTTGAGTTTTTGGCTCTATTTTATTGAAATAATCTAAAGTTATACTTTATTCAAAAACACAATATTGTACAAATCCTTATAAATACACTCAACAATTACTACAACCATCTAAATATCTAATCTTACTCTCCAAATAACCAGTCATAAATTGCCTCTTATACTACATATCACAACAGGTACCTTTAGCGTAAGGAAGGTTGTCCATAAAGTTCAATATGCTGTATCTCGGCCAATACTCATCCGATTATGAAGGTTTTTTTTTTGTTTCGTAGAAAATTTTACTACATATCGATTGAGGTTTTTTCTTGTCCGATTACAGAGGTTCGTTTATAGAAATAATAAACAAAAATCATTTATATGTGTTTTTTCCTAAAGATGTACTGAATCTGAAACAATTTAAATTTCTCCTCCATCCTTTAAATGGCCGAAATAGAGGGATTCAAACATTTAACATCAAAATTTACCAAACATCAAAGACCCTAATCTGCGCTCAATGTCATGAGACGACCGATGTCTACTTGCTAATAATGAATATATGGATTATTGACTCTCACTCAACTGAATCCGAAGCAGAGCCTTTCACTTACCAACAATTCACAGTCTTCAACAAATTTTGAATCGTTAAAAATATGGTGGGCATTAACGTGGGATTTCACATTCTATGGAACTTAGTTACAACTGCTGGATGAAAATAACAATAATTGATACTAATTATTGATAATTGATATTAATTATCGATAACAATAATTGAATATAACAATAATTGTTATTCGATCAAGTTGTAGAACAACCTATACTATCCTGATAGTATGAGTAAGAAATTTGAGCTTTAGTTTTTTTATTCAATCAATTTTTTTGTTCGAATGAGTTAATTGTATCGTTATTGTTCGTGTGAACTTGTTACTGGGTACCTTTTTCGTTTCGGAGTGAGTAGATCCTAGAAACTACCTTAGGAAGCCCACCTCGATCGTGTATTTATATTTTATATTTGACACTATTAAATAAGGATCAAATAGATTCTAGAATGTCTAGAATGAATGAAGTATTTACCCCTCTTCTTTTGCCATTTTAGTAAGCAAAGACTTTTTTAAAAATGTAATGTTACACATAAATATAAATTAGTTTGAATACTCACTGCCTGCCTCCTCTATGTGGTGTCTGCTTGTCATAATAAATCCAGAATGCTGATATCAGAACAAGCGGCCAATAGTTTGTCCAAAAAGTTATGTGGAGAAGAAAGGCGATCGTGTAGAGATGGATGCACAAATTGAAAGAGAAAAATATTGCGCTCCAGAGTTCCAGTGCATCGCGAATCATTATTTCCTATTTCTGCCTGTCCATGACCATTGTAAAAATCAATAAAAAAACATTTCTATAAGATGTATTAAATTTTAAAGATAAATATGAAAGTATATCACTCCTTCAAAAGAATAGCTTAGTTCAAAAATTGGCACTTTTAGTTAAAGCCTTCAGTAGCAATTGTATTGGTTGAAGCTTTTTAATTCATGAACGAAATATCTGATATTACATTTCAAACATTTTTTTTAAAATAAAGTTTAATAAAGGAATGTTTTGATATGCCAATACCCAATTTTTTAAAACTAATATGGAACTTTCAAACAGCTCCATTGCAAAATAGGTTTTTTGAGCTATGACATTGTTCCTTTTAAGGAGCGATATAAAACAACTTAAAATAGCTATTTGAGATATGTCAGTCTGGAAAGTTTACTAATATTTTTTTCAGATGAACCATATCGAATATCTTAGTTGATCGAATGAGGTATTGACAAGTTCCAGAATAATTCTAATTATTTTTATACAAATTCGCCATAAATAATTCATAACAATATTATTTTTGCGTGTTGACTGAGAAGGCTTGGATTTAAGGTATAGCACTGTCAAAAGAGACTAACTTAAAATAAATTTAAAAAATAAAGTAAAATTGGTTGATGAAAAAGGCAAAAATCTTTGTAGCAACTAATTTTCTACTGGCTTTATGTCACTATGAACCGATAGCAGTTCCTTCGTAAATAATTAGGTATGTAATTACCGGACAATAGCAACTGGTATTCACACTAATCATTTCCATAGAAAGCAAACACAACAAAAATACCCTTCACAAGTAGAGGCGCAGTCGTTTTTAGTGATTTACTAATCCTGCTGTTTCTTCTTCTACTTCTTCTTCGTATTATTATTATTATTTTTTTCTTAACAAGTCCATTTATAAAATGAAAATATCGTAAATAAACAATACCTTCATGAATTGAAAATAATTATAAGTTTTGTAAACTAAATAAGCTTATACATTTTTATTTTTTTGCACCACTGCAGTCAGTACTTCTCTCTACATCTCTAAATCTTGGGGAAATATTGAATTTCCATTTAAGACACCTGTACTAATTGTTAATGTCTGTTCGGCAGGTTGTCACTGAGTTGAGTTTATTAGTTTGATTGCTTATTAGTTTCATTTTTAGTATTTTCCAAAAATACATGCTATCAAGAGCTTTAGTATGAAAAAAGTGAATACAATTGGGCGTAATGAGTAGATTTCGTTAATCATTTCATCAAAAAATAAAAATTTCAACTAACATTTCGAAGTATAGATGATTTATGTTTTATGAAGTATTCATACGAAATATTTCTAGATTAAATGATTACCGAAGTATAGACATTTCTCATAATTACATTCTCTTTTCCATAATAGTAACTTGTTTTTTTTTCGAAAAATATTAAAAGTGACAACCTGCGGAATAACTGCCTTCTATTTTATTACTGCAATAACCCCCATCAATATATACTGCAATAAACCCCATCTGATCACCATTATTTTTTGCATATTTTTTAATTAGGGTCCCCTCTGCTAAATGCCACCCATGCTTCTATTAATCAAATGCTTTCAGAAAACATAGCTTGGCTTCATTTATATGTAATGTAAAATTAGATGTAATTTAGAGTAAAAGAAAAAATAAAGTAAAACATCAATGATAAATGGTTACTTTATCTGAACAACGCGATCCTCAAAGAATATTTTTTTTCATTTTTAATTAATAACGAATATACAAAATCATTAATTGGTTAGTTGCTCCTGAAATTTTACCCCCTTTAACATCTAGTCTTAAATAAAATTAATAATACCAAATAGTAATAGTAATAGTAATGTCAAAGAACAACATTGTACAATTTTGGTAACTTACAGGTCTTACGACGTTGCAGTCGGATATCTTGTAGTCAAATCACTGAAATAAACACTTTCACTTTTAGAATCCTTGTTATTTTAAAAGAGGTACACAGAACGAAGGCGTAAGTTAATTGCAAAATTTTACACGTATAAATAATACCTTTCCTGGATATTTTCCAGTCAATTCTTAACTTCTTGTTTTGATTTGTTTTTCTTGCCTTATCCTCTTCTTTAAATAGATTAAATTCAATCGAGACTGGTGTTTGAACATCTTATCATCGAGATATTCCCAGAGAAACTAATCGCATAGATAAAGACCTAGTTGGCAAAACCCCCTAAGCGGATTCAAGATATGTGAGCTTTACACAACAACAATATTAGGAATTATTTTAGAGTTTATTAAAAAAAATCAATACATAGAAGGTAAACAAATATACAAAGAAGCAGTAGGTGCTATTAAGTTTATTAAAACGGGAGTAATAAACATATAAAACAAATTGCTTTATAAAATATAAAATAAGAAATTGAAAGATAGATAATAAATATTAAATAAAAAAAAATAATAAGCGCTAAATAGATCAGTCGATAAATTAATAAATAAATGTCATATAATTAATCTAGAACCAAAAGTAATTATTATTGAACTTGTTATTATTATTGTATTTGTATGGTGCTTTTAATTTATGAGTGAAACTGAACTGAATGTTTCAATGCTCCAGGTTTGTCCTAAAACCTCTTCATATATCTTTCTTATTAATTTATTACCACCATTAACAAACCATTCTTTTATTTTGTTTTAATTCCTTGTGAAATGAAAAGGAAACATATTACTCTGGAAATAAAAATATACATATATATATTTTGTTAATTTTTGTGAATGAGTTTAATTTATCATGTATGAATGAGCGTCCAGATTATAGCTGAGTATGTAGCAATCTTAAATTACCAGTTTTATTTATTTTGTTTTGACTTTGATTGACTTTGTGTGTGACTTTTTTCGGTTTTAGTTAGCTATTGGTTATTTAATGTCGACTATCTTCCAAAGTAGATGTTTGACATTATGACCAATAATCAAAATTTCTCAAAAATTGAAAGTCATTCACCAGAATATGGCCCATAATGAATGCTATTAACATTTGGAATGATCTTAGAGAATATTTAGAACATAACCCTAATCTAAATCTAATAATAATGAACAATGGTGAATATAAAGCTACCAAAATAATTAATTTAATGCAGAAAACAAATCTACATTATTAATAACAAAGAAAAAAAAATACGATACCATCAATTTTACTTTTAATACATAAAAGAATATTGTACAATTTATGAAGGAAAAAAAAACATGTAATGTAATATTATAACTACTCACTGAAAATGCAGAAGAACTTTTCATTTATAAATCCTTAAAAAATCATAAATTGAAAAATTACTAATTATAAGATAAACTTTCTATCGAAAAATATAATTCAGTTTAAAAGGAAAATGCATATTAATTTTATGGTAAACTTTAATTGAATCGTTTATATAAAAGACATCTTACTTTTAGCTATAAAAGTTATTATTATGACAAATGAATGAACTATTATTTTTTTAATTTTATATAGTATAATAATATAATATTATGTTGATGGAAAAACTTATTTATAACGTGCGAATAAGAATGAAAATCGTCTAAATGCATGTGCAATTAAGCGCGTGCGTCCGTCTGTATGAAGGAACTTGGGTATGTGTAATTCATCGAAAAATATACCAAAATTTTATATAGCGAAAATTTTATAGACGTTGCTGGCGTAAGAGTTTTACGCCGTATAACACAAATAAACAAACAGTGTGCATATCAATGTTAATATGTCTTCTATAACCATTTTAGTTTTATACCAATCATTATTATAAATAATTTAAGAGAAAGACAATCAAAAATATTAACATTATGTTCCTATGGAGGACTTTGGTATAGGAACAGAGAGAAGAAAGGGATTTAGTATTAAGTATCAAGGACTACAGTACATACTACTAAACCTAGTTTAATTTGTAATAAGAAATAAAGGATTAAGTATGTAACACTGAATTCTGTTCATAATATTTAAGAATGAATACTCTGGTCTAATAATATATGGAGCCCTCCGAAAATGTATTTCATTCACTGTCACGCAAGCGGTTAGTTACTATGCCCATTTAAGTTTGTTTTTTCAATTTCGAAGAGAAAATATTTGCCCCGGTCGGGATTCGAACCCGGATCGTCCGTCTCTCGGTGACAGCACTCTACCAATTGAGCTACAGTAGTCGCCTCTCAGTCGGGAAAAATCCGTTCTCTTATCTGATCCCATATCTCCATGTTCACGCAATTTTTGCAATGTATACACGAGGACGAATGTTCTTTGAACAATACTTTAATTTTAGGATCTTGTTTACTTACGTCATACACCGCAATGAGGCTGATTTACACACCTTTCTTTTCTAAATGCATTCTGAAAGCACTATATCATTCTCCAACATTATTCATTTGTGGTTATGAGGTGACATTAATTGACGAGATAGCTATAAATGTTTTTAGTATAATGAATACATCATAAACCTTTTCATGGAAAAGGTTCGAATCCCGGCCGGGGCAAATATTTTCTCTTCAAAATAAATGTATTTAAAAATTAAAACAATTAACAAAAAATTATAAAAAAATATTTTTTTCTTTTGTGCTTCATTTTTTCACAAACCTTTTTACAAAGTGAGATTCATTGAAAGAATACATAACTAACGTCATTTTCCACTGTCTTGTTTCCAACAATGTTGGCCCCACAAATTCTGATATTAATATAAAAGAGCTAAAACTCAATTGTACATATAAATTACTTGCAGTATTTAATTGGAAGATTAGAAATACGAAGACTTAAATCTTATAAATAATAACAGGTGACCAAATTCAGACAAAATACAGTTCATCTTGAATCGACAGTATAAAAGGCGTATCATCTAGCTACAGTCTAGAAATTGAGAAAAGTCATATTCAAAGCAATAAATGTACCAAGCAGCCAAGATTGTATAAAACATTTATGAAAAGTAACAAAAAATGGCCAAGACCAGTTTCCTTTCAGGAATAATTTCTCTCATTTTACAATAAAACATTGCTTTCCACCATTAGAGAAAAAACTTTGTTGTATGGTCAATTCTGTTCGGTGATTAGCTAAGATCAATCCAGTTCTGTAACGACGTAGATTGTGGTTTTTATCAGCAATTATTTTTTACCTTGTCAACAGCGTCTTATTTGCCCATCAGGTGTAAATAGTGTATTAAAAAAATAAAATAAAATAAAATAAAAAAATATGTAAATATGTTATAGTCTTAATAAAACCAGAACACCTTACTGATAAAATGACCTTCGTGATTTTTCTCTAAAGAATAATTCAATTCTAAGAGTTCAAGGATGATTAATGTTGTACTCGAATAAAAATAGCACCTAAATACTTTATTCTTTGTATATCACCTAAAGGCTATATCGATTGCTTTTTCATTTAGCTGAAGATAATAAAGGAAAAAATATTTCTTCTGCAAAATAGTAACTCATCTTACGGAAGACGGCTCTTGAATATTTATATAAAATAAATGTATTAATAAATATAGTAACATAGTAATAAATGTATTAAAAACTTACATTAAGCTACTCAATTTTTTGTTTGATAATATTTTTGAACGTCATTATTGTTGTTGTTTTTTACATATAAGATGTATAAAACGATCTAAAAAATGTATTTTTTTAATGAAAAACAGTGATTTTTTTTAATAAATTAATTTTTACCAAATAATTAAAAAAATAGTTATTAATGAATTTAAAATGTTTTATTATTATTGGTAGCTAACATTCATATTTTTATGCCTAAAGTTATAACAGAAACATAACATAACATAAACATTAGTGGCTCCTTTAGTAATTGTAGATCTGCAAAAACGTACTACATACATCTTCGGCTCTACAGCCCAGTCCGGGCCCTGGTCTCCGGAAGAAATTGGCCCCACCGGTCTCTGTCCCCGGCCATCGTCCACCAGCTTGACGCCCCCAGCCGCACCGCGTCTCTTCCAACCTGGTCTAACCATCTTGTCCGGGGTCTTCCTACTTTTCTTTTCCGCGCTGGTGCATGGTTCATTATCCTCTTGAGAATGCTGTCTTCAGCCATCCTTTGTACATGACCAGCCCAACGAAGCCTGCTGATCCGGATAAATTTTACTGCTGGGACATCCTTACACTTTTCGTACAGTTCCCGGTTGTGCCTTATTCCCCAGGTGCCATTTTCTTTGATGGGCTCACAAATCTTTCTGAGAATTCTTCTTTCGAAAACTGCGATCTTCTGTTCATTGACTTTCTTTAGCACCAAGCATTCACAACCGTCTGTCAGTATGGGTCTGATTAGTGCAGCCTTTGTGTCTTTATTTATTGCTTTTGTTTTAAAGAATTTGATTATACCGTAATAACCCCTCGTGGCGGCTATGATTATCTTTTCTATTTCTTTGGAAAAGTTATTTCCAGTATCTACAAATGATCCAAGTTACACAAATCCCCGAACTGTTTCGAACTTGTATCCACCTATTTCTAAGTGTTGATCACGTACCTCAGTACCTGCAACCATGTACTTTGTTTCACCTTCGTTTATCACTAACCCCATTGCTTGAGCTGACCGCTGCAAAGCTTTAAAGGCTTCTTTCATGCCTGATTCCGACTCAATCAATGTCATCAGCATAGGCCAGAAGCTGTACGCCTTTATTGAATATATGCCCGTATATTATCCGCGAAAACCTCATATCTATTGGATTCCACAAATAATTATATTAATTATTGAGAGTACTTCTCTGTTTGATTTATTCTTTATACTTGTACAATACATAAACATTAAACTTAATAATGATATCCATCTACAGTTAATGAAAAATAGAACAGTTAAATTACTGGGTTTATTACTTTAGAATAACAATAATGAACAAATAAAAAAAACATAATATTCATCTGGCCAGAAGGCTACATAATAATACAAATCATGAAATAATCAAGAGTGACAAAACATAAAAAAAATAGAAATAGATAAGAAAATAAATAAATAAAAAGTATATTGATATTAACAAAATAATAATGAATAACATTAATACAATAGTTTATAACAAAATGCTAACAAAATAAATGAAAGGCATATCATGCGAAAAAGGGTTTACAAAATCTGTATCTTCTTTACTGTTGGAAAAATAAACAAAACACGTAGATAGCGTTCTAGCGGAAGTTTGACCTGCTTGGAGACCGTATTTTTGAGATGCCAAGAGATGATGGAAAAGCTTG
This sequence comes from Arma custos, assembly GCA_037127475.1. NCBI lineage: Eukaryota > Metazoa > Arthropoda > Insecta > Hemiptera > Pentatomidae > Arma > Arma custos. The sequence continues at coordinate 36,273,335 of CM073764.1, forward strand.
GATTTAAAGGAAGCCAGTGAAGAAGAATGGCGGATGAAAGGAGGGATTGAGTTCCAACGAGCGGGCGAGGAAGGGACGCTGGAATGCCCTAGTTCTGTGGGAAGGAATGTAGAGATCGGAAAGGCGAGATCTTGTTTTGTGGTACTGGACACAGGATTAGAATGGGAGGGGAATATAGATATATGAAGGGTGTTGCAAGTTAATGGTTTGGTGTAGAAAAACACTAGGGAAATATTGTCTACGGAAGGGAGGGAAGAGCCACTTCATAGTGATGTGAAACCCGGGATCGCCTCGGAGTACGAAGGGCAAATCTTAAAGCGCAGTTCATTATTCTTTTTAATCGGCCCTCAAGCATTTTCGAGAGGCCTCCGTATACCATACTATAATAGTCGAAATGGAGTAAGTTGAGGGATGATACGAGAAGCTTCCGGGTAGATTGTGTAAGGAGATGCCGACATGGATGGAATAATTTCAGGGAACTGATTGATCGTCAGGATATTTGGGTGACATGGGGTTTAAGGAAAGGTTTTGGCCAATGGTAATGCCTAGATTTTTAACGGAGGGGTTGAAACTGATGGGGTGGTCGTTTAGGATTAATGTTGGAAGGGAGGGTATAGTTGTAAGGAGAGAGTTGGAACCTAAAGCAATGGCCTGGGTTTTCATTGCGTTCAATTCCAGTTTGTTCAGTTTTGCCCATACACTGATCCTATCTAGGTTTTGCTGAATACTGGCGAACGCATATGACAGCTCAGATGGAGGAAAGGATAAATAGATTTGGAAGTCGTCAGCATATAGATGGTAGGAACAGTGGTGAACGGATTTAGAAAGATCATTGATGTAACAGTTGAAAAGGAGAGGAGAGATGCTTAACCCCTGTGCCACGCCTGAGGATAGAGTGAGGAAAGAGGAAAGGGGTTGGTTGGGCATAAAAACCACTTGGGGTCTGTCAGAGAGAAAGGATTGGAACCATAGAATAGAGCTGTTGGAAACAGACAATGACTTTAGTTTGGAGAAAATGATAGAATGGTCCAAGGAATCGAAAGCTTTGGAAAAGTCTTGGAGGATTAGCACGATTAGTTGTTTATTGTCTATGGCTTTATGCATGACAGTGGTGATTTTTGTAAGGGCAGATTGAGTGGAAAAACCAGGACCAAAGCCTGATTGAAGCGGATCAAGGAGTTTGGACTGTTCGAGAAAATTTGATATTTGAGACTGGACTATTCTTTTGAGACGTTTGGAAAGGTTGGGAAGTAAGGAGATTGGCCGGTAGTCTTTGGGAGATAATGGGGTAGAGGTTTTATTTATAGGATGGACTAGAGCTTTTTTCCAAGAATACATATATTACTACTTTTAAGTGAAGAACCATTTCCACCATAGTGATTCTGTATGAGGTCTTCGTGAAGTTATAGCAATTTTTAATACAAATTTTCAGTTTTCTACCGCTAACCGATTGTTATTAACGAAAATAAGAACATAGGACACAACGAAAGAAAATGGATACAGGCGATCCTTCGCTGCGAACAAAGAACTATAATCAACCATATAAAAACAAATTGAAATAAAAATTAATAACAAATAGAAATCCCATCAGCTCATGGCATCATAATTCTGGGCAATACATGTTTACATTTTCATAGATCATCAAAAAAGTCCTTGACACCACACCTGGAATCTAATAGGCTGTCCTTGTAGAAATCTATTCTTTTCAAGTGACGAAAATGTGCCCCGCTGTTTAATAAAAATATTTTAGATAATTTAGCCATCTCGTTACATTAACTCATTTTATTGGCTGAATTGAGATCAAAACAAGCAAAAATAAAACTTAAGTTTTACTTAACACAAGTATTATGAATTTTACTTAATCTAAAATTCAAATTTCGAAATTCACTGCCCATGGATACTTGCTCTAATTAGTGCTAGTTTTTTAAATGCCAAGGAGCCTCATAGCCCGTGAGATAAATAACTTTTAACTAATAATAAATATGTTTTAACTTGTTTTAGTAACTTCTAAGGACTAACCAAAAATGTTATATAACTAGGTATATCTATATATATATATATATATATATATATATATATATATATATATATATATATATATATATATATATATATATGTAAAGAAAATGTATTTCTTTAATTTGAATTAGCGCGCCGCGCCAACGTAGATAAGGCAGATGTTGAAGATAATGATACTGGCGTTATCAGCAGGGAGGTTACGAGTGTGTTAGTCAAGCAGTGAAAAGCTCGAAGTGTTTTTTTACTATTTGTTATTATAAAAGAAACAGAATCGACAGGAGAATAAACATTGAATGTCGTTTCTTTGTTTTTCAGAGAAACACAACATTGTTTCAATTGATTTCTGTCGTCCCTAAGAATCATTATATATATATATATTTAAAACGAGGTATCTAGGGATGGTGATAGCAAAACAATTACAAGAACGTCGAGCGGTCAGTAGGCTAAGATTAAGTAGCAAATGATGCCAAGAAAGCATTATTAAAGAGCCGACAACAGCCAACGATAGACCATGCCGAATGCCGTTAGAAGAGGCCAGGACTCGCTTGCGGGTTGTAACACCAATATAATAATGATAAGATATCTATCATTTATATAGTAGATTTTTTTCTAAAATATAACTCAAATAAACATACAAATTCACCGACCCAATCTCCCTCGTCTGTATTACATGATTATAACTCCATATCGCATTCCAAATTCGTGACGCAATGTCACGATTAAGTTTAGTCTGAATCCATCTTCTCCTCAATATATTTCCTACTTAATATATTTCACTTTGTTTAGCCATTGGGACCATCGACAGTTTCAATTTTTTAAGAGTTAACGTGTCAAAAATATAATTAGATTGTACTATAAGTTTTGGTTAGACTGATGAAATAACATAGTGAACACGTTCTGTTTAGTGGAGATACATCTGAATTATAGGAAAATTAATCCTTTCAAAATATGATTGTATATTTAAATAATTTAAGCCCATTTTCAGACTGTTATTTATATTAGAAAAAGACGCTAACCGTTGTAATTTATATTTTACTTTATTTTCTTTATTTGTAGGTACGATTTATGAATAGAATTTAGCTGCCACTGCTAACTTTGCAGAATTTCGTAGCGGTCAGCGTAAATATGCTTCACCAAGCAAATGATACAGGCTGGGCAGCGGTGATCCCTTATATTAAGCGAAAAACAAAAGACATGGCTAGTTCAAGCTATCTTAGAAAAACAAGCCAATCAGCTATTAGCATTAACCACAAATTAAATTCAAACATACCAAGTATCGTTATGTCTTGGAAAATATCATTATAAACAATATGTATTCAAAAAAAAATTCTGATACTAGTTAAAAACCGATACTAATAATTTTTATTTTTATGTCGAAATTATTTTATCTAATAATATTTATGTAATTTAAACTATTACTCCTGGTTAATACAATAACTGTTTCTACCGCTACGGAGTGATTGGCTTTGGGTTATTCTTTAATGTTTTGATCTACTGAAAGAAACTGATATTTTCGAAAAAAAAGAATCAAGAATTATCGGAAAGTATTTTCACCTTATCGAAGATTTGATTATATATTCTGATTTAAAAAAAAACATAAACAAAAAGGAGGAAAAAAGAGATAGCACCTTAATAAATAGCTTAATAACGACTAGCCTAAAATTGGGCAGCCTAGTATTCTGGCTCTTAATATACTATTAAACTCTAAAAGGCAATAACATGTAAATAATTACTTTCACCTGGAGGCATAACGTTAACGAATTCTTAAGCTATATCAGTAATTAATGCATACAAATATATGCTCAAACGGAAGTTACAGATGAAATGGTAAAAGAGAGTTGATTCACTTATACATTTAATATAATTCTATTAAAGTTGTGATTGGTTCCCCTGGTTCTCATTAATTTTTTTTATACATAGTTTATAACAAAATATTTATTAGTTGTATTCACTATTGCCTAATCTTAATCATAATTAATGCAACAGATTTTTAACTACACAATTTATTATAATTGACAAATTATCTTACTTTGTTATTATTGATAACGACGAACATGGTCCAAAGAGGAATCGCCAGTAACCTTCGGGGTGCGAATGATAACCCCAACTGAGAGTAATAATAGCCAACCTTAACTGAAACCCGAACAGACCACTAGTTGCATCATCGGCTCACTACGTCACAATCCTCTCTGGTGGGGATACATCGTGGTGCAGTCCCATTCATAACTCGGTAGGACCCTAGGACATGGTCTCCGGTGTCAACGGCCTATGGTGCGTTCAGGGAATATAATTCTGGAGTAACATACCAAAATGGCGAATATTTGGGTATCCAATGAACCATACAAACCTGCATCAATAACACCCATGTATAATGTAGTGTCTTGGATTTTGTATACAGTAGACACAGTACTATTTTTTAGCCAACGATTGTTTAAGGAGGTGACTTAGCGGAGATAATTTTCAACTGCAAACAAAATAACAACTAAATGTATCAAGGTTAACCTGATCACGGGAGCATCAGGAGACCCCACAGTGTCGATTTATGGATATAATTGTGAAGTTCTTCTGTTAATTGTAAATAACTTTTCTACCCTAGCCGATTTGAACCCGGTACATTTAGCAAAGAAACTCATCACTCTACACACTGAGCTACTCTGCCCATACAAAAAACTTATTCGGGCTTAAACAATAAGTCGATTTCAATGACAGAATACAGACAACGAATAAACCAAACATGACTCCGCCCCAATGAATGTGTTTTTCCTATGTTCTTCTCCAAAAAAACCAACTTCATCGGCCTTTCTTTTTTAGTACATAACATAATTATTCTCTCCATAAATAAACATCGTTTTATTTTTTTTTTGGGGGGGAAAACAACGTGGAATTTGGGGATATTCTTTTAAAATGGAACAATTTTGAACATATTGAAAAGCATATAAAAGTTAGTTTAGGATAACTATAAATAAAAAGTAACCTCACACAGTAGAGATAAAGGTTATGATGGTGATTATAGAAAAGAAATCCATGAGGTACGGGCAAGGACAGGGAATTCTTATTAATTTTCGATCACGAACATGCTAGGATTTTTCGTACCGAAATTTCAAAATTAGAATTAACTAATTAAACTATCATTTTCTTGAGGATATGAAACGAATTAACTAACAATAAGAGGTGAACATTGTCCTAACGTATTCGAAAATAAGGTACTGTGTAGAACATGCGGTCAGAAAAAGTATGAGTTCATTGGAGAATTTATGAGATAACACAACGCGGAATCGCGGACCGAGAAGATTAGAATGGGCTTGCAAAGTTATTGGGCGAAGTAATAAACTAGTTCTTAAGAGTTAATAAGCGCTGATTCCGGTAAACGTCCGATTAATATACCGATGCATATGTGGGAGGATTACGTTAAGAGTTATTAACTGATTTGAGTTTGAGTATTAGTCCAAGAGTGAAAGTTGGTAAGCCTCGTATTGGTAGTATAGGCATAGAGCATAAGGGTTCACAAGTCGGTATAATTACTATAGATTATTCAGGGAATTTTGCCATGAGTCTACAAAAATCGGAAAGGAACAACGACGCTTCTGCGAGTTTCATAACGAATCTCTGGTCGACTTGTAATTTCAGTTATTGAAAAAAAAATACATTGGCTTCAATTTTTGTAGTCAATGAGAGACCAAAAATACTATTACTTCTGGACGTTGTTGCCAAAGAAAAAACTAACCAAAAAAGTGGGTAGAACTCTACTGAAGCTATTACCCCCTCTTTCAAATCTATTCAATGGTATGATATAAAGAACAATCCATTTCTTGATCGCTTAATCTTGAGTTGTAAAATGGACTTATTAAAATAAGTGTCCATTTTTAAAATAAATATGTCTAGAAGCCGTTGCAGTTAATTATGGATAAGGATAAACCATCAAGAAATTTTTCTTAAAACATGGATTGAATACCAAAAAGTTGGCCAACTGCTGGTAGGCTGTTGTCGGTATTACAGCTTTCTCAACCGTCGTCTGACTATCATTTCCGACAAGCAAAGAAAATTTAAAAAAATAGGGTTATCGGATGAATAACGTTTTTAGTCGGTATTGATTAAATGGGAAATACCAAACTATAAATAGAGTTTTCGAACTATAAATAGAGAAGATAAATTTTAATAATTTGTGTTAAGTGCTAAAGAATTGCGATCCTCAAGCACCTGAAGAGAAATTCCGTTCAGGAAGGAAAGTTCCTGAAGGGAAATTATTTATATAAGGGGGCGACCTGTGGCGTAGTGCGGTTTCGTAGCCCAGCAGGTGGTCTTAGGATTTTTTAAAGGGAGTCCTTTCTTAGAGGATATACAACCGGGGTCCTTTACAATGTCAGGCAATCATTAAAGGTCCTAACTAAAACCTGAATAGGCAAAATTTAAGGCACCACTGTAGCATCGTCCGATTAGCCATAGCACTATTAAGAATCGTTAAATGAACAAACAACATTTATATAAGAAGACGAATATGGGTAGAGGGGTTAGTATTTTATTATTACATTTTGTATGTTTCAATTTCCATAAATATGAATGATACGGTAGGTGTTGTCAGTATCTGCATTATCAGTGTTCAGGTTATAAACAATGACGTATAACAGTCCCTGCAGACCTCCTAATACATAAGTAACGAAAAGACAAATTGAGATCAGTAGTATTCGATAAAATATTTGCCCGGGAGGCACTCGGACAATACGAGGGTTATCTCCCCGCCCCTGACCCAGCCCAGGCGGTCGACATCTCCTCTCCTCTTCCCCTCAGGCTTCAGATTCTTGTACCAGGCTTGGATCCGGAAAGGCTCTGCCCTCGCCTGCACCTCGAACGCTTTCCCTCCTGTCTCTTTCAGCTCGTAGCAGGCTTCAGCGGCATCGTCCTTCACGAAAGTGAACAGGCCTTCATCCCATTCGATGTAAATCTGATAAAATAATGGACTTATAAAGTTATATACAGTTCAAATTACTTTTTTTCAAAATGTATAGGCATTATGTAGTAGTGAGACACAGTGTACGGAAGAGCTTAAAGATCTATCTAATTTCAATATTCAATAGATAGAGCCTTGGCGGCCTATTATCATTTGTATTTGGTACATATGAAGATTACATGGGAAAAAAGAGGTAACACACTTTTTCGTAAACGTTCATGATTTCAAATTTCACCCGGATTTTATATCATCAATTTATTAAAGTCCTTGCAAATTGCTGGCCCTGTCAATCTGGCAATGAAGAAGATGTTTGAAGGGTTCGATGCCCAACTCTAATATAATGATAGACTAGTTTTTCTTATCATGGACATTTCTATTCAGCCGTAACGAGTATGAACTCGTTTTCATACTGTTTTGTCAACAAATCTACGAGAAACCACTGTTACCAGATTAAAAAAAAAAAAATCGAGTTACCTCATTCTTCTCTTTAATCTTCATATATAAAAAGGTTTAGGTAAAATGAAATGTAATGTGACGTACCAATTTTTAATCGTTGTTAAACCTTTACACATACAGATTTTTATTTTAAAATTATTTTCCCTTATTTACGATGTTTGTATTCTAATACTACGGTTATAGATGTGTCAATCCTTATTATATAGGACAATACCTATTTAACAAATTTATTGATACAGAACAGTACATCACATACATTCAACATTAAAAACATGATCATCATGATTGTTGCTATTTTACAGAGTAGTTGTTCTCCCTTCTTAGAAATCAAAGTTGTCGAAAGTGGTCTAAATGGTTTTTGTGGTATTATGCGATCCTTAATTAGCTCAAGCATCTTAATTTATTCTGCACATTTGACAGAACTACTTCCTCTAGTTCTAACAACCGATATCCGGAAATAAGTCGTCATCATGTAGAAATTTAATTCATTATAAATAACAGTTATAAAGTAACAGAAATGTATACTTATTTAAGGACCTGAGCGAAATCCCCAGCCAGTATCTCAGTGGGAAAAGACCACTCGTTCATCTGATAGTAGTGGTAATGGGATAGCTCCCAATCCGAGTCAGTGGCGTTGACCAGTACCAGGTATCCACCCTGACCCATCCTTTGGAGTAACAAACCAACCTCCAAGACCAGATACAAGCAGGTTTAGATCTGCAACTGAAAATGACAATGGACCAATAAAAATATAGCAAACCTCTTTGTGATAGGAAACATAACAACCTGGATTTGAACCATTTTAAGTACTATAATCTTTACTGCTTAGTGTCTTATTGTTTTAAAATGTATAGATTGCGGTCCCCATGACCAACGACTATTGTTGCGATGGCCCTATACGTGTAATAATGAATGTAACAGGTCGCCCAGTGGTCTAGTGGTTAGCGTAACAAACTACTAAGCCCAAGATCGCGGATTCGTAGCCCGGGCAGGTTGCAATAGGATTTTTTAAAGTGAGTAAAAAATCGTTAGTTACGCCTTCCTTCGGAAGGGACGTTAAAGGGGGTCCCGAGCATGTAACTATGTCAAGTACGCGTTAAAAATCCCTATCCTAATTAAACCTGGGTAGGCAAAAATTTAGAGCTCCCACGGTAGCATCGTCCGATTAGCCATAGCAGCATAAATGAACAAAACAATGAATGTAACATTTGAGCCTACAATATGTCAAAATCTTCACATTGGAAAATATTGAAGATTGGTCAAACATTTAAAATTTGACCCAAAAGTTTGGGAAATCTATGAGTTCTAGCAATATAATAATATAGTTATTATTGTTAATAATTGAATTTAAAATTGGGCTCATCCTCAAATCCAAGCTCTATTCAAAATGCATTTTTTCGTGGTCATTCAAAATGAAAAATCTGTAGGAAAATTGTCCCAGTGATAATGGGGAAATTATCAAACAATATATAAAAGATAAAGAAAATTGGCACATGAGAAAGCGATCAACCAAATCGTTAAATTAAAATTATATAATTATAAATTTTAATTGGATTTGTTATTAATTTAAACATTGTGTTAAAAATTTATAATCTTATTACTTTTATAGTTTTAAGATAACTCAAATATCGTTAAACTGCTGGAATCGTATATATTTAATACCAATAAATTGTTCGTATACCCTGCCAATTCTTCCAGGCAAGGATAAGGGTACACAACAGCATAATTCTATAATTTTAATTGAGTAAAAAATCCTTAGTTACGCCGTCCTTAGGAAGGGACGTTAAACGGGAGACCCTAGCCTGTACGATGCCAGGTACTCGTTAAAAATCCCTATCCTGATTAAACCTGGATAGGCAAAATTTAGAGCACATGAACAAACAACAATAGCATAATTCTACATTAAGCAGTTTCATATTCCTCGACAAATTTAAGGAATAAAATTAATTAATCTCTACCTTCTAGGATAGGGTTGTTACCTTAGAACACCTCTGTATACAGCAGCAAGAAAGAACGTGGAACACAAAAAATAGCTAACATATCATAGCGAACTCACCTTAAGCTGTTGCTCAGAGGTATAACAGTACACGCTTTAATCAGATAATTTCTTTGCGTCACCTACCTTATCACCATTCAATGAGCCTTATCAAAGATACTTTTCCAGGTTATTTTGATGTTTGTTTCTCATAAAACAATAATGCCAAATCAACTGATTTTATGACTTTAATTTTTTTTTAATCTACTTATAGTACTAGAATTAAATATGCATGTAATTTATTCCTTTAAAAAATCAAAATAAATAGGAATACAAATGTTAAAAATCGAACAAAGGAATGATTACTTTATCTTTTAGTTCAAATAATTAGTTTTAGAGCATTCAAAAGCATGAAATGTAATTTTTAGATCAAACCCGATAAATTAATGAATCTATTGAGAACAATTATTTGGTCCTTCAGCCTTTTAACTTAACAGGGTTTTATTGTTATTTTTGAATGTTCTTAGTGCATAAAAGGACACTTGTATGTAGTGTTACTATTTGTAATGCTTTATGTAGTGTTACTATTTGTAATACTTTATGCATGTTTTATACTGAAACTTATTGTAATAAATAAATAAATCTATTCAGGTAATTTTTCCTAGTAATAAAAGGGACATCTCATTTTATATTGAAATAGGAATAATTTGTTTCTACTGAAACAGATCTGAAATCTGTAAAACAATACTCGAACATATTTTACTTATAATATTAGTAATACTTAACAAGAAAAAATACTTTTTGTTTCTAAAATGTTTGTAAGACTTTGAATGTTTAAAACTGGTTTAACTAGCTTAACACCTATGAATAACTATGCAAACAAATATCAAATCATTTAGTTTTGATGTCCGGGCTGCACAATAATCTAAAAAGAAAAAGGGACATTTTTGTCTAATACGAGTATATTAACTTAATAAAGTAAACTTTTAAGACCTAAGATCTAGTGCTTCCGGAGTTACGGATAAATGAGCAATCATATATGTTGTGAGTTTTTCTTTCGGTTCTTGATATTCAGTTAAAACTTGCTAAATGATCTTTTGTCAAAGTTTCGAGGCCTTATTCCTCTCATATTCATGCTCTAGGTGTGAAGAAATAGGCTTTTAGTGAATTATATTAAATCACACAAATCAAAAAATAAAATCGGCATTTGTTCAATTACAAGACAATGTTAATCATAAATTGGAAATATTTTCAACTACATCACTCAATCAATATCAACATAGGTATATTCTGCAAATACTGTTCAAGACTTGGTGATAATTAAAATCTGAAAAGCTTAGATTTGTTTTAAGGTGTAATTCAGATTATGTGAATTAGGATCAGCAGGTATTTCTTTTTTTATTATTGATTTATTATAATTTTTATGTTCCTAATAATTCTCATTACAATCAAAATAAATACTATACACCAAAATACATCCTAAAACAGCATAGATGACCTATTAAAAATAGTTAACCACACAGGCTCCTTCCTAATTTACTAATAACATTTGATCACCAATTATAATACAATCAAACTTATTTCGATGACCTTTTCTTAGGTAACCATTTTTTTCTATGGGGACATTGTGATTAAGAAATATTTATTGGAGAACGGTTATTATTGAAACAGAAAAAAATAAATAGATATAAATATGACATCATAATTGAAATTTATTGAAATCTAGTTATTTACAGTATTGTCAGGTAAAATATTATAATACACAGCAGATAATAAAAGGTGGATGATATAAAATATAATACAATAAAATTTCATGAGACAATTAACAAAATATACATTAAAAATAAATCTGTTGACATTATCTAATGATAACATTTAGTAAAAACCACTAAATTAAACAATAAATAACAAAGAAAATAATGGAAACATTTTACTAAAATGATTTCTAATGGCTAAGAAGTTTTTTATGTCAAAGCTATACCAGATTTTGTACATAATAAATTTCATAATACTTCAATTAAGTTTTTTGAAACTGCTCAGTCAAAATTAATGATGAGCTTATTTATTTTAATATTAAATTTGAAGCTCAGGGAAATTTATTCTTACTTAAACTGGTATAGCTGAAATTTTAAATAAAAAAAGATATTAAAAATTTAAAATGTTGCATACAGAATAAATTAAATTTATCGTATGATTGGAGAAATTAAAAAGGATCATTCAAATATGAATCACATTTATTTTATCTGGTCATCTGCAATCCACATAAAAATCTACCTACAGTTGAATTTAATTAAAATGTAGGCAATTAAAAGTATACATTTATATAAATTTCTTTGAAATTATTAAATTACATAAATGTTTTTAAGAATGAACCTAAGATAAATGAAGGCCAGAATTAGGTTAAGAGAGTTAAGATCACAGTATGTCTTAGAGACATCTGCTTTATCACAGAGCTTTAGCACAACGATATGACCAGTTTAATAAATAATATTACCCCACAAAAATTTATATTTATCAGTCGATAATTCAGTTCTGATTCAGTAAATTTTAAATAGCAGTTCTTTGATCGATGAGAAAAAACACTTTAGTACAAAACATATTTTTATTGAAATCTAATATCTGTCTGCTTAATATTTAGCATATTCTTTTTTAAAACAAAAAAATAAATATAAAAAGTTTATTATAAGCTTTGTTTATAGATTATATTATAAAAAATAAATAAAAATTGTACCTAAAGTATTATTGTTTGGGATAAGGAATAATCTTCTATAATGTCTAACCATCAGTATAAGCCTATGCTGGACTCAGAATAAAAAAATTTGAAGAACAAGACAATTTTAAAAACAAGCACTAATAACACAGGCCAACGATGAAAAAACTTTTGTAATGAAAATACCTTATTCCTATAGTTTTTAGGGTGCTGAATCCAAATATGATATTAAAAAAGTTGTATCACACACAATTTCTTCACATTTTATAGTTAAATTTATTAAATTAAGCGATTTTTAAAGAATTGAACAGCTTTAATATTTAAAATAATTACTGAAAAACTAGGTCTATTGGTGTGAATGAAGTTGGTAGCACTGCTGAAACACATTTAATGACCAAAAAAGGTTGATTCTTTTTTCTGTTAACAGCTGATGTTTTGTTTACTGTCAACCTTACCTCACTTTCTCGTTTCCTGTACATGAGCTATGTACAATGTCTAATCACGAATGCAAAAGCTCTGCTGACAGTTTTTGTTATATTTATGATGAGTTTGTAATTAAAAAACACCAAAGAAACATTACAGACTTTGTGAAAAAGGTTTATCTATCATACTTTGGAACTAAACTTGGTGATCAGGATAAATCTTGGACCCCGCGTAAGGTATGTTAACTACGTGTCGAAGATCTAAGAAAATTGTCGAAAAAGGAGAAACAAAAGCTTTAAATATGCTGTTCTTTTGACATGGAGGGAGCCAAGAAATCATTCCGATGGTTGCTACTTTTTCACTGTCGTTATTACTGGTCATAACTCAAAAAACAAGAAGGTAACCTGACCTTCCGTCCGTCGTCCGACCAATTGGGCACGGTGTAGATTTACCGATCCCTGAACCACCAGATGGTTTAAATTCTATTCCAACGGAAGTATTTTCTGATGTACAATCGGAGTTAGATGAACAAGATGATGAAGAATTCCAATGTTTTACAGAAAATGTACAGCCTAAACTGTTTAATCTAATTGAGCTTAACGACTTGTTAGGGGTGTTGGCTTGACGAAAGAAAAAGCTGAAATGCTTGGCTCTAGACTAAAAGAAAAGAACTTGTTGGCGGTTGGAACCAGCATTTATGTGTACAGGAAGAGGGAGCAACAATTTTACAAGTTTTTTAAACAAGAAGGTAACTATGGGTGATACAAAAAAACTAAGGCCAGATTTATATTCAGCGCATAAAAATCTATAAAGATCAACTATTAAAATTAAAAAAGTTTTCAAAACAATTTTTTTTGTTGGCCTGTGTAATCTGTAAAAAAGGAGGGAAATAAAAATAAATGTAGTGCCTCAATAAAAAAAAAAACTAACAAACTTTATTTGAACCAAAGAAATATTACAACAGTAGTGGCCCTAACAATATGAAATGCACAAGTGAAAAATGAATGGGCTTCAGACTTTATTCAAACCTTTAAAAAAACGCTGAAGGACTTTCAAGTACAAAAGGTACCCTGTGGATAAATAGACTGTTAATATTTCTCAAACCAATAATTATCTAGAAAATATCAAAAACAAATTAAAATTAGATTTAGAACTAAGATTTCTCCCAAAAGAATGGGGCCATAATAAAACTCATCATAAACTGAATCATCACAACATAACTTTAACAAGTATTAAGAACATATAAAGGTTAAAGAACTCCCTTATAGAAATAATATGAAAAGAAAGAAAAAATACTTCCAAGGCTAAACCTCATGGTTTTTAAAGCAGATCTGAACCATATAAACACTCATCACAACTTTACAAACCAATTTTTCGTTATTTATCCACCTAAAACTGAGAATAATTTTACTCCAACTACTAACAACACTCCATAAAATTAAAAACAACCAAGTGACTGAATAAAAACATTAGTATGGCACTACTAAGGCTGGCATTACCGTCTTTATCTTCAATTAAAAATAAAATAATATAGGGAAAATAATTATTCATTTAATATTTTAATAAATTTGAAAGCACTACAGCTGATATATTTATACTATTGCAAACAAATAATAAATTATTTTATTTAACTAATACTGTTGGCACCTCTGTAAACTTGGCAGTGAAAAAGAAAATGACAATAAAGTTTACAAAAATAACATTAAAATTATTTTTCTGCCACTTTTCAAAAAATATGTGTGGCAATATGAATTATTGTTCAACGATAATACGAGGATTCTTGATGAGTACTGATCAATGCATTGGCGTCGTTAAAAACCATAGTGCATCTTGAATAATCAGTCATTTACGACTATATGGATGAAATAATTGTCAGTCATACATGATTTATTTATTTGCTTTCAGAAATCATGTGCAATATTACTTCATTTTCTAAAGCCGAAACAGACTCCACAAGAGAGAGTGACAGTAGAGGCTGATCAGATTTTAATTATTTCTGAGATTTTTTTCACTTAATTTTCTTTTTATACAATTATCCATCAAGGTTTTAATGTAAGAAAAAAGTTATATGTATATTTATTAAAAACAAAATTGAAATTTTGGCCCATTTATCTATGTCAAAGTCATGTCTACAGTGAAAATTTTTTTCTGAGATTAAAAAGAAAGACAATGTTGAGAGGAAGAAAGGACTGATGTTAGATCAAAAACTAGGATGTAAAATATCAGAATCAACTCATGTAAATAATAACTGAAGGGAAGAGTTGTTGCAAAAGCTTAGACATTTGGAAACATCGCCATAGGCATATAAGAGATGATTCACCATACCCTAGAAGAATTTCAGAAAACAAAGCAACCATGAATGCATAGTGTCTCACTACAAGTAAAAAAATTGTTAATGAATTTAAATGGGTTTTTGAACGATTGTCGTCTAGTATATTTTATAAGTACTCTGCAATTATCGTTGAATAATAATTATTATAGTAAAACAAAGGAAAATACCATTTTTAAAAAATGAAAAATGTGTTCCTACAATACTAAAGTATTTAAAAAACTAACATGAGAATATTCAAAAAACTTAATTTAGAACTAGAACACTTCTGGCTGGCATCAAATAGAAATTTTTAACTATTTCTAGATATATGAATAAACTGATTTCAGTTACTGAAACAGTTGTTTAGTTCTTATGAATAGCTTTATTTTAAACTTCATCACTATGAAAGAAGATAGAAGGACAAAAATAACCCAAAATTTATAATTGTTTCATTAATCACTTTGTGGCAACTGTTTAGTAATATCATATTACTTAAGAGAACAGAGCAATCATCTTACTATCAGCACTGTTAACAATGATTCAATTATTAAACATTCTATTTTCTTCTAAAATGCTCTACTACTCAGTTTTAAATTTTCCTCATTGTTTAAATTTGTTTTAGTTCCTGTTATAACCATAGTTTTAATAAGTAACAGGCAGTCCAATCCATGAAAACAATGAAACATATAACCATCTCATTTGGTCAACAAAAATATGATCTCCAAGACAAGTCAAACAAAACAAAAAAATAAATAAATAAATAAAATACAACGGAATTAGTAGGGAAGTTGTATTTAAATTAGGATTTATTTTTTATGCTTAGGCAAGTTACTCAGGTAACCTTACGAAGCAGACTGAATTAGTTACAAGGATTAATCCTTCAAGACATATAATTTATGGGATAAATTATTACCATATTAATTTGGAAATCAATTAAAATAAAACAAAGCCTGGATGGATTTTTTTAATAGTTTAATTCTGTGCCCCAGACGTGAAGGACAATTTCCAAAAAATAGGTATATTTTATGTATTACCTAGTATTTGAGGTAAATTGTCATATATGAATTCTATGATTAATGTCAATAACAATATAAACAATTTTAATAGTTAAATAAAGTTGTGGAAAATCGGCTGTCCTGAACAAATACAAAAATGTGACGTGTCCTTCACCTTCGGGGTACAGAAATATATATCCCATGTGTGTATATATAGGTGTTTATTGTGTGTGTGTGTTATATAATATATATATATATATATATATATATATATATATATATATATATATATATATATATATATATATACAATGAATACCTCTTTTTAATCAAAGAAGTAAATTAATATCACAGACATAAAAAAATAAAAATTACTGTATGTTTAAATATTTTAAGTTTTCATGGAATCTCTGTACTCCCACAGCTCTTTTTTTTCTTTTCTTTCTAAAATATAAATAAAATACAGATCAGAATATTTTTATTAGCTTACCAAAAGGAAAGCTAAATTCTGAATTATAATTTTAGCATAAAATCAATGAAAAGATATTAAATAATAATTTTAAAAATAACAATTGATCATCATAGAACATATTTCTAACTCAATAGAAACAGACTAGATATTAAGAATACTACGAAAAATTTGGAAATAGTTAAAAATTTCTAACTAGGGCATGTCATCAGTCACATGATGATAAAAATTTAGCACTTAAGGCACCAGTCAGACAGAACCAACTTTTTTCCGGCCTTTCATATAAATTCCAATACAACTCCATTAACATCATTCACTAATTTTAAATGGTAATTGATGGTGTACAAAAAGCTAAGAGGTTTTTTCTTTTGTCTAATTCAATCCACTTTCCAAAACAAAAATAAAATCTTTAAATAAAACACATTTACACACTATGTTCATTTAAAAAAAAAACAGTAAGCCTATCTAATTTCACGAATATAAAACACTCCATATTTTATCACAAATATTAAATAAAAAGTCATTATAAATATATATCTATTATTATCTAAATATGTTTTTAATTATTTCATTAATAATAATAAAAAAGGTACTTATGGCATGCTCCACGATACAAAATGGACGTGCAATGGATGGATGTCAATACACAATCTTAAAATTCCTTCATACATATCACAACAATTGATGGGAATTATGAGGCCAATTATTATTTAATGCCCCTTATAATACTTAACATATATTCTGCTTAACTACGTATACAACCTGCACTGTGGAGATGAAGCACAAAATGACGGTTTAACCTCAATTTTGGCACACTTAAAACTAAAAGTTTCTCTTTTCACAGGTTTGACTAACATTTATAAGTAAAAATCACTGGGTTGTTTTCTAAGAGTTTTTTTTCTAGCTCCGACTACCAAAAAACTGATCATGGATATAAATACTCCGGCAGGGGCTTGCATATACCTTCAGTGTAAGCATGAAGGATACAGGTACATACAAAACGAAACTGGCTCTGAAAAAAAAAGAAGAGTTTTTTTAAAAATAAATTCAACAGAAAAAACTAATTATAAAGTTACTAGCTTTTGCCCACGGCTTCGCTTGTGTGGAATTTGGTCTGCCACATACAGTTTTGTTAACGATCATTTTAAATAAATAATTAAATTTTTTCAAACTAAAAGTTACTCGTATATCCGAAATTTCTGATGTCTAACTTCAAAACTGACAGATTCCATACAATCTTTGAATCCCTATTATATTTAGTCGGAAACTCTTGGGGTGGAATTGTCCAAATTCCTTTCTTAGTACTCATTTAAGCTATACAAAGAACCTACCTGCGAATTTCAAGATGCTAATTTCAGTGGTTTCTGTTGAGCTTTGACCGCTGGGTGTGTTAGTCACTCAGGTTACAGTTTTATATAAACTTCGTTTGTGAGGTGTGTTGATTTGTAGCCTATGTCTTTCCCCAGGCTTGAGATTATCCATATCAAATTTCATCACAGACGGATCAGCACCGCCGTGAAACATACATTGACACTGATTAACAAACGGGATGGACAGAAGTTTACTGTTGCTGGTGTCAGTAAAGGATTAGCAGGTAATGTTATTGAAAAGGATTACTTAGTATAACAGTTTCACTTGTCGTACGGCAGCAGCGAGAAATGAACTATGTTACTTGATTTGTTCAGCGAAAATATGTAGATTTTGATAGTAAGAAACAAGTGAGCAAGCATACAAACTTTGCCCCCCTTTTTTACCTCCTTAGGGGTAGAATTTCAGAAAATCCTTTCTTATCGGATGCCTACATCATACAAAGAGCACACCCTCCAAGTTTCAGGTCTCAGTGGTTTAGGCTGTGTTGATCTGTCAGTCAGAAATTCAAGACTATGCATTTTATATGTATAGATTATGACCTAATTACGCAAAATCATTATAAATTATAGCCTGTGTTATTCTGATGTATTGCCTATATTACTCTTAAGTTTCATCCAAATCTGTTCAGTAGTTTTTGCGTGAAAGAGTAACACAAATGCAGGGGTCGAAGATTCGTTCCCAAAGAATCGTTCCTAATCGATCTATTTCAAATCGTTCGGAGCAGAAGCAATATTTTATAAGGAAAATCGTTCCGATCTGGACTGGAACGATATCATTTTGTTATAAAACAACCACTCCCGAATGGAACAGAATCCGCCGGGAGCGATATTTTTGGATCCCTTGAGAATTTGATCCTGCGGAGCAAAAAAATATCGATCCCACATGTTTCATTCTGAACCTTGATTTTGGCCTCCTCATTTACCTATCTACACACGAAAATACCAAACCAAAATGAAAAAATTGTGCCTAGAGAGGTATAGTACTTTCTCATCCTTAAAAAAAAAAAAATTCTGAGAACTAAATTTTTTTTTTCCTATCTTAAACTTAACCGATCCTTATCGGGTCTTCTTTAGGATCAACTAGATCATAAACCAAACATTTAGGAAAAAACCTGGTTGAAATCCGATTTGTAGTTTCCAAGCATTGGTTGGAACAAACTTTTCCGGACGGACGGACCGACACCACTGAGATTTTAAGAAATATTAAAATATCGAAGTCGAATTTTTTGGCGATTTCGATACTTTCTTCATCTGAAGGATGAGAAAGTAAAAACGAAGGATCGATATTTATTGTTCCAGCCCAGATCGAATCCTGGATCAAACTTGGAGCAGAATAAAGCATCTTTTGCGGATAGCATTCGAAATAGAGCATTTTCGAAAAGAACGTTATTTTTTCTACCTTAAACAATGGTTTCATTCAGAGCAGCAAAAATATAAATATATCGGTTTCATACCCTGCACACATGCATCCATTCTCACAAACTTTTGCATTTATATCCTGTAAATAAATTATGTTACTTGATTTGTTTCGTTCAGTGAAAATATGTAGATTTTGCGAGTAAGAAACACGTAAGCAAGTTGGTCAGGGGAAGCCCTGTAGCGATGCTAACAATATTCAACAATTAAATTAAATAACCACAATTACCTACTGACTATATGTTGGAGGTAATATTGAGAATGTGTAATATCCAACAACTTTTTAATAATTTATTGTTATATTATGCCCAAATTACCCAAAATCGTAATAAATTGTAGCCAATATGTTATTCTGTTATTGTATAACCTTTCATTACTGTAAAGTTTCATCCAAATCCGTTCAATAGTTTTTGCGTGAAAGAGTAACAACATCCTCACAGACTTTCGCATTTACAACATTAGTAGCATATGCATGTGTAAAACTGTATAACGTATTGCAAATTTTTGCTTCTTTAAGTCAATATTTTTTTTTTATTACATGTTTTCTTTTCAACTGTTTTTTATTATGTTTATTAGTTATTTCCTGTATTTGTTCATCCAATAATTTGGTAACAATATATCTTTTCTAGATTGGAATTTCGTAGTACAATACCAGCACAACATTGCAGTCTTGTAAATGTATTAATCCCCAGAAACTATTCTTATATATTATAGAGATTAAATTGCATTAACTGTATAGTAAAATTTGTTTATCTAAGATTTAATTTTTATCAGTTAAACAGCTGTTCCAAACTGCCTGGTGTTCAAGATGGGATTATTAGATTTCAGTTGCTAATTTCGTTTTCATCCTCATCCTCCCCCCCCCCCCATACACTGAAACACGCAAGCAAAGTGTCTTTAGGTCCCTCAAACAAACATTCCAACTCACCGAAGTTTGTACCATCATGGCCCTCTGGTCTCTCATATGCTGCACAATTTGCAAAGGGTAAACTGGTTGATTAGCCTCAATGAGGCAGAGCGCTGTCTCCATCAGGATCAGGACACCGGTTCGACCAATACCTGCTGAACAGTGCACAATGGTCGGCTCAACCTGCAAATTAAAGAATTGAAATGGGGTGTTTGTTGTTACTTAGAGGCGTAAAACTCTAGGGTCATAAACGCCTGTAGATTTTTGATTTTTATAATTATTTACTTTAAAAAAAAAAGAGAAAAAAAAGAAAAAGGTAATTGTTTAGAAAAGGTCTCCCTTCGATCCATTTCCATTAGGCGATAACCAGCGCCCTCTACATTTCGCTACCGGCACATCTCACTCACCACACAGTGTTTGGAAAAGAAGGACCTAACTGGACAAATTTTTCTTATTCTTTATTTGCATTCTTTTTTCAGGGCGTTACTCGCCTTGTTTTTCAACCTTACACATTCCAACAACTCCATGAATGATGAACAGTAGCATATATATATATATATATATATATATATATATATGTATATATATTTATATACATATGTAAGGGAGTACACACACACACACACCCCAGGGTTCAGTGCTTGGGCCTGTCCTGTGGAACATCATGTATGACAGGATCCTCAGGCTTGGCCTACCAGAGGGTGCCAAGACAGTGGGTTTTGCTGACGACGTTGCAGTGGTAATTGAGGCCAAATACAAAGATGAAGTGGCCCTGAAGGCCAACCAGAGTATCTCACTAATCCGTGATTGGCTGGCTTCGGTGGGGCTTCAGCTTGCAGACAAGAAAACAGAGGTTCTTCTTATTAGTAGCCGGAAAAGGAGGGAAGAAATAACCCTGAGAGTGGGCAGACAAGAGATCCAGTCCCAGCCCTCGCTGAGATATCTCGGAGTAATAATCGATGAAAGGCTGCGGTTCAAGGAGCATATCCAGCGAGTATGCGATAAAGCAGCAAGAGTGACCACAGCAATGGCTCGACTGATGCCCAACGTAGGCGGGCCTAGAAACAGTCGAAGACTATTATTATCGAGCGTCATTTCATCCGTCCTTCTCTACGCAGCCCCGATATGGAATGGTGCCTTGGACACACTGGCTTACAAGAGCAATGGTGTCCATTTATCGTCGAAGTGCCCTGAGGGTAATCAGCGCGTTTCGCACTGTCTCTTATGAAGCTGCATGTGTAGTGGCCAGGATGCCACCAATAGAACTGATCGCAGAAGAGAGACAGCGTTGGTATAAAAGAGTTGCTCGCATCCCCAGAACTGAGGAAAGGAAGATGACAATCGAGAAGTGGCAACAACGCTGGGATATGGCCACGAACGGGAGGTGGACCCATAGGCTGGTTCCTCGCATCGAACCCTGGATGGATAGGAGCCACGGGGAAGTAGACTACTACCTAACCCATATGCTTACAGGACATGGCTGCTTCAGAGCATACCAATTGCGGTTTAAGCTGGACAATACAGCAGAATGTCCAAGCTGCCCAACAATAGAGGAGACGGTGGAACATGTATTCTTCAGCTGTCCCCGTTTTCAAGAAGAACGGAATGATTTTATAGGAGTCTGTGGCTCAGCAGCGACAGCCGACAATATTGTTAGCCTGATGCTGCTTTCACAGGAGTACTGGACAGCTGGCCAGCGCCTGGCCGTAGAGGTCATCAAGAAGCTGTGGAAGGAAGAGAAGGAGAGGCGTGCCTAGAGCAGAGGTAGCCTAGCACAATGAGGCGGCACACAGCCACTCCCCCTCCATGAAGTAATGCCTAACGGTGGTCCCGTGGTGGGTGGGAAACAGGTGTAGGGAGGTGGTTTTAGTGGGTAAAAATTCCACACTACGGATAGGTACGGGCCTATCCGTGTCCACGATTTCCACCTACCCCCGTAAAAAAAAAAAAAAAAAAAAAAAAACACACACTTATTTTTAAAATAATTATAGTTTTTTGTTTCTTTACGTTCTTAAATTATTTTGTAGTTTTTTTGTTTTACATAAAATTTGTATATGTGTGAATATTAATACTTTTCTTCTTCTTTATAATTATTGTTATGGTATTCATTTAATTCGTTATTGCGAGGTAACTCCTAATTTATATTCATTATATTTTCATTTTCATGTATTTATTAAATTGTAATTGTGTACTGTAAGGCATTATAGTTTATATTTTATGTTCCGTATCACTATTATAAAGAAACTTGTCCCAGAATAAATATGAATTTTTATCAGTTTTATTGTTATATGAGCCGTTTATTTTGAAAGTGACCTAACTCCGTTTTTAAAATTTTTGCCTAACTCCATTCTTGATAAGAAAACATACATTATTCACTTAATAATTGTTAACATTTTAATTGGAACCATAAATTTAACAGCCTTAGATACACTTAAGCAGTATGACTCATTAGTATCCTATACGAATATTTTTAAATTCATCGAAACGCAAACCCTTAAATATTTGAAGATAAATGGAGGTAGGCCACTTTCAAAATAAACTGCTCATATATTGTCTTCATTATACATGTTTTTTTTTAAATTTTCTAATTATTATCCAATTAATCCTCTTAAATTCAGTTGGTAATTAATTAAAAACCATTTTTATAATTATAATATTTAATTAGTCGAAAGAAATGCAAAAATGCTGAAAAAAAAATTGTCCAGCTAGGTCCTACTAGTCCAAACACTGTGTGGCGAGTGAGAAGTGCTGGTAGCGAACCTGGACGCTGGAGGTTATAAGGGAGACCTTTTCTAAACAATTACCAAGAAAAATAATAAAATATATATATATGTAGTATAAGTAAATAAAACAATTAGAAAAAAACAACAAATGCATCTATAGTAGGGGCAATATTGGATGATCAAATATTGGTTATTAATTTACAATTTGCAAATGAGATTCTTTTACAATTTGGCGAGATGGAGAGTCGAGTTCGGTTTATCATGGAAGGCAGAAGTAAACTAAGGTTTAAATACATATTTATGAGTGGAATGATCAGTTTCTAAGTATAGTTTGGAAACATAATTGATAGCCAATTTCTGTCTTCTAAATAAAAGGGGAGGAAAACCGGCTTCGGTGTAAAGGCTAAGGATGGGACTAGTTCGAAAAGCACCTGTCGATATCCTAATTCCGGCGTGGTGAATAGAGTTAAGCTTGGCTAGAATATTGAAATGTGAGTAATCATCATTTTCCACATTTTTGGAATAATAATAGTTAAATCTAAGCCATTTTTTATTAAGTTCAAGTTAAATTATTCCCTATAAATTATGATATTAAACATTATATTGAAAGCAATAATGATAATAAAAATAAAATGCTGTTTCATTAACATATATTATCACATTACATCATTATCAATATTGTTCTATTCATATAAAGCATTACTAATAAAACATCAATTAAATGTGTAAAGAAGAATATTGGTTTTTGAGTTGATTAAAGGTAGACTGTCTGCTGATGGCTGACACTAGCCAGAGACCCCCTCCTCTGGTAAGTAGTGGAGTCATCCAGCAATGGCCAGTTCCCAAGGGTGAGGAAGCGAAGGTGTAGACAAGGGTTGTTAGGTGGCTCCCTGTGCCGCAGGCGGGAAACGCTTCTTTGGTAGGCCTGGTAGACCAATGAGGTAGGATAGAGCCGGACAACTCGCTACGAGCCGGTCAGGAGGCTCTGAGAAGGCAGCCCCTCCACCTGACTCGGGGGCAGTGGGCTAATAACCCATTCCCCTTAAACACTTATTATTATGAAACCTCTACAA
This sequence comes from Arma custos, assembly GCA_037127475.1. Taxonomy (NCBI): domain Eukaryota; kingdom Metazoa; phylum Arthropoda; class Insecta; order Hemiptera; family Pentatomidae; genus Arma; species Arma custos. Next base: position 36,297,127 of record CM073764.1, read on the forward strand.
GCAGAAATAGCCGGATCGTCATTACACAATAAAAACAGGAAACGTTTGAAGGACTTAAGAATTGCCTACTGGAACATTTTATCTTTATATAGACTCGGGGCACAATTGAAAATAAGAACCATACCGTATACTACAGCTGCCACGAAACCAATCATATATTAGTTATACTTTTTTTAAGTCGTCTTTTGTTTAGATGGCGTCACGAAATTTTAATAACCTTCCCAACAGAATAAAAAATGCTACAACCACAAAAATCTTTTGCACTACTCAGAAAGAATATATTTTTTCAGAAAAGATATAGATCATTTATACACTTGATTATTTCATGATTTGTGTTATCATGTAGCCTTCTGGCCAGATGAATTTTATGTTTTTTTTTATTTGTTCATTATTGTTATTCTAAAGGGACTTGGTCCCAGAATAAAGCTTATTTTCTATTCTATTCTATTCTATTCTATCATTTACTGCACAGCACTTCTGAATTCATAGTCTACTTTACTTCTTTACAGCGTAACTTTCCTTTTTTATATGCTCTCAGGCCAAGACTTCATCTTAATAAATAGAATTGTGAGGGTAACCCTATCATAGGTTATGACCTTAAAGGGTACCTATACCCATTTCCTTAATTTATTTGTATGTATTGTTTACTTATAAGCTTATTTACTGTATTATAAAATATGTACTTATGTTAATTTTTAATGTGGAGATGGATTAATAAATAAATAAATATATGGGATCGGATTCATCGTCAGAGGAAGAACCTGGCAATTAGTAACAAATTTTACCCCCATCTCTCCTAGATTGTGCTACCTATGTCTTAAGGGAAAATTCTTCAATATCTCAATAATTAATTGTCACGCACCTACAGAAGTGTCATCAGAAGAAGAGAAAGACACGTTACGAAGACCTTTCTAAAGCCATTAAGATTTTTCCAGCCTATGCTGCTAAAGTAGTTCAAGGAGACATGAATGCACAAATAGGCATGGGAAAAAAACACCTACCAACAACTGGAACCTTCAGTCTCCATCAGAACACAAACACCAATGGCCAAAGAGTGATAGAATTTGCAAACAATAACGGGCTAGTGGTGAGAAGTACCATGTTCCTAGGAAAAAATATACACAAAGGTACCAGATCACCCAATGGAGAGTATATCAACCAGATTGACCACATCTTAATCAGCTCTCGTCACAGGTCCAACTTAATTGGAGTAAGAACATATAGAGGAGAAAACGTGGATTTGGATCATTATCTCAGTATTGCCCGTATATGTGCGCGGATCACCACAAAACGGAACTCGGATACTGGAGAGGGTGTGAAGAAATTCAATGCTCATAAACTGAAGGATCCTGAAGTGTGTGAAACCTATCAACAACACCTTGAAATTAAGCTGAAGGAGGAACTAAGGGATAGGAATGACACAGTGGATGACCAGTGGTCCAGAATTAAAAGAGCCATGGAAACTGCTGCAGAGGAAGTCCTTGAATTATGGACAAGAAGCAGGAGGTCTCCTTGGTTTGATGATGAATGTATCGAAGCTACAAATGGGAAAAATAAAGCGTATAAGAAGGCCATCCAGCTCCAAATACGTCTAACACAGGGGACCTCCCGAAATAAAAGAGGAGAGGAAAAGAGACTGCAAAGGAGAAAGAAGAGAGCATGCGATAACTGAAGGATGAAGGATGTAGAAAACTGCAGGACATCTCGCGATACTCGCCTCTTCTTTCAGAAGGTGAATGAGGGCCGCAATGCCTTCAAAGCAAAAATAACTATGTGCAGAAATGAGGACGGGAGCCTGTTGATGGAGAGAGAGAGAATTCTGAAGAGATGGGCAAAACATTTCAGTGGTGCACTTCAAAGAGAGAACTTTGAAGGAGAAATAGCCAGAGAAGAGGACGACTTCTCTAACGATGCCGAGCCACCGGATGATGAAGACATAGAAGCGGCCATGGTGAAGCTGAAAAACAAGGCTCTGGGTTTGGATGGAATCCAGGCAGAGCTGATACACTATGGAGGAATGCAACTGAGATGGGAACTCCATAACCTCATTTTGAAGATATGGGAAGAAGAGAAGATGCCTGAGGATTGGAAAAGGGGAATTATCTACCCACTGCACAAAAAGGGGAACCAGTTGGACTGTGACAATAATCGAGGCATAGTGCTCCTCTCATGTGCTTACAAAGTTCTCTCTAACATCCTGCTCGAGAGACTGGTTCCTCATGACGAGAGGGAGATAGGCAAATATCAAGCGGGATTTAGACAAGGGAGGTCCACATTGGACCAACTGTTCTCACTGAGGCTGATGCTGGAGAAATGCAAAGAGTATAGAACAGTTACCCACCACCTCTTAGTTGATTTTAAAGCTGCCTACGATAGTGCAACTCGGCCGGAGCTCTATCAGACCCTGTTGGAAATGAACGTCCCAACTAAACTGATACTCCTCGTGAAAATGGCAATGTCGGGATCGAAGTGTGCAGTACTAGTGGGGAGTGATCTCTCGGAGGAATTTGATACTAACTGCAGTGTAAGACAGGGGGATGCTCTTGCCTGTCTTCTTTTTAACTTTGCTGCAAAGAAAGTAGTACGTAAGTCCAGAATCCAACTCAATGCAACCCTCTTTAACAGTACAGTTCAGCTTCTGGGGTACGCTGACGATTTTTATATTGCTGTCAGATCGGAATGTGCATTACGAGAAGCGTTTTGGCCATAGAAGATGCAGCAAAGAAACTTGGGTTGCACATTAATGAAGCTAAGGCCAAGTATATGAGAGTGAGAGGAGATATACTAGGGACTGGTACTTTTGAGGCTGGACCATATAATTTCAAAAAGGTAAGCAGCTTTTTTTGTATACCTTTGGTCTGAGATCAACTCCGGAAACGAGATCTCTCGAGAAGTCAACAGGAGGATAGCAGCGGAAAGACAGTGCTACTTCGGCCTTGTGAAGCATTTTGGAAGCAGATTCCTCTCGAACAGGACCAAGATCACTCTCTACAAAGCCTTTCTCCGCCCTGTTTTAACTTATGGATCAAAAGCGTGGGCCTTTAAGAAGCAAGCTGAAAGTAGACTTCTGATCTTCGAGAGACTACTCTTGAGAAGGATTTTTGGCCCTGTTAGAGAGGGTGGAATTTGGAGAAGGAGAAATGCTGAACTAGCTGCCCTTTATAAGGATATAGACTCAGTCAAGCTCATCAAGATAGGACAACTTCGATGGGCCGGGCACGTCGCACGTATGGATGATTCGACAATACCCAGGAGGATGCTGTCTGGAAGGATGCATGGACAAAGAAGGGTTGGCAGCCCAAATGTCAGATGGGAGGACTCAGTGACATCGGACGCACGGGCTCTGCTGGGAGTCCGAAACTGGAGAGCTGCTGCAACTGATCGTATTGACTGGTGAAGGCTTTTGGAGGAGGCCCAGTCTCGGTGACAGGATGTAGAGCCAGCTATGTAGGTATGTAAAGATAGATTAAGGTAGCAGCTGGATTTTTAAGGACTGATTTACTTTTACTTTTATGAAATAAAATATAGTAGTATTTTATTGGCACCACTCAACAATCAAGAAAAGAATCATTTATGAACTGATGTGTATTTGTTTCAGTCCTGAAGTGGTTTAATTTTGGCAGCATGACAGGTTCATATGTTATCATTAATTTTTTATAATATATCTGACAAATTAAATGAAACATTCCTAATATAGAAAGGAGATAGTTGGGGGGTGCAGTAAAAAAAACACTGAATAAGTGCTAGACTACACTGTAGGTCGAAACGTCGACCTATCTTATATTTATAAGTCCTACCTTATATTTATAAGTCTAGCACTTATTCAGTTCATAATTATAAATAATTTGTGTGTCCCTTTATGCACATAATTTAAGTTAGAGAAGAATTGGTCGACTGTATCTTCTAATTTAAGGAAGAAATAGTTGGGGGTGCAGTCAAAGAAAACACCAAAATAAGACAAACTTATTTATTATTTATTATTTATAAATAAGTTTGTCTTATTTTGGTGTTTTCTTTGACTGCACCCCCAACTATTTCTTCCTTAAAGCACATAATTTAATATTGTTTTATTATAATAATTGAAACATTTCTCTTTAAAATTATTCAAATATGCATCCCATTAACCTAAAAGAAATTTTTGTCTCAGATAAATACTCTAGACGCTGATGATGGTTCCTATACAAGGAAAAAATTGAATTACTTCTAGATCCTCACTATCGCAATACATATTGTTATGGGCTACTGGGTATTAAAATGAATTAAACAATTCCTTAATTAAAGATACTAATATTTATTAACAAAAGTGATAAAAAGGATACAAGTAAATTATTAACAATTAAATTATTGAACTAATATAAATTTATAATGACAATATTCTAAAGATTATAATCTAGGCCTAACTTCTATTTAATTACTACAATAATATAAGATATTACTAACTCTAGATACCTTAACTAGTTACAATAGTTTCTTTGAATATTATAAAATTACATTACAATTTATAACTAATAATTAACACTTACAGTTCACTAGTCCACCGACCGTAAGATTCTCCAAGTATGACAAACTGACACACAGTAACAAACAGAAACAGTTTATTACACTCGCGAGACTGTCACAGTTCACTGATACACTTATTATACTGGCCGGTTCAACACTGACTAGTTTATCACACTGGCACTCACTTATCACAGATCTTCACTGGTCTACACTCAGACTAAGACTGACTGGCTCGAGGTGAGGGAAGTATTTAATTAGGCAAGGCCGAAATTCTAGAACACGGAGGGGCCAGACAATTCTGGAATATTCTTAATCCTTTTCCGACAAAAGGAGACGATCTAGAACGGTCCTAATCCTATTTTAACGTCTCCCGCTGACGGACTTAAGCCGCTAATCCCCTGCTTCCGCCTTCCTTTGTGCGGCCGTAACACTGCCCCCTCCTTAAAAGTGCTCTGCCCCAGAGCATAGTCTGGAGAAATCGGGCAGTTATGAGTTTCTACTGATGGAGACGCACTTTCTATCCAGGGGTTGAACGTGCACACCAATATGGAAACTCCAGAGTTGGCGAATGTCCGTTCGATCATGTCCCTGACAACCTTCCACTCCAAGCCCTATCCACAGCCCAACTTCGGAATGGCGAGCTTGGTGACACGCAGTCTCAGAAGGTTACTACGTAGGTCGTCGAGGCTTCGCCGCAGTGCGTCATATGTCGGCTTCTGATCAGTAGCACGCTTGGTAAACAAGTAAAACAGGTGTCGACCTTCGTGCGTGTGGTGGAGTGCCCTCCCGACACTAGGTCCTTGGTGTTCCAGCTTCTCAGTTCCGCCGAACTTCTTCCTGAAGACCGTTGCAATCCCTCGAGAAGTTCTCAGATCTTCGGCAACGCAATGGGCCAGAGAATACTCCACTGGTAACGAGAAGATATCCCTGTAGATTACCTGAGTTACTCCACGGGTCCCTTGTACTTTCGTATGAGCAACTGAGTTATTTGTCTTGACGTTGTTTAGGTGCCTGACCTGCTGGTCTTCTGCCGGGCCCTGGTCTCCTTTGTACGGTGCCAGTCTATTGAAATGGACTACCTTGGGTTTTCCTTTAGGCTGCTTCCTGATCCTATAGATGACGTCGTTGATCCTCTTGACGATCTGAAACGGGCCCGTCCCAGGAATTCTGCAGCTTAGGTGAGTAGCCTCGCCTTCTTCGTGGATCATGTAGCCAGACCAAGTCTCCAGGTTGGTAGCCACGTTTCTCAACCCGGATGTCGTAGCACTCCTTCATTCTGTCACTTGCTCCCTGGATGTTTGTGCGAACCTTCTCGTGGATATTATCCATTCGCTTCCGTAGATCCGTGACGTACTCCTCTCCGGCAATTTCCTCGCCAGGCTTGAAACCGAATTTCAGATCACAAGGCAACCGAAGTTCTCTGCCGAACACCACATTTGCGGGAGTCTGCCCCGTTGCCTCACTGACTGAACTGCGGTAGGCCACCAGGAACAGGTGAAGATACTGGTCCCAGTCTCGCTGATGGTCGGAGACCACTTTGGACAAATATCGACCCATAGTCCTGTTCATGCGCTCCACCATGCCATCGGATTGAGGGTGAAGAGGTGTCGTCCTGGTCTTCCGTATTCCCAGTGCTTCGCACATTCCGGAAAAGACTGCAGACTCGAAGTTTCGTCCCTGGTCAGCGTGAAGTTCCATGGGTACTCCAAACCTACTGACGAGCTGCTTCACCAGTACGTCCGCAACCGTGACTGCCTCCTGATTCGGAAGGGCGTAAGCTTCCACCCACTTGGAAAAGTAGTCCATGGCCACGAGAATATACCGGTTACCTTCATCCGTCACAGGGAAAGGGCCAGTGATGTCAATTGCTATTCTCTCAAACGGTGCTCCCACGTTGTACTTCTTCATTGGGGCCTTCTTTCTTCTTATGGATCCGTTAGAAGCCGCACAAGTCGCACAACGCCTGCACCAGTCCAACACATCGTCCTTAAGGTTCGCCCAGTAAAAGCGTTCACGTGCCTTTTCCAATGTACAGTGAACCCCAAGGTGGCCGCCAGATACTCCGTCATGAAATTCCCTGAGTACTTCTGGCACTTTTGTCCACTAGAATGGAGTCCCATTGGGCCCAGTAAGTCTTTACATTCTTCGACATTGGAGCAACATCCTGCCAGGTTGGTCTTCCTGGCCCTGATAGTTTCCACTGCTTCATTTGTCTCAAGTCCGGGTCCTTGTCCTGCTCCGTTGACACCTCTGCGTCCTGCCAACTGTCCATGACCACCGTTGTCCTCAACACTGCTGCCTGCTTCTCTTCTTGTCGAGAACAATGCCCGCAGTCTTCGCCACAAGGCCTCCTTGAAAGCGCATCCGCATTTCTGTGACTCGTTCCAGCACGATGAGCAGATTCAAAGTCATATTCTTGAAGGCGCTCTATCCACCTCGCCACTTGTCCTTCTGGTGACTTGAATCGTAGCAGCCACATTAGAGCCGCGTGGTCCGTTCTCAGGAGGAATCTTCTGCCATATAGATATTTGTGAAAATGTTCTATAGATTTCACCACTGCCAGAAGCTCCTTACTTGTGACACAGTAGTTGCGTTCCGGAGCTGAGAGCGCTTTACTGAAATATCCAATAACACTTTCTTCTCCATCTTGGAGCTGAGAGAGGACGCTTCCAATAGCGGTGTTGATAGCGTCTGTGTCAAGTATGAACTTGCCCTCGGGACGTGGATAGCTCAGAATAGGAGCACTACTCAACTTCTTCTTCAACTCCTCAAAGGATGCCTGACATTCGTGATCCCAAAGGAGAGTCCGTTTTTCCTTGGTGAGCCTGGTAAGAGGTTTTGCAATGTTTGCAAATCCTTACACGTACCTCCTGTAGTAGGTGCAGAGGCCGAGAACACTTCTTAATTGGTGCTTATCTCGAGGTACTGGCCAGTCGGAGATCGCTGCAATCTTCTCTGGGTCAACGGCAACTCCGTTGTCCGACACAACATGCCCCAGATAGTTGACTTGTCTTCGGAAGAGATGACACTTCTTCGGGTTCAATTTAAGGTTCGCTGCACGCAGTCGTTCGAAGACCTCCAGATTCTTCAGATGGTGAGCGAAGGACTTTCCCAGCACAATGATGTCATCTAAGTATACCAGGCAAATTTCCCAAGAGAGACCTCTTAACACGCTTTCCATCAGCCTCTCAAATGTTGCAGGAGCATTGCAAAGCCCGAATGGCATTACCGTAAATTGCCAGAGTCCAGTCCCAATCGAGAAAGCCGTCTTCTCTTTATCTTCAGGTTTCAATCCAACCTGCCAGTATCCACTGCGGAGATCCAAGGTAGAGAAAAGTTCACACCCCTCCAGGGTGTCCAGCGTATCATCAATCCTGGGGAGCGGATAACTGTCTTTCTTGGTGACGTTATTCAGAAGGCGGTAGTCTACACAAAATCTCGTTGTGCCGTCCTTCTTCTTCACCAATACAAAAGGAGACATCCAGAGGCTACTCGAAGGCTCAATGACACCATCAGTCGCCATCTCCTTGATGATCTTCTCGGCGTCCCCCCGTTTGGCTAACGGCAGCCTCTGCGGGACCTGTCGGATGGGCTTAGCATCCCCGGTGTCAATCCTGTGCTGGACGATATCTGTTCTACCCCGTGGCCCTGGGCTGATCACTAAAACGTCCTGCCATCGGGTAATCATCTTCTTCACTTCCTCGCTTTGTTCAGGCGAGAGGTCCCGGCATGATTCGTCCACAAATCCAGTTAGTTCTTCCGGCAGTCCTCGCAGCTCGGTGGGATGATGTTGCAGCTGACGTACCACTGAGGTAGCGGTTGCACATTCCCCGACCGGTGTTCCTTTGTTCAGCGTTACTGGGAAGCTGTTCAGGTTCATTAGCCGAATCGGAGTGGTACGTCCAACCTTGATGAGAGACCTTGCAACCATTACGCCGTGTCCGATCTCCTGTTCTTCTTGCCTTCCAGGTTCAAGTAGTACACATTGACCCTCAGGTAGATGTCCTTCGATCGTCCCATGCATTATGATTTGGCTCCGTGCAGGTAAAGTGGTGTCCTCTAGTAAGCGCACTCGTGTGTAGATGTCCTTTCCCTGCCGAAGGATGACTTCTTCGTCTCCCATCGTCATCACACCTCTCTCCATACCCAGCTTGATCCCATATGCGATCAAGTCCGTGCCCAATATGACATCTTTATCAATATCTGCCACGAGAGCGCGGTGCTTCAGATGTTGATCCCCGATGATGAAGTAGGCAACTGTCTCCCCGCAGACCTTGGTTGGCTCTCCTGTGGCAGTCCGTAATGTCCAAATCGTTGGCAAGATCTTCTCAGCAGGAACTGTCTTTGAGCTCAAGATTGTCTTGGTTGCGCCGGTATCCAGTAGCAGACTTCGCAGCTGCCCGTTCACCTTCCCATCAACGTAGAAGCTGTTCGTTCTGCTCCCTAATGACGCAACTCTACTGGTCTTCCTGGGCTCTGACGTAACGGGCTGATAGTTGTTCCTTCCCATCGACCCTACTTCGTTCCTGTGGCTTTTCTTGCTTCTTGGATGGACACTTGCTTCTAGGGTGTCCAAGTTGGCCGCAGCTCCAACAGCGTATCTCCTTTTTACGGGTCCTTAGAGCCTCCAAAACCTTTGTCAGAATGTCTTCGGCGCTAGGGACCTTATTAGGCTCCGCTCCTGCTGCTCGAACTCGTGCATGGCCCCGTACTGACTGCCTGACAGCCTCGAACTCCATGGTCTGAGATAGTGCTTCTCCCAAAGTCTTTGGCCGGGCGAGCTTCACTGCCTGTTGCGTCTCGGGGTCCCGAAGTCCATCCAGGAATTTGTCGACAGCCAGGCTCTCGTAGACATCATCTGTGACCGATGGGTAAGCATTCATCACCAGCCGTGCAATGTCTGCCTCAAATTCCTGTAGCGTCTCGTTGGTCTTCTGGATCCTGCTTCTCAGCTGTGAGCGATATAGCTGGTCCATGTGGCGGTTGCCGAAACGCATCTCCATTCTTCTAACCAGCTCCCCGTAGTTAGACCGCTCTGACATGGGCATCCCTTGCAGTACTCCCAAGGCGTCTCCACGCAAGGCCAGGCACAACGCTGAAGCTTGGGTCTCTTTTGACCACCCGTGGATTGAAGCCGCTGTCTCGAAGAGAGTCATGTAGTCCTCCCACGGTGTCTTTCCGTCGAGTACTGGAATAGTGTTGTGATTTGGTGGCGTCCCAGTGTTGGCGGGCATAATGGTCCTATGAAAGTTGCCCTCTGTGGAACGGTCAGTGTCGTTCGTCGGTGGGTTGCTCATACGTCCCTCGAGAGCTTCGACTCTTAGCCTAAGTTCGTCTTTAATTGAATTCAGCTCTTCTCCTAACCTAGATTCTACATTAGCTACTTTATTATTTACATCGGCTAACTTATTATCTACATTAGCTAACTTATTCTCAACATTTTCCATTAGCTTAGTCTCTAATGTGCCTAACTTAGACTCTAATGTATCTAATAAATCACTTTTAACAGTACCTAATTCATTTTTTACACTGCTTAATTCATTACCTAGCTTATTTTCTACATTGCTTAACTCATTTTTAAAAGTTGCAGACAACCTGCTTAAATCAGTTTCAAACAGAACGTCATCTGGATTTTCCCCTAAATCTACAAAAAATTGACGCAAGCGCTCTTGCAGTACACTTTTAGTTCCGGAACAATCAAGATCACGTTCCTCCAATTCACGTTTCAAATCCGCGACTTTTAAATCAATTAATTTAACACTTTTAGAAGCCATTCTTCATACAGTAGCCCAATAATTACAAAATACAAGACCAAATGCAAAATAATAACAATTACACAATTATCCCACTTCTGACACCAATTTGTTACGGGCTACTGGGTATTAAAATGAAATAAACAATTCCTTAATTAAAGATACTAATATTTATTAACAAAAGTGATAAAAAGGATACAAGTAAATTATTAACAATTAAATTATTGAACTAATATAAATTTATAATGACAATATTCTAAAGATTATAATCTAGGCCTAACTTCTATTTAATTACTACAATAATATAAGATATTACTAACTCTAGATACCTTAACTAGTTACAATAGTTTCTTTGAATATTATAAAATTACATTACAATTTATAACTAATAATTAACACTTACAGTTCACTAGTCCACCGACCGTAAGATTCTCCAAGTATGACAAACTGACACACAGTAACAAACAGAAACAGTTTATTACACTCGCGAGACTGTCACAGTTCACTGATACACTTATTATACTGGCCGGTTCAACACTGACTAGTTTATCACACTGGCACTCACTTATCACAGATCTTCACTGGTCTACACTCAGACTAAGACTGACTGGCTCGAGGTGAGGGAAGTATTTAATTAGGCAAGGCCGAAATTCTAGAACACGGAGGGGCCAGACAATTCTGGAATATTCTTAATCCTTTTCCGACAAAAGGAGACGATCTAGAACGGTCCTAATCCTATTTTAACGTCTCCCGCTGACGGACTTAAGCCGCTAATCCCCCGCTTCCGCCTTCCTTTGTGCGGCCGTAACAATATACATTTTCTTGTTCATTCACAAATTTCTGTAATATAAACTATTCATTTTCTTAAAAAAGCCTCAATAGATATTGATAGCAGTATCAGACGAGCCAATATGTAATCCACATTTAAAATAGAATAGAATAGAAAAAAATCTTTATTTTGGACAGTATCCCATAAGAATAACAAAAGGAGTTACATTTTTAAAAAACATTGTTTCTAGCCAGAAGCATACACATTAAATAAACTAGTTAGATAAAATCACAAATAAAACAATACTAAAAAAAATAAATAACATAATTCTTGTTAAACATTATAATAGAGTTACTAAGAAAAAAACAAAAAACATTACAATAAGAACAAAGAAAAAAATTTTACTTAATTAAACAGAAACTTAGTTTCTAAAATTACCATATACATCTCATTACATCTATGGAATATGCTTAATTTTTAAAATAACTTATTTTTGATAATGATAATGTTGAAATCAACAAAGTTGGTTTCTTTCAAAGAAATAGTAGAGATGATGATTGATTGTGAACAAGAAATATCAGTTTACAATATAGCACTTATATTCAATATTGGAAAAACACAAGTGTCGTGCATAAATAGAACTAAAATAGAGATGAAGTAATAATGCTCTCCACTTAAATATTTTTTAAAATTTAAGTTATATTATGCAACTTACCATGCCAACCCTAAACCTTCGGACTTCGGCTATGAATTGTAAAAAGACAGCTGCATTATCAGGTACTCCATGATCAGGCCAGCCAATGTACTGTAGTTGAGTTATTTCCCTCTCGACACCACTCTGTAACATAGTAAAAACAATTTTCGATTTAAATTTAATAAAAATAATTTTTATAAATAATCTAAATCAATGTTTTAAAATACGAGACCTGTAGATGAGTCAGAGTAAGGGTGTTAGATATGAAGCCGGCTGGGTTGTTGTACTGAGCACGAACTGACTTCAGACGCAGGCCTGCACCTTCTAAAGTCTCGCCTATGTTCGGCCAGTACTTGTGGCACTTGGCCCTACCACGCTCCATGAGACTAGTTACCATTACAACCAGGCTGCTCCCAGCCTCCCACACCATAGTCCAGAAGTCTCCAACTGTATTCACTAGAGGGCCTAACAATAGATATGCACAAACATAAATTATACTTATTTATATATTTTAGATGCATTGATCAATGCATAGATGAGGTTTGTTAGTGTTTGTGCATGCTTTCTGTGTGACATCTTTTTATTTTGTATTTATAAGATGTTTTGCAAATTATGTAATAAAATTGTTAACCACTCATACTATTTTGTAAAGCCAGAAAATGACATGCATACTGAAATTGTATCAATCAATATATATATATTTATATATAGAAACGGGAAAGGGATAAAGTCATACTGTCTGTCTTTTAGAGGTTTTTTTAATCGATTTCTAACCAACACAGCCTGTCCGTGACCATTAATGAGAGGTTTCGTTAAATAGAGGTTCAAATGCCTTAAAAATTGTATTAAAATGTTGGTGAAAAAAAATCGTCCGGTAACAGGGAGTGACCGCTATTTAGGGGTGTCCGTTAGTAGAGGTTTTACTGTATATATATATATATAAGTTATGCCAATATTGGAAGGATTATTATTTGTGTTTATGTTTAGGATTAAGTCTATTTTGCTGTTATCATGTGTAAACTATTGTACCTATAAATACTGTAGCTATTCGGAAATAAAGTTAGTCTTTTACTATCAGCGCGAGTAATTCTATTCCCTTTTCCCTTTTTTTTTACCATACATGTTCAGTCTAATTCTAACTTGTGCCGAAACCCGGGAGCCTTTTTATACATACAAGTGGTTCGGGTGCAAACATAAACGATTGCTATTATTGTTAGTGTTTTTGCAACCTAGAAGTCGACAGTATGCCTCAACAAGACGAAGTGAAAAAACTGGAATACCAGCTAGCACAGGCAGCCGTAGAGAGGGCAGGTTTGGAAGAACAACTAAAGAAAGCAACAGAAACGACCCAGTTTGGACGGGTAAAAATCCATTTACAAAGTTCGGCTTTCATTCATTAAGTGATTAGCCAACTTGAACCCTTTACGGGAGGAGATCTGGACCACTTTATAAAAGGAGCAGATCAGATCCAAGGACTTATAGCGGCAAGGAAAGAAAATGGCACGCTTCAGGAGTCAGATGTGACACTCTTAGAGGCAGCGCTCGTCGGACGTATTTCGAGGCGCATCCTTAATACAATCCAAGGAGATACAACACATCCGTGGGAGGTTCTTAAGGCCCGCCTAAAAAAATTATATGGTGGAGGAAGGTGGACCCCTGAAGAAGATATATTCTACATGCTATAAGAGAGCAGGAAGCGAGACCAATCAGAGGGAGAATTCGCAGAGAAACTCCTCGTGCTGTATAATAGGTTGGTGGAAAAGATGGTGGAGTCAGTGGGTCAAGCTGAAGGGAATCAACGAATGACATTCATACAAGGAATTTACAGGTTTACCTGAACCACTACTTGGATCGTCCGGGCTCATTACCCCGGGATCGTGATTTTGTGGAATGCTCTCACGAGGTCAGCGACACATACGAACGAAACAAGGCGCGACCCGAGAGAACAGAAGTAGAATGGACGGAGGTAAAATCACTCAGAAAGAGTCCGAGGAGAACATCTAACAGGGACACCGACAACAGGGCATTTCAGAGGCAAACGACTGGAAGGCACGAAGACAAGAGGAGGAAGCAGGAACGCTGCTGCTACGAATGTAATAAAAGCGGACATATAGCCCAATGCAATCTCATGAGTGTGGGAGGAGAGGGCACATCGCCAGGGAATGCCCGAGACGTAATCCTAGGGTAAACAGAAGGGACCTGCAGTATGAACCAATGGAAGTCAATAATCAGAGATGGAGAGGTCAGCAGAATCACAGGAGGACCGGAGGACACGACTCCAGCGGTGACTCGTCCGAAGAAAGCAGTATAAGGTCTGAGCGCAGCACTCTGACGGTGAGGAGACAGGAGGTAAGAGGGAAAAATACGTGGAAAAGGGGAGGCCCTGGGGCAGACACACTCCCGATACAATCGCGAGCGGAATGAGGGTGCGGTAATTGGGGGGGCAACCAACACAGAGAGATTTATGTTAACAACAGCATTGCGAGGGAATTATGGACAAGGTTGCCCGTGGCGATGTTAGAGGTGTCGGGAGTAAAATTTTTTGTGGATACGAGAAGTACCAATTCTTTGATTAGTCGACAGGGAGCGATTAAAATGGGTATTTGGGAACGGAAACAACAGTGTAGTTGCACAATAACCACGGTGTAAAACGATGGGGGAGGTATTGCTTAATTTGAAAGAGTTGGCAGGGATGAGAACAGAAATTAACGTACATGTGGTCGATAAATCAATGCCGGGGTACGACCTCATTATAGGGTGCGACGTTTTACGAGAGACGGGGCTAATAATGAGCGTAAACCGAGGGACTTAGAGATATCGGATTGGAGGCCGTAAGTACAAACCCATTTCTGTCAATCGTTCGAATATGGAAATTGGGGCCGCGGAGTATTGTAGAAACGGAATAGAACGGGTTCTCCAGAGGAATTCAGACTTGTTCTATAGAGAGGGGGAATTCTTGCCGACTACAGGAAAAACCGAACACAGCATTGCGCTGAAGCAGGAAACCCCGATATATGTCAAGGATAGGTGTTATCCTCAGGCATTGCGAGATATCATACGGGAGCAATTGGGGGAACTTCTTCGCCAAGGGATTTTTCGTCACAGCAGTTCCCCTTTTAATAGCCCTTTGTGGGTAGTAGAAAAGAAAGGTGGGACTTCCAAGCAATATCGGGTCATTGTTGACTTCAGAAAGTTGAATGAGGCGACAAAAGATGAACGTTATCCTCTCCCGCGCATTGACGATACATTAGACCATCTATCAGGTGCCACTATATTTAGCACTCTAGATTTGAAAAGTGGGTACCACCAGGTCAGAATGGCTGAGGCGGATATACCAAAAACCGCGTTCTCGTGGGAAAGAGGTCATTTTGAATTCGTCTGGATGCCGTTAAGGTTGAAGGGGGCGCCTCTCACCTTCCAGCGGTTGATGGACGAGTTTCAGAGGATTAGGGGAACACTTTTCCCAGGTATATATGGATGACCTCATCGTTTTCAGCAGAAGCTCACCTCACTCAGGTCATGGATCATGGAGGGCGCGAGTTCGTTATGAAGGAAATCAAATTTTTAGGCCACATTGTTTCGCGGGAAGGGGTACAACCAGATCCTGCTAGAATTAGACCAAGAGGCACCGCTCCCTAATAACATTCGTGAGGTCCGTCGAGTTTTGGGGATGATCAACTATTACCGGAAATTTATCCCAAATATTGCGGAACTGACGCATCCCTTAACGGACATCCTTAGGAAGGGCAAGTGATTTAAGTTAGGGTCGGAACAACTGGCTAGCATCGGAAGATCCAAGGAGATTTTAACAATAGGACCATTGTTGGCATTCCCTGATTTCCGGAGAACATTTAAAGTCACAACGGACACTAGTGAGTTTGCGATCAGTGGATCGGTGCCGTGTTATCCCAAAACTTCGAGGGTGGGGAAAAGCCATTAGCGTTCGCGAGTCGCAAGTTACACGATGCCGAGCGATATTATAGCGTGATTGAACGAGAACTACTAGCGGTGGTCTGGGCGGTCGAACATTTTCGGCCTTACATCTATGGGCGTCGATTTGAATTATTTACCAATCACAAACCGTTGATTTACTTGGGAACTTTAAAGGAGTCTTCAGCGCGGATTTCCCGATGGAAAGAACGGCTAGTGGTCAACGATTTTCAAGTGGTACACAAGAAGGGCGCAGAAAATGCGGCCGCGGATTGGCTATCGAGAGCGTTGGTGATATATGCGTTGGAGGACGAAACGACACCTGCCGAACTGTTCGTGTTACGCTACCTGCGGGACTAGGCGGAAAGCGGCCCGGAAATTCCCTTAGTGCGGCAAGTGTCGGAGGAAAGTGCGGTATCTACTGAGCGTCCGGTGGACCTCCCCGAGTCCGATGAGATCATTAATGACAAGAAACGCCAGTTGATTCTTCGGACGAAGCAGAGTCGAGGGATTGAGACTCAAGCTAGTGAGTACAAGGGGCTTTCTAGCGTTTTAGTGCGCATGGCCGTGACAACGGATGAGGTCGAATTAGAACGGATCTTTCAGGAATTTAGTATCCCTGGTCGTGCACTGCATATCTACGTGGGGAATCGCGTTATCTTGGACAAGTTACAGCGATTGTGGCACCAGGAAAGGATTGGAGTGGGTTATTCGATCATTCGGTGCTTACGCCAGGTGGAGACGATCACTACCACTGCGGCTCAGCGGCAAATCGTGGCCAATCATCACGATGGGAAGACTAACCACCGTGGAGTAGAGGAAACTCTGAGAGCTTTGAAAACGTTGTACTTCTGGCGGAAGATGGAGCACACTGTTAGGGAATACATCGTGCAGTGCCTCATGATGTCAGAGGGCTAAGTATGACCGCCAATCCCCTATAGGAGAACAAGTAGTTACTCCGTCGTCTATTGAACCTCTTCGGTCGATACAGGCAGACCTATATTCGAGCGAAGGGCAATCTTGGGTGACCATGATTGACACTTTCAGTAAATTCTTCTTCTTCTTCTTCCATGGCTCTACAGCCCTTGTAGGGCCCTGGTCTCCACAACAACGCCTCTCCAGTCTTCCCTGTCAGCAGCTCGACATCTCCATTGTCCGATTCCCATCCTCTGCAGATCGTCTTCCACATCACCCAGCCATCGCAACCTGGACCTTCTCTTTCCTCTTCTGCCTCCTGGTTTGCCATATAATAGTTTCTTCGGGTACCTATCTTCTCCCATTCTCTCCACGTGCCCAAGCCATCTTATACGGGTTGACTTAACATACGTGACTAGGTCTGGTTCATTGTACAGTTCCCGAAGCTCTCTATTATTTCTTGACCTCTATTGGCCTTCGTTACATACTGGCCCAAATATCTGCCGATCTACCTTTCTCTCTCAGATCTGCAGCATCTTCTCGCATTCCTGGAACAGGACCCACGTTTTACCAGCGTACGTGACAATCGGTCTTAAGATTGTTTTATAAATCAACAATTTTGCTTTCCGTGACATGTTCCGAAATCTTAATGCTTTTTGCAATGCAAAGAGACATCTGTTGCCTGCTGAAATTCTTGCTTTAATTTAATTCCTTCGTGTCACTAAAGCCCCCAGGTACTTGAAGCTGTCCACTTTCTTAAATGTGTGGTGGAGCAGTTGCACATGATTCTGCTCTTCCTGCCCATCATTTTTTGTGGAAATCATGTATTGGGTTTTTTCCTTATTTATTACAAGACCCAATTTTTTCCCCGCTTCTTCAAATTCCTGTAAAGCTCCCGAGAGCGCTGCTTTTGACCTTGCTGATATCACTACGTCATCAGCATACGCCAGGTGTTGGGTCATCCTGTTGCATATCGTTCCTCCTGGGTTGGTCCTGATTGATCTCGCAGCTTGTTCTAGTGCTATGTTAAACAATACAGGTGAGAGGGGATCTCCTTGGCACAGACCATTCTCCACCTCAAACTCTCCTGATAGCATATTTTGGATTTTTACCCTACATTTGGTGTTTTCCAAGGTCATCACACTTAAACCGACTAGCTTTTCTGGGACCCCTAGAGTTTTCATTACTTTGAGCAGTTCATTTCTATCAAGACTATCGTAGGCCTGGCAGAAATCTATGAAGAGGTGATGGAGGTCAATATTGTACTCATATGCTTTCTCTAGCATCTGCCGTATGGAGAAGATATGATCAGTTGTGCTTCTAATTAGCCGGAAGCCACTTTGGTATTCGCCAATATTTCTTTCAGCCCATGCCATAATTTTCCTATTTATTGCGACTGAAAGTACCTTGTAGACAGTGGGCAATAGAGCGATACCTCTATCTATTGTAAGTTGGTCCTTCTTTATTCGGATTTAATAATTCTATGAAGAACTGCTTCCATCTTTCCAGGACAGATCCTCTATCTCCAATCAGGTTCCCCTCTCTATCTTTAATGAATTCCAGCCTTGGTATATATCCATTTCGGAATTCTCTGGTGCTTTTATAGAACTTTCTCGTCTGTTTAGCTGAAAAGTCTTCTTGAAAAGCTTATCTAGCTTCTTTGTTTCCTGCAGCCTTTTTTTTTTTTCCAGTAAATTAGCAATGGCATATCCGGTCGCGGAGAAAACACCTGGGGCAATTTGGGAAGTACAATGGTGTGCGATCTACCGGGTGCTAGAGGAAATTGTGTCCGATGATGGGAGGGAGTTCAATAATGAGTTAATTTGTGATGAGAGTAAGGGGCTGGGGATTAATTGGCGATTGAAAACTCCTCACCACGTTAAGGGCAGGGGCGCTGTGGAACGGTTGCACAACACCCTAGGGGAACATCTATGATTACTGAAACTAGGCCGTAACTTGGACCCGTACTCAGCAATGCCGCATGCTATTATTGCCTATAACAATACTATCCATACTGCAACAGGATTAACACCAGTGGAAACTGTTTTCGGACAATAACGCCGGGACCATGGGGATTTGCTTACAATCAATCATACTGGGTTGAGCACGGAGATTTGCCGACTGCGCGAGTTACAGAAAAAGCGTTGGACTACAGTTAGGGATAAACTGGTTCGCAGAAAACAGCTGAGAGTTGCTAAGGCCAATCAGAGGTCCGCCGCCAAATAATAATAATAACATACTTTTCTTTATTATAACAGTTAAATTTTATAAAACTATAAAGGAACATATAGAAATTTCATAATGAAAAAAGTTTTATTTATTTGAGCAAGAATTGCTATTGTGGAACTTGGAATTACATAATATTCCAGCATTTTTACAACTAAATTTTTTTGAGGAACATGTTCCTTTACAGATGCATCTTTTAAAACCTTGTCCACCAGTAAGGGACTGCTGTAACATATCTTTTCAGCCGGCGGTAATCTACATCACTTTTATTCTTTTCTTTTAATTTTGCTGCCTTTACTTCCAATAATATTTTTTGTTTTATTTAATTATTAATATTATTATTAATAATATTTTTTGTTTTATTTAAGTTAATTTTAACTTACCTGAGTATTATTTCTCTAAATATCTTAAATTATATCCAGAAATCTTGAGTACTATGGCATTAATTTGTAATGTAGTTATTGTAAGGTACAAAAACATAATAACATTAACATTATAGATAGAGCACTTGCACGAAATGTGTAACGTGAAATAGCATCGCCTCCTGAACTAGCCAAAACAGTAGTTCGCGTGCTACTACAAGTGCGCATGCGCACCACATTACTAGCACTTGCGATTTCGTATTTCGTATGCTCACATTTACCAAAACGACATAGTCATTCATTTCAATGTATGTTTCCCTTCTTTGAAATTTTAAATGTTAGTTGAATGCAGACTACCCAAACGAAAAGGCAAATGTGCACATTTACCGGAAAATGTGTACATTTGCCGCAATATCTACTTTTACCAAAACATATATATATATATATATATATATATATATATATATATATATATATATTTTATATCTTTGTGAAATATTATCTTACTTCAAAATTCCTAAACAAAGTCGCTAGCGACAGAATGTGAGTTTAAGCAATCTTATCAATGGTGTCTGTATAAGAGGAAAGTGCCAATATTTATTATTATGTGATAAGCTCATAAAAAGAAGAACTCATGAAAATGTATAGTAATTCATGTATAAAAAAATATTAATTTATATTACAGAAAATAGTTCTGATAAAACTAAAGAATAATATATTCCTTAAACAATGTAAGTGTCATATTCCTAAAATATACAGTCAACACTGGACATATCCATGGCAACCACCCCTGGCCAGAAGATTCCAGCTATTGCTAGACTAACTTTACATACTTATAACCTTTACTTCATGTTTATGTTCAAATGTTGTCAATTTAATATAATGTTCAAAGTATCTAGAGTGCTTTTTTATTTCATAATAGTAAGTAAAAAAGATATAGGGTTTAGTTTAGAAGGGAGTTGAAGAGGCTCTGAAATGCATAGATCCACTGGAAACTGCGCATTGATATTTTGAAAACAATTTTCTTACCAAGTAGCAGTATTAGTACTACAGAATTGTTTTAAACATTAGCTGATACAATATTGATTATTTGGGAAAAAAGTAGTATAACTGTTTACCTTGTGTAGCAATGTAACGGTTGATTATGCCGGACCCAGGAATTTCCATATTGACATAATTCGCATTAATATAGTCACCATTTGCTCCAAACTCGAGAATGACTCGAGTCAGATCATCTGAAAAAATAATTTGCATCGAAGTACTGGTCAAAATAGTATTTATAACAGACCTTTTTTTTTAAATTAATCATCCCAGATACCAACTCAAGACCTGACAAAAAGGAATGTCAGTAATCAGTATGAGTTGCTGATCGCTACCACTAAATTTCAATCTTTTGATATTATTATATTTGATAAGGAAGGAAATATACACTTTTTTTTTAAACATAATTGCAGTTTTGTATTATTCTATGATCAGATACCCATTGAATCAAAAGATTAAGACATTCCCAAGGTTTGAGAAAATTTGAAGAATCAGGAGCAAAACCAGTTTTTGATAAAATTTGAGTTAGTGTTGCTAACATAAAATCAGTTGATCTATTTTAACACACAATGATAATAGCACAGTTCTACTTCTATAGCAATCTATATTATCTAATTAAAGAAACAATATAAACTACTGAATGTAGTAAGCATAGAGATTGGGGCTGGTTAAACTTTATCTTAAAAATTTACCTAAATATCTTCATTCATATTCCAATGGCTGTGTTAACTAATAAATATGAACTCTGGTTAGGATCAGCTACGGTCTAGTGGTTAGGACAACCCACTCTTCTCAAGATCGTGGGTTCACAGCTCAGCAAGTGGCCTTAGGATTTTGTAAATGAGTAAAAAATCCTAGATTATCCGTCCTTCGAAAGGGACACAAAATGGGGGTTCGAAGGCCGTGCAGTGTCAGGAATTCATTCCACATCCCTATCCTTATTATACTTCGATAGGCAAAATTTAGGACACCCAATGTAGCATTGTCCGATTAGCCAAAACAGAATAAGCTATGTTGAAGAAATTGGTCCGGGTAGAGGTCACTGAATGAAATTCTCAAGTAATTTCAGATGATATTTATTATCAACAATTATTATCAACAGAATAAGTTATGTTAAACAATAAACAATGAACTCAAGTTTGTTGCAGTTGCAAGGGCATTATCACAATTTTTTATCCCAAAATAAAAAAAAATAAACACTTAATGTAATATTAATTTCCAAGTTGACTTACATGGTAATATATCAGTGTATCTGTTAGAATTGGTGTTCTGTGGAAGAGCTGCCTGGGTAGTTGTCAATCCTGGCTTCTTTCTATATAGCCGATCAAATGAGAGGACCAAGGATCCTGACATTAAACCTTCCCGGAGCAACCCGATCGACTGTTCTAGTGAGTCTCTCCCAACGCTCGTATCACTAACATATTGATATAAGGGCTCTTCTTCCTTCTCTTCTGGGCAGGTACCAGCCTCATATACACCTTTAAAAAGTTGTATAATAATATGAATTTCATTAAATAGAAATTATTATATATAAGCTGAATCTGGTATGATTTATTAAAATAATTAGGCTTACTGCTTGGACGGACTGTTAGAACCAGCTCTCCCCCATGAGCATCCCTCGATGCTCTGATCAGATTGACAACTTGTTCATGTAACATTCCATCAACGTCAATACCGTTTATACAAAGCACCTGTAACAATATTTTATCTGAGTATGCAATAAAAGCTAAAATAAATTAATCATAGGTAAGAGGTTGGTTTTCTCTCCTTTTAAGTTTCATTATAACTAATCACATAATGCTTTGTTATTTTGATAACACTGAGGTAAGAAATTGTTTATTTATGAACAATTTAATTATTTTAACTCTCATTTAAAAAAAATACTTTTTTTTTTTTTTGTTTTTATTCACTCACAGTCTGGCACTACAGTCCTTGCAGGACCTGGGCCTCCTCCAACAGCTTGCTCCACTCTGTTCTGTCCGAAGCAAACCTCCTCCATCTCCGCAATCCCATCCTACGCAGATCCACTTCCACATCTTCCATCCAGTCAATCGGGGTCTCCCGCGTTTTCTGCCTCCTCCCGGATTATCGCACACCATCTTTCGAGGAAGTCTCTTCGGATCCATGTGTTCAACATGACCCAACCAGCCAAGCCTTCTCTTTCTAATGACCGTGACTAAGTCTGGCTCCGCTAGCAATTCCATCAGTTCTGCATTGCTTCTCATTCTGATTTGCTTGCCATCCTTAATTGGGCCATATATTGCTCTTAATATTCTTCTTTCCCAAATTCTGAGGGAATCTGGCTGCTTTGTTAGGACCCATGTCTCGCTGCAATATGTCACAATAGGGGCTTGACTGTCTTGTAAATTAATATTTTACTTTTCCGGGATAGATTCCTAAATTTCAAGACATAAAAAGCAGTAGAGCATAAAAGCACTTGTTGCCCACTATAATTCTTGCTTTGACTTCCATTGTCATATTGTTTCTTGACAACATCCCTCCCATTTGTTTTTATTGTTTGCTTTAAATTTGCGATATTATGGTAATATTGGATTTTTTGAGAAAATTTAATTTAAAATCTGCATGGAATCAAATTTACCACAACCTTATAATACTTATAGTTTTATTATATAACCATTTGCTCTGGCATTACAGTCTACCATACCATCAACTAATAATATGAACGCTTATCAGCCTACTGGAGGCAACACAATGACAGGGTATAGGAATGACTACCCAACCCCATGTGCTTTAATGAATGTTAGAAATTCCAAACAAGACAAAACCAACAGTTATAACTAGTATAACTTTATCACAATATGCCAATATGGTCCTACACTAAATTGGTTCCCTAGCCAAAATCTGTGGAGTAACTGATTCATTCAAAATTCAATAAAATAAAGAAAAAATCCCTTGAATATATGTTATGAAGAAACCTTGGTAAAAAATGAAATAATAATAAAAATGAAATGTCCCTACCTGGTCCCCTTCATTTAGCTTGGGGTAGCACCTGTCTGCAGGAGTGTTTGGAGCCACTCGAGAGACTAAAATTGGCATTGCGAGATCGCTGCCTCCTTTCACATTGAAACCAAACCGTCCTTCTTCATCTGGCGTCATTCTTATAAAAACAACTCCATCATCAACCTAAGAAACGAAAATATAATTTTATTAAATTTAATATTTTCTTAAATAAAATAAAATAATAATAATAAAAATAATTATATAAGAAATCAGGCAAATGCCATTTGACGCATATTGTATTTTCGATCTTCTTTTGAAAACCAGCCATGACGGATTCTTGTGGAAGCGTGCATGGAGAAACCTCTCATTGAAGGCACTTCTAGTGTGGTTTATCTCTTTGTAATAGATCCCTGCTCCAGAGACATTTCAACCTCCTTGTCAGATTCTGGGGCAATGAGTCTGTCAGTAATATATTCTTAGGTAACAAAAATTTAATATTGCCATTTATATTCTATAAAAGTGGCATATATCAGGAGCAAGCAAACAATGACTCAATTTATAAGGACATGTTGATATGTTTTAGAAATTAACACCAATGCTTTTTAGGCATGTACTGATAGAATCATATTAATACAAATAAAAATATTATTTAAAAATGAATTAATCTTAATTTTAATGTCATTTGAGGGAAATGAGGTACCAGTTTTGCTAATGTGATTTTTTGCTTAGAAATTAATTATTACAATTATTTTTTTTTTAATGAAATTCATGTACTTCGTCCTTATTATTTATCCTTAAACATTAGAGTAACTATGAAATAAATAATTATTCCAGTAGTTTTCTGTTCTAATTGTAAATAACTTTATCAATAACAGCTTAAACTAATAGTAGGAAATATAAATACTAAAAGTAGCAAGAAATATAAAGTACTTGGGAGCTCAGATGAGGACTTGACTGCGGGCTGTAATGAGAAAGGTCATACAGGCCAGAAGCAGTTGTCGGTCTCTCGCTATCAGGTTCTTCATCGGCATAAGAAATAGCTCTAGCTGGAAGAATTGGAGTAAAGGCTCTAGATTCCTCTACTGTTCTGTCCAGGAAACCCCCATCGCTGCAATTATTCATTAATATAGAAAATGGTAACTACATAATAAGAAATAATAATAATAACAAAAATACTACACACAAAACAATCCATAATGTCAACTTTTATTTAGGGTAAAAGAAATAAAACCGTTTTCCAGTTGTTGCTTATTCATTAATTTTCACTCTTTAGAGAAGTTTCGGCACTATGGTGTCATTCTCAATCTTTTCTTCTCCTGCATCTTTTAGCTTTAATAAATAAATTAACAATAATTACATTACTATAAATAATTTAACATAAATGTCCAAAGATAACACACTATAAGCATAGGTACCTGGAAAGTCATACTTTTAAAAATTCTTTGGAGATCATTAGTCCTCCATGGTCAATAAATAATATTACATTAAAAGACCAAATTTTGATCTTTGAACTATTAGATCATTTTTCAGTTCTATGAATCATTTGACTTTAGTATAAAATAACAAAATATGTTCTAACAGCACATCAACAAAATGATACAAAGTAAAAAATTTATTTTTTTTATTTTTTTTTTATATAAACATTTATTTATTATTTTTTGTATATATAAATTTAAAAAATATTTTATCAAATCAATTAATTAATTATGAAATATATGGAATTTTTTTTTTTTTAACATCTAGTAGGTTATATGGTCAGGTTATTTTAATTATTATCTGATTTGTTTTCAAAGTATAAGGCATCTTATGATCTATTATTTTTTAATTTCAAAATTATGGAAGAATATAATTTACTGATTTCTCCTGCTTCTTTTCTA
The DNA here is from genome assembly GCA_037127475.1 of Arma custos. Classification (NCBI taxonomy): domain Eukaryota; kingdom Metazoa; phylum Arthropoda; class Insecta; order Hemiptera; family Pentatomidae; genus Arma; species Arma custos. Next base: position 36,322,155 of record CM073764.1, read on the forward strand.
TCATCTACAGTATTTTCTAATTTATCATTTATGAATAAAGCTTCTAAATGTTTTCTTTTAATAGTATTATTTTCTCTATGCAAAACTTTAGGCTTATCAAAATCAAAAGTGTGTAATTCTTTTTTACAGTGTGAAGATAATGCGGTACTTGTTTTAGCTTTAGGTTTAAGGTTATTTTGATGGTGATAAATTCTGTTTTTTTAATGTGTACTTGTTTGTCCAATGTATATTCCATCACAATTATTACAAGTAAGTTGGTATATTAAATTTTTGTTTTCCAGAATTGGTATCTTATCCTTTTGACTTGTTATTATGTTTTTGATTGGGTTTCTTGTTTTGTCTGCTATCCTCATTTCTGGTATGTCATAATTTTTAAAAGTTGGTTCGATGTTTTCTGATAAGCCTCTGATATAGGTTATACTATTATATTTAATTTTATTATGTTTTAATTCTATATCCTGTGCTTCTGTTACTATATGAATTTTATCATTGTCTAAAAGTGGATCTATGTTATTGGTTTCTTTTATAAAAAAATTAGTTATTTTAGATTGAGAAGGTTTAATTTTTATTGCATTATTTTGGCTAGGTATTTTTGAAATAATAGTAGATTCTTTTGTATTAATTTATTTTTTATATTTATAGGTAAGTGATTGCCTTTTTTATTGTTAATTAAATTAATTTGTTTATGCCATAAATCTTTTATTAGTTTGATTGGAAAAGCGTTGTTCAGAGGGATTTTGAAAATTTTGTTTTTAGTTTCTTTTAAATATTCTACATCTGTTAATTTTATTGATCTATTAATTAGATTTAATGCTGTGTTTTTGATTTGAGTCACAGTTAGCTCCCCTGCAACTGCGAACATCAAATATATCACTGGCATGTCTGGCAGCAATGAGTACATGGTCAATTTGATTTTTGGTGATGCCATCCGGGGAGGTCCATGTTTCCTTATGTATTTCCTTATGCGGGAAAAAGGTGCTTCTTATTCTAAGGTTCCTTGTCATCGCAAAATCGACCATTCTGAGTCCATTCTCGCTCGTTCATTCAAATATTCTACATCTGTTAATTTTATTGATCTATTAATTAGATTTAATGCTGTGTTTTTGATTTGATGCCTCGGGTGATTAGAGTAATAATTAAGTAATTTACTTGAGGTGATATCCTTTTTATACCATTTTCTTTTAAGGTTATTATTTTGGTTTCTTATGATAGTAAGGTCTAAAAAAATTATTGAGTTATTATTTTCCAATTCTTGTGTAAATTTTATGTTTTTATTTTGTTCATTTAGGATTGGATTTTACTAAAATTTTCTAAATTATTTTTATTTGTGATAATTAAAAGGTCATCAATGTATTTTACTATGAACATAGGGGGGTTGTTTAATTTTTGTAAGCTATCTTTAATAATGTAATTTAGCACTATTCGTTATTGTTATTTAAATGATCTAGGGATTTATTTAAAAATTTTGAAAGGTTATCTGTTGGATTGTTTGTTCCATCTACATTAGGTCCTTATGTAATTTCATTAAACCGTGAATTCTTGGGTTACTGTAGTATTTATTTGATACTCTATTTTTAAATTCTTTAATATATATAATAAAACGAATACGACATTAAAAACGCAATAGAATTAAAAAACAAATTAAACAATATGAAATTAGAGCCAGAACAGATAATAAGTAGTTTAGATGTAGTATCTATGTTTCCAAATATACCAATAAAATTAGCTTACAAACTTATAAATGATAATTGGGAAAACATCGAACCATATACTAGTATAAAATGTAAATCCATTTATTTGGAAGGTATAAAACTATGTACAGAAAATGGATATTTTACTTTTGAAAACCAATTTTTTAAACAAACAAAAGGATTACCAATGGGAGGGAGACTATCCGTAAATTTATCTGGTATAGTGCTAACTTACATTTTTAAAGATAGCTTACAAAAATTAAACAACCCCCCTATGTTCATAGTAAAATACATTGATGACCTTTTAATTATCACAAATAAAAATAATTTAGAAAATTTTAGTAAAATCCAATCCTAAATGAACAAAATAAAAACATAAAATTTACACAAGAATTGGAAAATAATAACTCAATAAATTTTTTAGACCTTACTATCATAAGAAACCAAAATAATAACCTTATAAAAGAAAATGGTATAAAAAGGATATCACCTCAAGTAAATTACTTAATTATTACTCTAATCACCCGAGGCATCAAATCAAAAACACAGCATTAAATCTAATTAATAGATCAATAAAATTAACAGATGTAGAATATTTGAATGAACGAGCGAGAATGGACTCAGAATGGTCGATTTTGCGATGACAAGGAACCTTAGAATAAGAAGCACCTTTTTCCCGCATAAGGAAATACATAAGGAAACATGGACCTCCCCGGATGGCATCACCAAAAATCAAATTGACCATGTACTCATTGCTGCCAGACATGCCAGTGATATATTTGATGTTCGCAGTTGCAGGGGAGCTAACTGTGACTCAGACCATTATCTGGTCAAGATTTTATATAAACAGAAGATGGCTGTACAAGGAAAAGGAAAAGGAAACACAAGAAATGCCACCATCTATAATGTGGAAAAGCTAAAGGAGGATGATGTAGCCCGGCAATTCAGGGATAGGATCGCAGATAGATTGAATAACAACTCATCTATTGGCAGGAATATAGAGGAAAGATGGGCACGCTTTAAAGATGCTCTCAAAGATGCATCTGAGGACATTCTTGGCGCAGCACAAAAAAGACAAAGAAATGATTGGTTTGATAAGGACTGCATAAAAGCCATAGAGGAAAGAAACAGTGGCAGCCAGAAAATGATCCAACGAAGGACCCGAACTACGGCGGAACACTATAGGACCAAAAGAAGGGAAGCGAAAGGAATATGCAAGCAAAAGAAAAGGCTGCAGGAAACAAAGAAGCTAGATAAGCTTCAAGAAGACTTTTCAGCTAAACAGACGAGAAAGTTCTATAAAAGCACCAGAGAATTCCGAAATGGATATATAACAAGGCTGGAATTCATTAAAGATAGAGAAGGGAACCTGATTGGAGATAGAGGATCTGCCCTGGAAAGATGGAAGCAGTTCTTCATAGAATTATTAAATCCGAATAAAGAAGGACCAACTTACAATAAAAAAGCAGTATTGGAAAACGGAAAAGACTCGTCAAATGTGGATGAAGAGGAAATACCACCAGATAGAGAGGAAATAGCGGAAATAATTGGAGCACTCCATAACAACAGAGCACCTGGAATAGACGGTATCCCGAATGAGATCCTGAAATGTGGGGGTGAGGTGGTGGTGGAGGAGATATATGGCCTCATATTTGATGTATGGATGGAGATGAGGATGCCACAGGACTGGAATATGGCAGTGCTGTGCCCAATACATAAGAAGGGAGACAGATTAAACTGCCAAAACTATAGAGGTATCGCTCTATTGCCCACTGTCCACAAGGTACTTTCAGTCGCAATAAATAGGAGAATTATGGCATGGGCTGAAAGAAATATTGGCGAATACCAAAGTGGCTTCCGGCCAACTAGAAACACAACTGATCATATCTTCTCCATACGACAGATGCTAGAGAAAGCATATGAGTACAATATTGACCTCCATCACCTCTTCATAGATTTCTGCCAGGCCTATGATAGTCTTGATAGAAATGAACTGCTCAAAGTAATGAAAACTCTAGGAGTCCCAGAAAAGCTAGTCGGATTAAGTGCGATGACCTTGGAAAACACCAGATGTAGGGTAAAAATCCAAAATATGCTATCAGGAGAGTTTGAGGTGGAGAATGGTCTGCGCCAAGGAAATCCCTTCTCACCTGTATTGTTTAACATAGCACTAGAACAAGCTGCGAGATCAATCAGAACCAACCCAGGAGGAACGATATGCAACAGGATGACCCAACACCTGGCGTATGCTGATGACGTAGTGATATCAGCAAGGTCAAGCGGCGCTCTCGGGAGCTCTACAGGAATTTGAAGAAGCGGGGAAAACATTGGGTCTTGTAATAAATAAGGAAAAAACCCAATACATGATTTCCACAAAAAATGATGGGCAGGAAGAGCAGAGTCATGTGCAACTGCTCCACCACACATTTAAGAAAGTGGACAGCTTCAGGTACCTGGGAGCTTTAGTGACACGAAGGAATGACATCAATGCAGAAATTAAAGCAAGAATTTCAGCAGGCAACAGATGTCTCTTTGCATTGCGAAAAGTAAAGATTTCGGAACATGTCAAGGCTTCGGGAACTGTACAACGAACCAAACCTAGTCACCTATGTCAAGTCAACCCGTATAAGATGGCTTGGACACGTGGAGAGAATGGGAGAAGATAGGTACCCGAAGAAACTATTATATGGCAAACCAGGAGGCAGAAGAGGAAAGGGAAGGCCAAGGTTGCGATGGCTGGGTGATGTGGAAGACGATCTGCGGAGTATGGGAATCGGACAATGGAGAGGTCGAGCTGCTGACAGGGAAGACTGGAGAGGCGTTGTTGTGGAGGCCAGGGCCCTACAAGGGCTGTAGAGCCATGGAAGAAGAAGAAGAATATTTGAAAGAAACTAAAAACAAAATTTTCAAAATCCTTCTGAACAACGCTTTTCCAATCAAACTAATAAAAGATTTATGGCATGATAGAAAAGAAGCAGGAGAAATCAGTAAATTATATTCTTCCATAATTTTGAAATTAAAAAATAATAGATCATAAGATGCCTTATACTTTGAAAACAGATCAGATAATAATTAAAATGACCTGACCATATAACCTACTAGTAGATCTTTAAAAAAAAAAATTTCCATATATTTCATAATTAATTAATTGATTTGATAAAATATTTTTTAAAATTATATATATAAAAAATAAAAAAAATAATAAATAAATGTTTATATAAAAAAAAAAAAAAATTAATTTTTTACTTTGTATTATTTTGTTGATGTGCTGTTAGAACATATTTTGTTTTATATTATACTGAACATATTTTATACTAAAGTCAAATGATTCATAGAACTGAAAAAGGATCTAATAGTTCAAAGATCAAAATTTGGTCTTTTAATACAATATTATTTATTGACAATGGAGGACTAATGATCTCCGAAGAATTTTTAAAAGTATGACTTTCCAGGTACCTATACTTATAGTGTGTTATCTTTGGACATTTATGTTAAATTATTTATAGTAATGTAATTATTGTTAATTTATTTATTAAAGCTAAAAGATGCAGGAGAATGAAAAAAAGATTGAGAATGACACCATAGTGTCGAAACGTCTCTAAAGAGTGAAAATTAATGAATAAACAACAACTGGAAAACGGTTTTATTTCTTTTACCCTAAATAAATGAAGAATTAAATCCAGTTTAAAAAAAAAAAATTATAAGAATGAAAAATGTCAACTTCACAAAATGAAACTAAGAAACCATTTTATAGAATTTATAAATATAATTTATAGAACAAAAATAGTTATGAGATAGTAATTTACATACTCATCTATATTGTTTGGTGTGTTTTCTCCCCATGCTCTCCTAGGCTCCCGCGAAAGGGAGGTCACTTTATTATCATACGCTCGAGAAGACCTTGTTGAATTAGTTACACCAACAGGTCTATTCTTATCGTCTGTAGCACTTACAACAAGCTTACGACTGGAGCACCTGTAGTCGATTAACAGGATTAAAAATAGGAGATAAAGTTGAATTAAAAAATTGGTTTAGGTTCGATTTTAGATTACACCAAATATATTGAAAAAGATACTTAAGACAGACAACCTCAAAATCAGTTGATGTACTACAACATAATTTTTTTATCTTTTATAATTATATAATTTTTTTTAAATTTTATAATTTTATTTTTTATAATTAAAAAAATATAACAGATAAGCATTTATATGAGCCATCAATATAAAAAGATAAAATAAGTAACTAATATATTTGAAAAATTAGTGTATTGACCTAATAAAAGTCCGTTCAGCCCTAGGCCGAAGTCTCGCCTCTTCAATAGCCTGGAGTTCAGTTCTGCCAGAGTAGTAGACTCTTGATCCAATTGGCAGAGGAGTGCGACGCCTAACTGCAGGAGAATGCAACCTGAAGAAGGTATGATGCTCCACACAGGACTTCCAGAGAACCTTACATGACCTGTAGGTTACTACATTGAAACCAAGGAGGGTATCGTAGCTTTCACTCTAAAAGTAAAAAAGAAAGGAGATTAAAATATTTTCAAGGATAATCAATTAATTATCCAATTTATTAACCAATTAATTTGTATTATTAATGAAATAAAAAAAAAACTTTGTCTAAAAAATTTATAAATGATTAAATCACTTCAGGAAGGAAAAACTCAAAAGTATCATTCAAATAAGCTTGATAAACAGAGTCTCCAATCTCCAAATCTCTTAAATCTCCAAGTTACACGTGTTAACAACCAAAAGTGAATTTTTCGATTTTTACATTGGGTGATTTTTAGAGCAAAGAACTTGCATCAAATTTTGTTTGCCATAACGAATATTCTTGTGCAGGCACGTTGAAAATGTTGCAGAAGGCCTTTGGTGATCAAACTATGGCACAAAAAACCGTTTTTAAGTGGTACAACAAGTTCAAAGCGGGCCAAGAATATGTTGAAGACGAACCACGCTCTGGAAGACCATCAATGTCTACCGACGAGAGCCACATCCAAAAAATCAAAGTTTGGTGCTTGAACATTATCGATTGACAATTAGAGAATATTATTTGAGCGTTATGCGTTGTTTGCGTGAAGCTGTTCGTCTGAAACGGACGGAATTATGGGCGAACTCTTGGTTCCATCATCATGATGATGCACCGGTTCACAGTTCGCGACTTTTTTGCCAAAACTCGATTCATATCGTTCAGCAACCACGGTATTTGCCTGATTTGGCTCCATGCGACTTCTGGCTATTCAGTGAAACTCAAAAGGCCAATGGGGGGACGCCATTTTGACACGATTGAGGAGATAAAAATCGAATGGAAGAAGGTCTTGAAGGCTACACCGAAAAAAGACTATTCCGACTGTTTCGAGGACTGGAAAAAGCCAACTAGTCGTTCATAAGATTTTTCAATTTTATTTCTCAAGAATTAATACTACATGTATTTAGTATAACTTATTTGTAAAATGTGTATAAATAAATATATAATTATTTAGTACAACAAATAATGATAACTTTTCTTGCTTTCAGTTTTTAAAAAATTGATATGGTTCTACAAAAATTACATGAGTTTTATCAATCATCACAATACTGTTGTCCGATTTCAAAGACAACAATTGATTATATTGATTATAGCTTTTAAATTTGTATGTTTTCAAAACTGTTATAACTACATTTTAATTGATTATTGGTATTGATGGTTCATGGATTATGCTATAGAATTCATTTATTTGGCTAATCAATTTTGAAGGCCTCAGCCAATTTTTTGGAGAATGTTAATTTTTTTTTTAACATTCTTACCTTGAACAATAATGATGGACAGTATTTAATAAATATTCTTAAATACTGTTCATGGACGATATTTGAAAAAATTCAATATAGACCAATAGTAATAATGTGAACAAATGGACAATCAAGTAAGACATTGGGAGTCGATTTAGCTGTTCATGAAAACACTCAAAAAATGTAGGATATGACCTCATAAAAACTCATGAATTATATAGCCCATTAAACAAATAAAAAAAATAAAAATAAGACCATTACCTTTGAAAATATGGCTTTAGTAATTATGACTGATTTAAAGTATAGACATGTAATATAAAAAAGATAAAAAACAAATAAAATAATATATTAACTAACAGGTTCCCTTCGCAATTGAATAAAAAACTGCTTCCTTTTAAAAGATATTTTCACTATTTTCCCCCAAGAGAAATTGTTGATTTTAACGCCATTCTGGAAGACTACAAGCCCGGTTGAAGTGACGCCTAACTGTAACTCCTTATTTGCTGAATCCTAAAAAGTAAAATCACAACAATGAATAAAAAATATAAATATTACTATTAAAAATAGTAAATTTTATGAAATTGTGACGATATGATTAAGTACCAATAAAAAAATAATCAGAAACAGACAAATAAACTAGGAGAATTATTCAATCTTGCAAGAATTATTCAATGTGAAGCCAAAATATGAAATATTTTTACGGATTTGCCTGACTGGAATACGACCCCTGGTAGCTCAGTGGTTTAGAGCACTGCGACGGAGACACAGACAACCTGGGTTCGAATCCCGGCCAGGGCAAATCTTTTCTCTTCTAAATAAAAATATGAAATACATTCTCCTAATAAGTCGATACTAATTATTATTATTATTTATAATTTTTATTTTATTTTATTGTGATTATTTAAATATTTTTATTTTATTAGTACAACAAAAAATTATAACTTTTCTTATTTTCAGTTTTTCAAAAATTGATATGGTTCTACAAAAATTACATGAGTTTTATCTATCATCACAATACCGTTGTCCAATTTTTTTTTATTTTATTGCCAGGACAAATCTTTTCTCTTCAAAATAAAAATATTAATATTATTATTAATAGTTGTAAAGCTCACAAAGTGGAGGGCACTAAGGAAATATTGTAATTAATTAATATATACATAATAGTAGCAATACTAATTATTATTATTATTATTATTATTATTATAATGATGAATGCATGAATTTATTCTAAGCATTAACATCATATGATTAATTAGACTTACCCTAGCTCGGTGTAAATCAACTCCGTACATATCCAACCTTTTAGCATGGTCAAGGAAGTTGAACTCGGCATCAGCTGGAGTCTGTCCTCTTTAATAAAACAATCTTAAATTATTGCTGAAAACTTGATAACGGATAAAATAAAATTTTATTACATGAAAAGGAATTATAAAAAATGTGCCTAATAATTTTATAAACATTTTCAAAAATCTTTCAAAAGTTCTTTAATACATCAAATTGACATAGCCTTCAGCAATGTAATGATTTTTTGAGCCAGGCACACTTATCATATTTTTTAAGATATTGATTTTAATAAAAATAAATTTAACGAACTTCTATACTAGGGGGTGACATTTGCGACTGGGGAGAGATTAAATGCTTTGATGTAGTTTGAACAATTTCTGCCACATCTTTGATTCTGTTTATAAGAAAAAACTGGACAGGGTGTCATAATATTTTCTGATCTAATAAGAAACTTATACAGCTTTGGTAGTTAGGAAGCAAAAATAATTTTTTTGTGATTTTAATAGTGAATAATGAAAGATAATTAACCATTCCCCCTAAAGTGCTATCGTATAGAGGTCATCCCCTATCCATTTACCAATTTGATTGAAGCTGAAAAATTACTGTTTAGGGTGTAAAACAACAACACATTGTTGGACACCAGAGAAACAATATAAAAAAAAAATAAATAAGGATAAATGAAAATGTAATTAAAAACTAATAAACTAAATAATATAAATGCTACTTGTGTAGATTTGGTAGAGCTCTAGGGAGTGATCAGCAAAAAATATTCAAACACTTCAGGTCCTTACAAAAGACTTTGTTGATTTCTTTTGGTTTAGACTGTGTTGATAAATTTGGCGAAACGGCGACAAATTTATCAACACAGTCTAAACCAGAAGAAATCAACAAAGTCTTTTGTAATAATAGTGACCGTGGAAACCTAAAAGAGTACTTCAGGTCCTCTTTAACATTCCAAGAACAAATAAAGAGATTAATGGAACAAAAGAGACAATTTTTTTTTCCTGTTATTTCTATTGCCACAATACTATATCATATCAATGATGAATAAAATGTGGAGCAATTTTTAGGTTTACTGCAAAAGTAACTTGTAAAAATGACTAGGAAAGTGGCAGACAGATCTTTGTAATAGAGCTCAACCAAAATAACTTTATAAGTTTAATAACAAGGTAATTATTCACTATTAGAAGGCAAGAAGGAAAAGTTTGTCTAAAATGGATTCAATAACAGAAAAACAAAGAATCAACCTTATTGAATGTTTGATTGTTTTTATACAGCTCTTTAAATATACTAGCACCAAAATTATAAAAGTCTTGCCAGCAGCAAGATTTGAGCCCAGCACCATCGGCATGGCAACACAGTGCTCTACCACTGAGCCTCTCCACTTCCCTTTGAAACACAAATAATCTAAAATTTATTTGAGTTGATAATTTGGCATATCACTTTGGACTCGGCTAACACCTTAGGCTGAAACGTTGGCACAATAAAATAAGTTATTCATATTTCGTGTAATCATTGACTGCATCCCCTGACCATTTCAATCCATTCTTAAAATTTATTTCATTCTGAGGATGGAAAAAAAACATAAGAATATCTATACATAAAAAATAAATAAGGGCCCCACTTTATAGAGTGTTTTTTGCGCTAATCTGGTGGTTAAGCGTGATCTAGGACAAATTCTGCATTTAATAATATCATGATTATTAAATAGAAACTTACTTGTGTAACTTGTGAAGTTCTGCTATCTTCCTTTCCATTTCTTCAGTCTGCCCTGGAATGAGTTGCATTCCGGATATGTACTTAGGACCATGATCATCTGGATGATAATCACCAAGTTCGGCTGAAAAATATTAAAACAAGCATTTAATGTCAAAAGGAATTTGTTTAATTGTGATAGTGATTCTTTCAGCTTGAATGAAGTAACCTAGAAGATTATTAGAAGATTCAAACACAAAGCCTATGTTCTCTCAAAATAGCAATAAAAAGTACCAGCCAGCATTTGATCTATTCAGACATCAGGATGAATAAACATAAATGCACTCCAAAGATACACGCCTAACATAAATTAGCTAAAAAATACTAATCAACAGAAACAGCCTAACATCAAGTCAAGACAGATTAATATATCTACAGCTAAGAAGAGCCAAAAAGCAAATTCCATGTTTTCACGCTACATGTGCGAGGCAGATTTTTTATGGTTAGCTTTTTACAGACCTTGAAGATATTTAGCGTTATCTACTAGCTTCCTCCACCTCTATTTTGAGTAGTGACTTTTAAGTCCACCCACTTTCAGCATGTTAAAGTTCCTACAGTTGAAGTGTTCATTGTTAGGAAGAGTCAACCTTCTGAATAGCTTTTTGCCATTTCTACAGCCTGTATCCGTAGAAAGTTACTTCGTTGGCGTATCAAGCACAATCGATTGCTGTGTATCAGAGATTATTTCTTACATATCTTTCTACTTCAAATACTTAATTCATTGTCCTTTGAGCATAATATCATCCTGCAAAATTTGTGTTGAATATTTTTCAGTCTTTTAGTAAATACCATGTCTCACTGGCATACAACACTGCAGGTTTTATGGTTGAAGTATACACTTGAGTTTTAATTTCCGTAAGATCTTTAATCTTAGGATAATTGCTACATAGAGGAAGATTAACGCTGAAGATTCTAGGTCATTCTATCAGAGCTGGTTGTTAATGTAAGTCACAGAGCTTCTGAAGCTTATATGTGTCAAAAAAAGATCATCATGACATCTTATTGTCTGAGTAAACTCATATAGAATAAATAAGAAACCTGAAAAATTAATAGTTAAATAGAGATAAGCATTTTTAATAATATGAATGTGTCTTTTTTTTGTCAAAACATTTATTGAGTATCATAAAATACAATGAACAATTTTATTGTATACACCTAAGCTCCCAATTAATTACAAAAGACTCATATAAATGACAATCATATGGCCCATTTGGACTTATTAAGCCATTGAATTCCTCTCCTTACAATCCAAAACCCTTCGTAAAATCTTCAATGCTCCTTAGTTAGTTACGAACAAAGTCATCCATAATGACCTTAATGTCCCAATAGGTACTAATTATTGAATTGAACCAAACATATTGACTATTGAACCAAGTCCAATGTCAATCTTTTCATAACAAATCTACACAGAATTTAAGTAGGAATTGAGTTTTTTCTTTTTTTAGCTGTTTTTTTTGTATTTTTTGTTTCTTATATTAGCTGTAGATAAAATACAAATATTTATAATTGTCAGTGGGACATATGAAAATAGCATTCTCTGGATTGATCAAGAAGCATTAGAAGAACAAAACTGTAGTGGAGAGATAGAGACGTGAAAGATTCTGATAATCTGCTTGGCATGCAGCATTGGATCATAGCTGGACAAGATAGGGAGAGGTCGCAACAACTGCTAGAGGAGGCCTTAACTCACTAACTGGATTGTTTAAACACTGACAAAGATGATACCTTATTGTATTTATATTTTCTGAAGTAGTAGTATTCTTATAGCAGGAGAGACTTTCATATATTATATAAGTAGCATTGTCTGTTAAAAAGATAATAACTACTAATTCAATAATACATACAGATTTAAATTTAATTCAAGATCACTTTTTGAACCAATAAACTATAATTTAGTAGGTGTAGAAGGAAATCACATTACATTTATTTTTAAATGCAGAATAAAATTATAAGGTAATCACATATGGCTCTAAAATTGATGTAAATTCAGCCTCCCATAGTTTCAACTGCTAATCACCTATGAGAAGTGCTGCTGCCTTTTAGTTGTAGACACCATCAATTTTCCATATCGGCTTCTACTATCCAAGCCACCCTACGTTTCTTACTCATCTTGAGTGTATCATCCACTATCTTTCTTCATATAAGGTTTCCAGGCCTGTGTGCATAAGGATGTGTTTTGCCAATCCTTATGTCAACAAAGGTCTCATTAGAGTTCTATAAATGCACGGTTTGGTTGTACGAGAGATCCCCAGGCTTTTATGGTGTTCCAAAGCTCTATTTGCAGCCAATATACACCTCTCAGTTCCTGTAATTATGTTAATACTTACTTGGGAGCCGAGATGGATATATATTCAGAGATATCTAAGAGAAATAAGCCTCCAATTTCCACAATTTTCTGGAACATTCACCTTTCGAATAGGAAGACATAAACTTGGTTTTATTTTAATTTATCTTCAAACCAATTCTCACCACGGCAAGAGTGGTAAGAGTGGTGGTTTTGCGTGGTAATTGTGGTAGTTGATAACTTTAAATGCTCTCCTAATCAATTCAAATTCATTAGCAAAACCCCAGCAATTATACTGAAGGAATAAATATTATTTTACCAATCTGAATTTGTAGTCTTTTAATTTCACATTTTATATCAACATTATTGAAGAGACAAGCCAGGCAATCCCCTCGCTATTAGGCATTTCAAAGTTGTCTATTATATTAACTTGAATATTTTAATATGATTAAGGACAATCATTTGAAAAAAAATTATTACCATAATAATAGATGCTATAAATAAGTTTAGAACTGCCAGGATTATTAAAAATATATATATTTATACTTACACTGCACCATGTAGCTAGCAAGAAGGCAAGCAGTGGACGGAGGTACGATAAGTTTTCCATTCAATATATCCTTCCTGATCTGAAGGTAGAAATGATAGCGAGTGTATTCTTCTTGTAATTTACTAGGGTCTGATACATAAAATTTTACTCTCAAATAAAAGTAACCCTGACCTAAAAATGGACAACTTATATTGTTCATCATTTAAATACCAAAAAATAAAAATTAAAGAAAAACTAATTGATCTGTATCCTTACAGCTCTATGTATTATTTTGTTTTTCAAAAATTAAAAAAGATCATTCCAAATGTCATTATTAAATAAACATTTTTCTGTTCATTTTATTGTTTTGGTATGTATTTTTTTATTTCAGAAAGAATTGTATTTCTAATTCACTTTATAACATATTTTTCTAAAATGTTTAGTAAGTCATTTTCAGCTAAGCAAATATGTAAGTCAAGTCTACTGTCAGTTTAAAAAAAAAAAATTAAGTGACCGTGAGTAAAAAGATTTTTTTTTCTGTCTTAATTCAATTAAAAAACTTCAGCTTCGAGAAAAAATACAGTTATGAGAAGTATGTACCGATGTAGTAGTCTAAGAACAAAGTATTTTAAATATTAGAAATGTTCTAATGATAGTGGAACACCCCTCCCCATCATAGAAAAAATTTGGAAATAGTGTAATTAACCAGGGTAGTGTAAATTACTATAGGTTTTAATTGTATGAAGACATCCAACAACATTGGAAAAAATTCACCAAATCTAGAACAAAAACATCAAAGACTAAATAGTATTTACCAAGAACTAATTATTTTACTGATGCCAGCAATTATTTTATTGATACAGTAATAACATAGAAGGAGTAAATTAGGACTGAAGCCCAAAAGACAGATCAATCTGCTTTTAAACTAAAATATTTTCAAAATGTGTGTTGAAAGGAAAATAGGTATGGTATAAAATCAATACACATAAGTACAAATAAAAATACTGGTTATAGAGCATAAAACTTATTGAATTTATTTTAAAAAATAAATTACTGGATTCCACTTTATTTAACAGTTCATGTTTTCTTTAAAGTATTTTTCAACAAGCAATGAACTAACAAATATGTCATTTATGTCAATCCATATTATGAGGGAAGAGATACCGCTTTGCTCGTGGTTGATCTCACTTCCTTCATTAATTGGAAAGAGAGGATGATCACTTGACATGGTTCAGTTTCTGATATAGTGGGTTGCAAATGTAATCTCTTTCGCATATTAATTTTCAATTTAGAACTTACATGCTTCAACATCTAAATAATATAAAAAAAAGAAAAAATTACCTTACCTCTCATTTGTTTCTTTACTGGCTTTGCAGGATCTAGCCATCGCTATAAAATAATAAAAAAAATTACACTGAGAATTAAGATTATAAGAGAATTAAATACAATTAAAAAAAGAGAAAGAAAACGTAACATAAAAATAAGTTACAAGTTACCATAATGTCAGCATTGGCTGGAGTAGGAGGAACACCATTATCAGAAAACTGGAGCCCAAAGTAATGCTTTTCAACAAGTTCAAGATGCTGGAAAACAAGTTCTAACAGCACATGTCCTTTCGCACGTTTCTAAATGAAGATAACATATTTATTTTTACATATAATTAACACATAAAGAAACTATCATTAATTATACATTTACTGGAATTCTCAATCTTTTAGCAATTTAAGGCTACTGCACAACCAGCCAGACCACCTTTTAATAAGTGGAAAATTAAAGAGAAAAACACAATTTTATTATTAAAATGAGAGAATAAAAGGAGAACATATGAATCTTATCGAAGAGTTAATTTCATTACCCTTTAAAAATTTAATTTAATTTTGACCCTTCTTTGAAAATGTTTGCAGCAAATAAGACTGAATAACATATTATTAAAAGTTATTTGTATTTTAGGGGTCAATCCAAATTTACTGGAAGTGAAAACGGAGGGCACAGTTAGTATCCAATACATACTACACTCAAGTATGTAGACAACAAAGAGTTTGTTATAATTTATGATGAATAGAAGTCAAAAGACCCATAGACCATCTTAAGGACTTACACATCGCATACTGGAACATTTTAACCCTCAATAGACTAGGAGGCCTACGGGCGCTTCTTACACAACTTGACAAATACAAAACTGACATAACAGCAAACTAGAAAATTTGCTGGCTAGGTGAAGGGCTGCATGAAATGAAAGCTACAGCTGTCATGGAAGTCACCGAATTTTTGGGACAGGATTCGTGGTTAATGGACGAGCACGCCAACAAGTATTGAAATTCACTCTGATAAGTCCGAGGCTGTGCTACCTTCGAATAAAGGGGAAATTTTACCATTATTCTATAATAAACTGCCATGCACCTACCAAAGTAGCTTCTGAGGAAGATAAAGACCAGTTCTATGAAGATGTAGAAAAGATTCTTAGCAAATGCCCAAAACATGATGCAAAAATATTGCTTGGTGATTTTAATGCACAACTAGGACAGGAAAAAGGATATCAACCAACTATAGGAAAATTCAGCTTCCATGAAAGAAGCAATGAAAATGGGCACAGGGTTGTAAACTTCGCGACTACACATGGACTTGTAATAGGAGGTACACTGTTTCCAAGAAGAAATATTCATGAGGAGACGTCCAGATGGAAGAGTGGCTAACCAGATCGATCACTTCCTTTTAAGTTCATGGCACAAGTCAGACCTAATAAGCCTAAGATCATACAGGGGAGCAAACATGGATACAGATCACTACCTGTGCATTGCAAGAATCCGAACCAGAATGCCAGTGACAAGCAACCGCCGGAATCAGACTGGAAGACCGTTCGATGCCACTAAACTCAGGGAACCCAATCATCTAACAGCCTATCAAGAAAGAATAGAAAGGAAACTGGCTGATGAACTTAGGAACACAGATGATGACATTGACAAACAATGGGGATGTATAAAAAAGGCAATAATATCTACGGCAGAAGAAACCATTGAATATAAACCTAAAATAAACAAATCAAAATGGTTTGATGAGGAATACCTGCTTATGACAAACCGCAAAAATGAGGCATACCGAAAAATGATGCAAAGGCACACTAGGTTTACAACTGCTGTCTATAAGGAAACTAGAAGGGCAGAAAAGAAGGTTTACCAAAAGAAAAGGGCATGGGAGAGTAAGCAGATGGAAGATATAGAGGATTTCAGAAGATCACATGAAAGCCAGCAACTCTTCCGGAAAGTATATGAAGGGAAACACATATTCAAATCCAAGGTAACCTGCTGCAAGAATGAAGATGGAACCCTCCTCACCCAAAGAGATGACGTCCTTGAGAGATGGGTGAGATTCTTTAAAAAATCCTGGAGTAGAGAAGAACCGGTCTTCGAACAGAATAAGGGGAAGCCTGTGGAGGATGCAGAACCCCCAGATGACGATGAGCTCGATGATGCTATTGCCAAACTAAAAAGTAATAAAACCCCCGGTACGGACAGTATCCAGCCAGAGCTCTTTAAGTATGGCGGAGAAGAATTAAAGCACTACAGTACCTCATCCTCGACATATATAGGAAATAGGAGCGGATGCCTATTGAATGGAGTAAGGCACTCATTTGTCCGATGCATAAAAAGGGAGACAAGAGAGAATGTGAGAACTACTGAGGAATCACCCTGTTATCTTGCGCCATATAAGGTTCTTTCGAATATTTTATTTTCAAGAATCTCACCACATGCAGAGAAAGAGCTGGGGAACTATCAAGCAGGTTTTAGAAGAGGGCAGTCTAGGGTGGACCAGATATTCTCACTAAGGATAATTCTGGAGAAATGCAAAGAGTACAATGTTGTCACACACCACCTATTTGTAGATTTTAAAGCAGCCTACGATAGCATGGACCGCAATGAATTATATCGAGCCTTAAAAGATCTGAATATACCCCAGAAGATCTTTTGTCTTGTGAAAATGACTATGCAAGGGTCAAAATGTCTTGTAAAAGTCGAATCAGATCTTTCAAAAGAATTCCATAGAGATACGGGAGTGAGACAAGGAGATGCCCTCACCTGCCTACTCTTCAACCTTGGAGCAGAAATGGTCATAAGAAATTCCAGAATTCAGGTAGATGGAACCCTGTTCAACAGACTAGACCAAATCCTAGGGTACGCCAATGACTTTGACATTATGGCAAGATCTAAAAGGGCGCTGAGGGAAGCTTTCTTAGCACTGGAGGAGATAGCCAAGAAACTTGGGCTTAATGCTAACATACATATAATGTGCGTTTAAGCATATGCATCCTTTAAGTATATACAAATAGGAGGAACCCAGGAAAAAGAGGATTACTTTGAAGTTGGTCAGTACCAACTCGATTGCGTGGACAGCTTTATCTTATTATTAACTCACAAAATGACATGTCTCAGGAGATAAAAAGAAGAATTAATTCTGCTAATAAATGCTATTATAGTCTAAGGAAGCAACTAACTAGCAGGTTCCTCTCTGGGCAGACAAAGCTGCTGATCTACAAAACCCTGATTCGTCCGGTAATCACATATGGCTCAGAGGCCTGGGCAACAAAGGCATACGAGAAAATGCTCTTAATCTTCGAGAGGACAATCCTGAGGAAGATCTTCGGTCCAATAAAAGTGGGAGGAATATGGAAAAGGAGATATATGAGCTCTATAAGACCTCAAATGTTGCCAGAACAATCAAACTTGGCCGACTGCGATGGGCAGGTCATGTGGCAGATGATCATGTGGCATCATGATGGAGTACTCTCGGATTCCCAAGAAGATTCTCACAGAGGGAATCCAAAGTAGTATACAGTATCCAAGACGTTACAGTATCCAAAGAGAGTAGGAAGACCAAATGTGAGGTGGATGGAAGCTGTGGCGGAGGATGCATGTACCCTTCTTAATGCTAGAAACTGGAGGGATGCTGCTCAGGATAGAGCTGATTGGCGGAGAATGCTGAAGGCGGCCCGACGCCATGACGAGTTGTTGTGCCGGATATTATTATTAGAAGTCAATTATTGGTCATAATTAAAGCATATCTTTGTAAGGAGATCACTGGAATCATATTCTGAATTTATTATGAGTTAAATTCATATTGAATGAAATTATTGCAACTAAGACTGTTTTTATAAGATATTATTAAAAATTATTAATATTTATTATTATTACTGCTTTCAACTTCTGTTTGTTACTCACAAGAAATTTAAAAAAGTTCCAACTAATCCTGATTGGATGAGGAACGACCTTTCCAAAATTTGAAACATTACTGCTATAATTAGCTATTGAGCTCTGCTAATTCTAAATGTCCTTTAGTTATTTAATTATGATTCCTTGAATATAATTTAAATTATTAATGCCTTATGTATCAATTTCCTAGGCAAGAAGTTGACTGATAAAATCATTTTAAATAATATTAGGTAGACAGGAAGCCATAAAGAAGAGTGTGATCTTAAATACATAGGTTTTAATTATATTGTTGAAACAAAAATAAAAATCTTTTGTCAAAATTGAAAACAAAATCGCACCGCACCATTCCACCCTCACAGTCAGTGAGTCAGATTGTCTTCTTCACTCACTATCTATACTAATTGTAACCTATTAACTAGGCAAGAGATAAAGTTAATAATCAGTAAACTTGAAGCTTTTAGCCTTATATATAATATATGGGAAATTACAAAAAGTAAAATTTATACAGTTTAAATGATACTATACGATATATACGATACTAGTATACTAGTATCTAGCCAGTACACTCTAGCCGCGATCTGTAACGGTCACGCTTCCCATCATTCGCCCTGAAGATGACCTACACTGTAGGTCGAAACGTCGGCACATAATATAAGTACTTCACTTATTCGGTGTTCTTATTGACTGCACCCCCCAACCATCTCCTTTACATATACAGTTTAAACATTAAATTATTTATAATAAATGACATTTATTATAAATATAAAATTTGATGCTTTTAAAGTTTCATTTGAAACATTTTTAGTTCAGAATTTCCACGGCACAAGTATTTAAAATTTATTATATTGAATTTCATGACAAAACTAGTCAACGTTTTTAAATTACAAATCTCGGTTTAGATCATGTTTCTTAATTAAGATTCATAATGTTAAATACTTCATCACTCTAGGGTGATTTCTCAATTATCCTCAATCAACTAACTAAGAAAGGACAGCTTCGATGGTTCAGCCATGGAATGAGGATGGATGACTACCAGTCAGTGAAAAAAGCTATAGAGGCTAAACTACCAAGTAAAAGACCCAGGGGAAGGCCGAGAGAGACCTGGAAGAATAACCTCCAAAATATCCTGAAAAAAAAAGAGATTGGATGGGCCGAAGCCAGGATAGCAACCCTGGACCAAGAGAGGTGGCGCATAAAAATCTCTACACTGCAAATTAGAAGAGAAAAATAATACAGAATAAGTAAGAAAAAAGATAATTTTAGATACTTAATTGAGGTAAAATTCAATGATCTTTAATCCTTGAGGTAGTAAAGTTTTTGTTGGAGCATAATATTTAAGAGAAATAAATAATAATTATATAATTAAAAAAGTCTGAAAATGGAGTGTTCGATTGGGCACCGTCACTTAGTGTTACAGGAACTAGATGATAGGATATATCTAATTTTTCATGTAGATTTATATTTTACATATGGTTTACTGGAAATGTCTTAGAAGAGGGGAGAATAGTCAGAGGGTACAGTCAATAAATTACACAAGATATTGTTATATTGTGTAATTTATTGACCATAAATTACACAATATATACAGAACCCCTGACCATTTTGCACACTTCTATATTTAAATTATATTAATTTTTTTAAGCACACTATTAAATGAAACAGTTGAGCTTTTGTGTAAAATATGCCACATTTTTCTGCATGGTCTCCTGGACTGAGTTAATTGGTAAAAAGCAAAAGCACTTTACTCACTGCTTGATAATTATATGTTCTCCCTTTACATGTCAACACCCATTATCATCACCAAGTACCTCCTCCTCACAGATAGTGCAATTGGACATATAAGAACAGGGGCAGGGTGGCACTCACAATAGTCATGAGGCAGATAATGATACCCTCTTGGAGATCTAAGCCAAGTGGAGGGCTTTATACTGGCTATTGTTAATTTAACATTTATATTTTAATCTTGCATAGTGACCTATATACAGGTCTTGTCACAATGCTGATAAGGAATACAAACTTCAACTGCATTTGTTACAATAGTGAAACAAAGACTACTTAATTTTATATAATTTATAATTATATAAACACTAATTACACTAACTAACGGAATCAAGAGAAATTTTCACAAAAACACAAGCAATGAAGCATGAAAGAGGTTGGTAGCCAATAAACCAAGTAATAGAATAGAAACAATAATCAGAATTTAATAAACAAATAAATATAGCACCTACCTCAAGCTGAAATAACTGTTTGGTGTCATCTAAAAAAATAACAGTCACTGTCAATGTTTTAAGCCTCCTATCCCTAGCTAGTTCTGTAGCTCTAACGTTATAAGTCCCACTTGAGCCACCAAAAGCACGCCGAGATACACTTTCAATCATTTCTCCAAACTTCAACCTAAAACCAACCAAGCTCAAAAAATTATGTTCAATATCAAAATTATGAGCAAATATACAAATTAAATAAATCAAAACTTGGAAAAATCATGCATAAACACATTAAAGAAGCAAAACGTAACTTTCACTAACATAAAACAACAATATACCATTATCAATAATTTGAAATATGCTTCCTACAAAAGATAAATGTAAAATAACAGCAATGTTTACCTCTATCATGCTCCTTTAAGAGAATAATTCTTTTCAACATCTCCAACAAAATCCTAATTGGAATGAAAACAATGCAATTACAAAATGAAAATAAAATCATAATGCTAAAGTTAAAACATCCAGACTAAATCATACTTCTCTATAGAACAATAAGCAAACGGTTTTGTTCAAAATTAATGTAGATTAAAACCTTCTAGGCTACATTTACTTTACTACTAGAGGCTATGTAATATAATATATAAAGGACTACACCTAAATCTATAAATACACAGATCATACATCTAAATGAAAGGACTCCAAAACCTACGCACATATTACACCTGAGGTTAATCCAGTTCCCAAAATAAAATCTCGAGGCCAGCATCGGAACATTTTTGTTTTATTACATGTAATTACTCGAAAAATGACTACTTTCAACGTAAATATAAAATTTACACTTAAACACAAACACAATCTGAACATAACCACTATCGTTCTTATCTCTTAGTGCGTCTGACTGAAGACAAACGAGTTCAAGCTTATATTATTAAAACCTTTTTTTCCAAATTTAAATTTATATAGCTCCAAATTAACTATGTAATTTTTAAACAATGTTCTAATTGCTTTTAAACGATTTAATTACTAATTCACGACAATAACTTAATTTATCACGATTGATCAAATAAACGTTTAAGCTATTAGGTTTTTATATTTTAAATTATTACTAAAACAAGATTTATTCAATACCACTATGAAAAAATTAAAAAATAGATTGAAAATATTAAAAACCGAACATCGTAATGACTGACGTTATTATGTTCACTAAATAACATGAGCAGGATTCTTAAGCAGGCACCCCCCTTCATAATGTTTGTGTTAAAAGTGATATAAATGATTACGGGAATTAGCCAACGCATCTTTTTTTCCTAGTTAATTTATTTAATATTTTGTAAAAATGAATGTTAGTAGCATCCCCACCGTTTATTATTATAACATCACAATCCACAAACCATTATCAATTTTCATCTCTCTATTATACAAAAAAAGTAGTTCATGATTACCTGTAAAATTTTATTTTGCGTATCAGGTGGAATAATAAAAATAGGTCCTAAAAAATTGATTTGATCTGCAGAAAAATACATTTTGTGAAAAAAAAAAGGACAAATGAAAAAGACATATTAAAGACAGCAATAGTTGAAAACTAACATCCTGAAAAGTTAGGAAAAAACCAAGTAGAGATAGAATTTAAAACACAAAGCCAGAGCAGTTAAAAATAACTTCAAACCAGACAGCCAATTGAAAATTAAAGCAAATAAAAATTCTGGAAAATATAGATAAAAAAGTGATTACGAAAATTCTTTTTGAAAAAGTACTAAATTGAAATACAAATTAAAATGAATGCTGATGATACATGTGTATTATCAGTCACCACCAATCCATTTATTATATCCCAAAGCCTCCAACCCCATACCACTGATCTTAAATAATGGTGTCAAAACTGGAGAATTAAAATAAATTCTCAAAAATAGCATCAAATCACTTTCACCTTATGTCGTAAAACAATGACTTCCTGCCCTTCAGTATCCTTTAATTATATCCCACTGGTGCCTTTAGAACAGATCCGATACTTAGGGTTGCACCTTGTCAAACGATTAACCTGGAATCCTCGTACAATACTGAAAAGACAAGAAACCGCTCTACGTTTGAGAATATTTCAACCCTTACTTGACAAACACTCTAAGCTCCCAATTAATTACAAAAGACTCATCTACATGACCATCATACGACCTATATGGACTTACGGAGTAGAGGTTTGGGGCTCCAGTAAGCCATCGAATTCCTCTCGTATCCAATCCCTACAATCCAAAATCCTTCGTACAATCCTCAATGCTCCTTATTTAGTTGAGAATAAAGTCATCCATAACGACCTAAATGTCCTATTTGTTGATGATTTGGCCCGGACCCAGTATCTATGCTTTCATAACAAACTTCATTCTCACTCAAACTCTCTAGTTTCAAATCTAGCTTCCTCTTCAATTCCAAATAATCCTCCAAGGCGTCTGAAAAGAAGATGGCCACGTGATCTTCTTAGTTGAACTTGTGATTTGACCACTACCAGTGGGTAGTTTTTCTACTTGTCATTATCTCATGTCATTATGTATCACTCAGCCTATTTACTTGTATTATTGTGATACAGTTGTAAATGTCAATAAGTCTTATTTGTTACTCTAATAAATTAAAATAGTGGGATAGACTAAAAAGCTTTTTTCCTGCTAATGCAATATTTAAAAAAAAATAATACAATTTAAACTGCTGAATAAATATAGATTACAGTTATACAATTTGAGCAACAAATAATATAACTAAGGGAACAGTCAGAAAATTGTAAAGTAGTGGTTGGTCCACCATTAGGCGGGCAGGGGGGGGTAACCCCCTTAGTATTTAAAAAATTATTTTTAATCAAACATTTACATTTATGGAGACATAGATAACATTTCTTTTATATCTATATCTATTGCATAAAAGTAAAATGAGGGATTAATGATAAAATTTAACCTATGAAGATAAATCTTAAAGACATAAAAAGCAGTAAATAAGTTCGTTATTCAATTTTAAAGTTGTAAAACAACTAAAATGTGAAAGTTATGATTGCCTATATTTTATAATATTGCCAATATATTTTCCATTAAATCTATCATAATAGTCATAAAAAAACTAAAAATATATCATACAGTCATAAAAAACAATTAGGTAATATTTCAATGGTTATTACAACAGATATGCATGTTTCTATGGGTAGTACAAATACTTGTATAAAATAATTATGAAAGTAATGGGAAGATCAAATCAATACAATAATACATAAATGAACAAAAAAGAATAATTATGTTATATAGCATAGAAAAAAAAAGAAAAACATTAAAATGAGCTATATTTCATTTGGTTAAAAGATACCAACTTTCTGGAATGGTAGTATGGTCTATCTACCACTATCTGTAGTAGTGGTCAAATCACAAGTTCAACTAAGAAGGTCACGTGGCCATTTTCTTTTCAGACGCCTCGGAGGATTATTTGGAATTGAAGAGTAAGCTAGATTTGAAACTAGAGAGTTCGAGTGAGAATGAAGTTTGTTATGAAAGCATAGATACTGAGTTCGGCCAAATCATCAACATGGTAAGGCCATAACAAGTAGAATTAACTTTGGTTTGTTATTATTATTTAAACAAGCTCCTTTCAGTACAATTCTATAGTTATGCCGTGTGGACAGTTCTGATAATGGCATTAAAACTATCAAGCTCAATAAAATGAGTACTAGCACTGCTTTGTATTTTGTTTCATGTAAATAATAGCTTTGTAATTGAATAATTGAATTTATTGAAAATATAAAGTATTTATTTAATTCAGTATTATTTAAAATTATTATAGATATATACACCTTCTCACCAAGATCCCTCATGGAATATAAAATACCCAATAGATCCTAGTATGATGAAGATTGTGCCTTCATTATGACATCATGATGACAATTTAAATAAGAGCTTTAATAAGATCTTTAATCACTGCTACCGATTTCTGTTTGGTCAAGAGAAACAACCCCCATGGGGCTGTATTCAATCGAGGTATGTAATTTAATAAGTCTTATTTGTTACTCTAACTGCAATTTATATCATTTCTGCTTTAGGTACAATTTCCTCAGACCAACAAAATCGACATCAACAACAATACCAAATTATAAAAGAGATAATGTTAGTAATTTCAATTGATACAAATTTTAAAGTTAAATACAAAGAAGTTAGTTACCACAAGTTGTGTTATGTGGCAGTTTGAATTTATAAGAGAACAGTACTCTATAGTTATAACTTTGATTCTGCTGCTTGTAGTAAAACATTCTCTGTGATCTTATAATGCTCGAAGGTAGGAAAATGATGAAACAGCCTTACATAATAACTGGTTTTAAATATTTTATGTAAATAAATATTATTTATTACATGTTTATATTCACATTTTCGTTATTATCCCAGGTTTATAGTACCAATATTAATTTATAATTTCCATCAATAAACCAATGTTTATCATTCACAGTAAAAATAGAAATTGTAGTTTAATCTATTGTATAATTCGGTAAAAATTATGATAAGCGAAAGATAGTTATGTTTACTAATGGGATTACAAAAGCAGGTATATTTATTACATCTGAGTTTAAAATAAAGTGTAGAGAGCAAAAAAGAAAAGAAACTGTTAACCTTTGACTCTGCAATATTGATCAAAATATTAGCTTTAAAATAAATAGTTCTCCTCATTAAAGAGAATTTTTTCTGACCTCCATCCGGATCATTTCCTTCCTCATTCCTTTAAAATTTTTCAAGCAGATAGCATAGGCCAAGGACGAAAAAACTTTATTCCTATATTTTTTAGGGTGCTGAATCCAAATATGATATTAAATAAGCAGTATCACCCACAATTTCTTCACATTTTATAGTTAAATTTATTAAATTAAGCGATTTTTAAAGAATTGGACCGCTTTAATATTTGCAATAAATAACTGAAAAACTAGGTCTATTGGTGTGGATGAAGTTGGTAGCACTTCTGAAACACATTTGCGGGCCAAAAAAGGTTGATTCTTTTTTCTGTTAACAGCTGATGTTTTGAAGGCCTCATGAAACAAATTGTAAAGGCTTTACCTAAAGATGGACCATGTTTCAAGTATCTCTGCCAAAAGTTTCCACGCCTTTCAGAAGGCATCTTTGTCGGACCAGACATTAGAAAAATGATGTATGATGTTAATTTTGAATCCACAATGACCTTAAATGAGAAAGAAACATGGGTATCATTCAAGCAAGTCACTACAAAGTTCTTGGGAAATGAAAAAGACTCAGAGTATGTTTCTATTGTAGCTAACATGTTACAGATGTTTGATGAGCCTGAAAGTTCACTTATAGAACAGCCACCTTGATTACTTCCCGGACAATGTGGTAGATGTTAGTGAGGAGCAAGGTGAGCGTTTTCACCAGGACATTAAAGTGATGGAAAATTGCTACCAGGGCCGCTGGAACACCAACATGATGGGGGATTATTGTTGGTCACTTCACCCAGAAGTTCAACAAGCGACTCATCGTAGAAAAAGTTACACAAGAAGATTCAAAGAAAAAGGAGAAAGAAAATATAGACCAATTCCAGATGACAAGTGAAACCTGTATCAGCACATTATATCACTATTTTAAGTAGCCAAAGTAAATACAAACCATGCTTATAATGTAACATAGTGAGTGTTTCATTAATTCCCCCGTATACCGTATATGGGTTTATACTATATAATACAAAGCATATTGCTGGAAAACTGTGGGTGATACAAAAAAAAATAAGGCCAGATTTAGATTCAGCACATAAAAATCTATAAAGATCAACTTTTAAGGTTAAAAAAAAATTTTTTTGTTGCCCTAGGTCAAATTTCAATAGCTTTTACAATTTTGCCTTAATTAGGTTTTTTCTCTGAGAAAAATGCATTAGGTAATGCTGAAACAGTAATTGTGATGTGAGGGGAGAAGACTATCTGAATTTGATTTGGAATTTTGCAAATTCTACAGGACAAATTGTGTTAATATGTATATACCCACTTATTTATATTGTCAATATCAACAATTTAAAATAGAACATTTAATATGTAACAACCCACAGGTTATAATACTATTCTATCCAGGAGTAAGGATAAGTTGTTGTGGAAGTCGGCCACAAAACTAAAGTTGATCTTAAATTGAACTCAAACCAGTGCTGCTACTTACAGATCTAGGATGTAGCAATACTTATAAGCCACAGTTAGTAAATAAGGAATGTAATAGAAAAAATAAAATTGAATAAAAAAATGTATTAGTCTATTATAACAAAAGAAATATGAAAATACAAATACATTACATTTATGTTGTTTTTTAAATAGTATACGTATGTATAAATTTCATTGGCATTTATGTGAAAGATAGTGGGTAACCACTATAGTGATTTAAATTTTTTTACTTGAATCGACTAGCTAATGTAAATCTAATTGTGTCAAAACAAAATTTACCCTTATAAAATTAGATAATTTTAAAATGTCAGTCGATATATTCAATTCATAAATTTTTGAAAAAATAAAACTTAAAACAAAATAACCAAATATTGGTTTGTATAAAATAATATTTTTCAAATCTTATTTTACCCTTTTTAGTTTTTGTTTTATATTAAAAAAAAATTAATGATATACAAAAATACTTTATCATATTTAAAAAATATATATACATATAAATATTTTTTTGATGTTATTAACCTCAAAACTTCAGACTAACATAACTTTTTTTGGTTTACAATTATTGAACCACACAATTTCTGAAAAACAAAACAATTCTTATCAAATAGGAACCAACTGTTAAGAGTACAATTTCAAATGGCAGACACAATGAAAACTTTGACCTAATGATTTAATACTAATCGAAGAGGCACTTCAATATAATGAACATGGTTCTATATGCAAATTTGTGGGAGAACTATTTCCAAGTACAACTACTTGGTAATATCCTGATTACATAATGTAAACTCATTAAACAATTCTAAAGATAAATGAAAGTTAAAAGATCTTGTGATTAGTCATTTTATCAAAGTTTGTTGTTGCAATAAAAAAATTAATTATTGTAATTTATATAAAATAATTGTAAAGAGTGAAAATGATTTCCAGTCCAAATAAAATGAAGAGAAGTATAAAAGCAAATATCTTCAAAAAAACATTGATTCCACATAAAATAAATATTAGATGGGTCACTTTTGATCAAGTGGTTAACAACCTACTATGCCTAAGGTTGTGGACTCATAGCCCAGCAGGTAGCCTTAGAATTTTTTAAAGGGAACAAAAGTCTTAGTTATACCTTCCTTTGGAAGGGACATAAGATGGGGATCCCAAGCTTGTTCGGTGTCAGGTACTCGTTGATCTCTATCCTAATTATACTTGGGTAGACAAAGCACAGACAAACTACTGTAGCATAGTTAGCCAATATTAGCCAAAGCAGCATAAAGTAATATTTTAAAATTATATAAGGGGTCGTCTGCATCTCCGTCGCAGTGCCAGGGCAAACCTTTTCTGACGGAGACACAGATGACCCGGTTTCAATTAATAAAAATAAATTATTAAACAAAAACCAGTAACTTCTGTCTAATTTTTAAAGTATCTTACTTTGTTCATTACTAAGAGACCACACTTATAATACAGATGAAAGATCTGAAGAAGTTGGTAATTAAATAACCTCCAGTCGATGAACCAGACCATCAAATGTACAAATGATTCAACAATAAACTAATAGTTAATTACTAAATATCTGAACTATGATCGCATGACAGTAATAGGATTGACCACCCGTGCATTGACATTATTATAGCTGTATCATTAGCATCACTAATTTTGTTTTCTTTTGATTTTAAATATCTTCTACCTTATTCAACTACAAATCATATTTTAAACCTAACTTCTTGAACAATTTAACAAATCAAGGTTTCTTAAAATAGATAATTCTAATATCTTGTAAAGCTTTATAGCTTAGAAGTGATATTAAAATTATGAAATCTGATTTAAAACTAACAGTCTTATAGCTAAGTGTCCGACCATCTATAGGCAACAGAGTCAACTTTATAAAAGGACTATTATGAAATCTAGTTTAAACAGTCAATAGTTATTTTCTAATAAAAATTATATTTTCTATATTTAAATGATAATACTTTATACAATATAAAACGTAAAAAAGAATAGTAGTAAAATTTACTTCAATTTATCCTCCCTTATCTATTATAAAGGTAGCTAATTCAACAAAAATTCTGAAGCTGCAAACTTAAAATTATGAAAATTAACAATCCACCTGAAATCGTAACATGTAAAATTACTGATAAAGAAGCATTAGATAATAACAAATCGCGTTAACAAAAATTTTTAATCACAGGATTATTTTCACTTCCAGTAAAATAAAATATGACCTAATGATTATTGGGCCATAATTTGAAACTTAAAATTTATTCATTTATTATTTAATAATGTTTACTAGCTCATAATAAAACAGCTAAAATAATAAATTTCCAAAATGAAAAAATCAAATATGAAATTGTTTTTAATGTCAAAATTTCTTTTCCCCAAAGAGAATACAGCATCCTTAGAAAACATTGTTAAAAATTTTACACGGGAAGAATTTTTATATTGATTAATTTAAAAGAAATTCAAATATCAATCGTGGAAAAACATTTAGCACATGATGTAGTACAAACATATGGTAATTCTACAAACATGTTTACCATAAATACTAGATTAGCTTTAATTAACAAATGTACAGAAACAATATAAATTGTTCCAATCAATTAAATCAGACTAAACCAAATAAGAAATTTATATAAATAAACAAATTAAAAAGAAAAATACAACTGTTAAAAACACCAACAGTTTTACTTAGTATTATTTATCCCTAATATAACAAATTTTACTCGTGATAAATCCATTAGAAACCACGGTACACCTGAGATGGGCATAACATATTAATTTTTTTTAATAACTATAAAAAAAAAAACAGCCTGTTTACCACTGCTTAAGTTCATACAATGATAGTACTTAAACATTAGTAATCAGCACCCACTGAATCCATATACTCAGCTACTTCTGCATGTTGGTTCCTTTGGGCCCAACAATAAGGTGTCATGTTGCGTCTACCTGTTATGGATGGATCTGCACCACAGTCCAGCAACAACTGTACCTACAAATTTATTAATGTTGATTCACAGACAGAATAATCGTTTATAAAATAAAAGTTAAATTATTTGTTCAGTGACTTGTATCAGAAAACAACTGTTTGTTTCAAACAATCCTTTCAAATAAAAACCATTTATTGAATTAATTTTAAAGAAAATAACATATATACACATATTTTTTTTCTCTTTATATTTTCATCCACACCTGTCAAATACAAGTAATTGACAATCACCGGATTGGCTGATTGGAAAATAATACAGAATAGCATGGAAGGCATGACGAAGAACAGTACCCAGCAATACCTCTCCATTGCTTTAATTTCCTACTGTAATAAATCCCTCATCCACGTCCTTATTAGTCTCCTCCTAGTGTTCTCAGGCATGAGAGTAGTGGCCAGTTTTTGTATCAATGGGTTTGGGTGTCCGTACGGTTTTTCTTGAAAGTGTTTGTAGTACATTCGTATGTGTTCGCCAACCGTTTGTATTTTTAAGTCTGTATGCAGTGTTTTGTTATTGACGTAACATGGTGGATTAGTGATAAGTCTAAGTACTTTTGACTGAAAAGTTTGCAGTCGTTTTCTGTGAGTCTGTTTAGTGATGCCGTAAATTTGTAAAGCATATGTCCACACTGGTTTTAGTAAGTAAGTGTATGTATTTAATTTCTATCTTAAATATAATTTGGAGTTTTTCCTGAATAGGGAATACATTAATTTGAGTTTGTGATCGAGTCATTGGCATTTCATCTTAACGTGAGGACCCCATGTCATTCTCCTATCAAATGTTAGTCCAAGGCATTGTACTTTGTCTCTCTGTAGGATGGGAGTGTTATTAAGGAAAATGGGAGGGCATGTTTCGGGTCTAAGAGTAAAAGTGATGTGTTGTGACTTTTCGTGGTTCAGTCTGATTTTCCACAGTTGGCACCAATCATTCACC
Organism: Arma custos; assembly: GCA_037127475.1. Classification (NCBI taxonomy): domain Eukaryota; kingdom Metazoa; phylum Arthropoda; class Insecta; order Hemiptera; family Pentatomidae; genus Arma; species Arma custos. Next base: position 36,352,930 of record CM073764.1, read on the forward strand.
TTTCGTAAGTTGTGTTGTAAGTTTTGTGAGGCCTGTGTTGCATCTTCATGTTTGGTGATCATGGCGGTATCGTCAGTGTGTTAGGACTTTGTGGAATGTCGTGTATATATATATATTATGCACAATAGCGGTGCAAGAATTGATCCCTGAGGCACGCCGGCTAAGATTGGTCTTATTGAAGATACCTCTGAGCCGTCGGACTGAGAAAAATCTGTCTGCAAGGAATGAGAGAATAATCAGATAATAAGTGTGTGGTAGTACAGTCTTGAGCTTAAAGAGAAGTCTCTTGTGCCAGACCTTGTCGAATGCTTGGACGACATCCAGAAACACTCCAGTTGCATATAACTTCTGTCGATATGTAGTCAGTTACTCTGTGTAATTGTTGAGTAGTCAAGTGTGATTTTCAAAAACCGAATTGATGTTGAGAATATACACATATAAATTTTATTTTAATGAATGTAAAAAACTAAAAGTTTGTTTTTTCCCAAATCACAAATGCTATTACCATTTGCAGATGGCCAAGTTTCGCAGCCATGTGAAGAGGTGTATCAGCCCTATTGTCAGCGACATCGATAAAGGCACCCCTGGCAATCAACAAGTGAGCAACATCTAATTTATTCCACCAGGCTGCGCGGTGTAGTGCAGTACCCCCAACATTAGCCATCGCGTTAGGACAAGCACCATAGTCTAACAATAATCTCACTGTCTCTAAATGTCCTTGTTGTGAAGCACGATGCAGAGGTTGCCAGCCACCACGACCTGATGCATCTACAGGTAATCCATGTCGCAGAAGCCACCTGAGAACAAAAATAAGAAATTAATTCATTTTAATAATACTTATTAGAAATACAATTAAAATTTAAATATTACAGGTATATTATTATTTGAGGGATAAAAATGTTGTATATAGGGTTAAGACTAACAAAAAACATTTATCCTGGATAGTCTTTAATAATAATAATAATCTTTAGGATACTGTTCTTCATTTTTTTGCATAATCATTTTGTCCTCCCATTACTAAAAGTAGAAACAGAAACAAGCGAAATAGATTCCTCGATTGATTTTTTATACTCAATGAATTCTTCTTGTGTTTCTAGACACTAATATTTGTTAATGGTCATTTCTGGAATAGTTTAGAGATCAAACTTCAAATTAGAAGGCTCACAGCTGTAGTGCTGAAAAGTTCAATTTCCAGACTGGCTAAGGTTAGGATAAGTATTCTTATCCCACTTGAGATTATGTGATCTAAAGTTGGGAGTTGTGGCTTATGTATGGTAATAATGATGACCACCAGGATATAATACTAGGGAGGATCAAACTGACTACTGCATGTTTAATTGAATATAAATTATCCTCTTAGAAGCTGCAGGATAAGCCAACATTCTCAGCCACTTATCTTATGATTATTCAACAATTTTGTTTACAGCATCGACATTTTCATCTGTTGTTGATGTGGGAGGGGATTGAGTGTGAGGTTCACCATTGGCATCTTCTCACCCATCTTGAAAGAGCTGGTATATCTTTTAAACAACTTTGTATACTTAAGGCAGGACTCACAGTAAACCACTGCCCATATTTCAAGTATCTTAGAGCACTCAATTCAATTTTTTATACAAAATTTGATATAAATTTTTGCTATCTTTAATAATAACGATACATAATTGCCAAGCACACTAAAACAGGTATAACCTTTCTATCTGCCAAAAATAAACCAAGTATACCATAAACTTGAAACTGTGAATATTTGTTTGGGACATCATGTGTACCATGACCAACAAAAAATAAAAAAAATAATACTCAAAATAAATTCATCACCATAAAAGAGTGATAATAATAGAAAACAAAATTAATAAAGCCTAATATCATTCACAATAATAAAATTTGAATATTCACTAAATGTAAAAGTGACATTTGATTCCCACTGAGTAGAAGGATTGATTATGGCTTTTTAAACAGTGGTTATTTCTACACTATTGTGGAATTATAAGTAAGACATAATTACGAACTCAGAATATTGATTTGTATTTATTCACTTTACATCTCATTACCTGTATTTGTACATGTAATAAGATGTTATTACTGCCAAGTTAAGCCTAATATACATTAAATTTTAAATCTTTAAAAAATTTATTTAAAAAATAAAATAAAAAAGCAAAGCTGAATAACATATTAACCTGACAACTCGAGTATGACCACGGTCTGCAGCACTGTGAAGTATTGTATCTCCTCTGTTGTCCACATACAAAAGATTGGCATTGCCCTGGTAAAATAGAGCTCTTAGAGCTCGGAGTTTGCCCTCAATAGCTGCTACATGAGCTGGTGTCCGACACCACTGATCAACACAGTCAACATCAACACCCATTTTAAGTAGTACATCTATACCATTCACATTACCCGTTTGAGCAGCTTTATGAAGTAATATTTTTCTATTCTGAATAGTAGTTTCTGGCACATTTGAAACCCTAAAGGTTTGTGTAAAGTCAAACATGATAGCTAATGTGTCCTCCTAAAAGACAAAAATTGTAAATTGTTCAAAAACATTAGGTTTAATAAGGGTATACTAAAATAATAATAACGATAGTAATAAGGGTCATACTTAAATAATAATAATAATATATATTGTTGAGGTTCAAAATATGTTAGAAATAAATAAAAATAATTCCAAAACTTATAAAATATATTTTTTTAATTAAAATTAATATTTGGTTTGTTCAATGAAAAACACAATTTTTATAAGTAAAACTGATTTGCAAATCATACAAATGGCATTGCCGCACACTATGGACAATGCAAGGCTCCCGCCATCTTTCAAGGATTCTGCAGCGTGGGTTTCTGAGGATAGGACCTTTCCAGGTTTGTGAGCTCTCTTCAAGAACGCCCTGAGTGAGGACTTAAGTTACATGACTTTAAGATTGGATGTCCTGAAGATAGAATCTCTACAAGCTAGTTTACCACTGACAGTCTGCTGTAAGGATCAGTTTTCAAGTGTTCAAGAGAAGCATCGGTGTCATTCGGCGTCACTGTTATTGGTGAAGAAGTTTGAAGACAATTGGATGAGATAAATGTGAGTGGTTATTATATAAAAATTGTGTTTTAATTTAAATTGTTACAATCAATCCCAAGCTGTAATTATCATTGGCCCACGGAGACTAAAGATCTCAGTTTTGTTTTGCTCTTAAAATAAATACATTTTGTAATAAAATTAAAATTCTTAACAATATATATATATATATATATATATATATATATATATAAGCATGTATATACATATATCTTTTTTTATTTCTATTATTTCATTTTATTAGGTATCTATTTTTCTCAATTGTTTTTAATATAAATTTTTCAAATTCTTGAGATTCAGTCAATAAATGTTTTAACTATCTTCTGCTTTCTGAGTTTGTGTTTAGAATCGGTCGAGTGAAGACATATGGTTTCAGAGCTCCTGCGGATTAGCCGAATACAACAAACTAACTGATAAGTTTTGTTTTATACATATTTCTATTGTAAATTTTCTATTATTTTTGTAGTTTTAAATACTATTTAAAATGTTTTTCTGTTTTTCTTTTCCTGGCACTTCGTTGTTTATACTGTGCACTCATGCATTTTAACCTGTATATTTATCATGCTGTGCAATATTTGTCATTTTTATTTTCAATTACCTGGATTCACCATACTTTTGATTATTTGTATTTCCATGTTTTAATATATTTGTGCCATTTGTGCCTTGATTGTCTGTATTTTGCATGTAGCCCTGAAGAAGACCTGCAAGGTGGGTCGAAACGTTGGCTACTCCATAAAATTTTCTCCTATTATATAGAAATTCTTTAACCTCTACTTGGACCACTTTCTTCCACACGTTTTTCTTTTTTGTTTTTCTATCTGTTAATTTTATATATAGATATTTAAATGTGAAACTTTTTTTTTCTTTCTCTTTTTCAAATAATTGCATGATTCAGCTTAAAAAATGGCTGAATCCCCACCTTTGAAAAGAAAGAAAGATAGATTTAAGTTTACAACTATAGGGAATAACGAACAAAGAAAAAACTGTGTCAAGTTTTTAATTATAAAAAGGCTTGAAACAGAAAATTATAGTAATTGCTCAAATTTTAAAAAGGTTTCACCTTTTTTAATAAAGAAAAGTTTAAAAGCTATAATAGGTGAGGCTAAGTTAATAAAAAAAACTGAAAGACGGAACACTTTTAGTGGAAGAATTTTCTGACACTCAATCAGAAAAACTTTTAAAATGTAACAACTTATGTAATAATTTTCCTATAAAAGTAGAGCCTCATGCAAGATTAAATTTAAGTAAAGAGATTGTGTGGTGCCCCGATTTGAATTATGTTGACGTAGATGAAATAAAAGAGGAGCTGAAGCCCCAAAATGTTATTGACATCAAAAGATTAACCTTTTTTAGAAATAATGAAAAACTAAACAGTCACAACTATTTATTAACTTTCGATAATCCCTCTTTACCCTCAGAAATTAAACTAGGATTCCATAATGTTGCAGTAAGACAATTCATTTTAAATCCAATACGGTGTTACGTCTGTCTAAAATTTGGCCACACAAAAAAAACTGCAATAAAGAAGCATTGTGCAAATTTTGTGGAAAAACAAAACATGAAGGGTCTGAATGCAACAATCCGGTAACTTGTGTTAATTGTTCTAGTAATCACGATGCTTCTTCAAATAATTGCCTTATTAAAGAAAAGGAAATAAAAAGAATTCAAGAGGCAGAAAAAGTAATATACATTGATGCAAAGAAAAAATACGATCTTTTGCACCCAATAACTACACAAATATCTTTCGTTAAAACTAAAAAAGCTGTTAGTGTACAAACAGAACAAATTATTGAAAATCAATTTACATTTAGAAAATCTGCAGCAACAGCTACGTCTAGGAAGACAACTACGCTAAGCGGCAGCACCAGCTTTAATGCTATCTCCGTTACCCCTACCCATGTCCCACCTCCCACCACACCCTCACCTCCTCACCCAACTTTCTCCTTATTTTCCTTACCCTCCATTTCAAAATTCCCAACCTTCTGGTGGGATATCCGAAAAAAATTCGGAAGCCTATTCCACAAAGATTGAAGTCGCCTCTGAACCGAGGATTTTACCCTCGGTAAAGATGACGTCTGAAGAATCCACCAACCCTCACGTTTGTCCTGAAGGTCAACAGATCGGGTGGAAAAAAGTTGAGGGAAGAAGAACTAGAAGTAAGACCAGGAAAAAATCACCAAAACATGTATAGAAAGAATGGAAAGCAATCAGTAAGTAGTTTTTAATTTTATTAATGTTTTCCATTTTATTTTTATTTAATAAATTTACTCTAATCAACGATATTCTAGCCTATTTACATTTTCTTTCTTAACATGACAACTCCAACCAACATAATAAAATGGAACTGTAATGGTATAACGGGAAAACATGAGGAAAACCGGTAGTTTTATGTTCACAAGAGAGTAAATCACCCCTTAATATAACTTTTACCCTGAAGGATTATAGTATCTATAGAAACAATTTTGATTATAGAAGTAGAGCATGTGGCGGGGTTTTGATTGCCATAAATAAAAGGGTTGTTTCTGAGTTAATTCAGATTAATACCTCCCAACAAAAAGTGGTAGTCAAGGTCATTCTTCACATTCCTATTTTTATTTATAATGTTTATCTTCCCCCTGATAATTTTGATGAGGTAGATTTGGTTAATATTCTGAGTAATGCCCAAACTGCTCAACACGCGGAAATACTATTAGGCGAATTATAGACGGCACCGACTCAATAGTTTTAAATTCAGGACAGCCAACATATTTAAGTCCAGCATACCATTCATTCTCGTGCATCGACCTGACATGGTGTTTACCTAGTTTATATACTCATTTGGATTGGCAAGTTTCTTAAGATCAATATTCTAGCGATCATTTCCCCATAATAATCAGTTTCCCACACATTAATACCTGGGTAACAAAACATGCTAGATCGATAACAGAAAAATATGACTGGACAACATTTCAAAACAATATACTGATAACAGCCTCTGATACCAACCACAAACAATAGTGATGAAATCAATCATCAAATTACCAAAGCTATTTTAGCAGCGGCGGAACTTTCAATCCCAAAATGCTCCACTAATGTCAAATCGAAAAGTGTCCCTTGGTATGGCAATGAATAGAAACTAGCGATTAAGAAGAGAAGAGAGGCTCTTAAAGTCTTCCAAAAGGAACTAACTCTTGAGAATCTAATAAATTATAAAAAGAACCGCTCGCTGTCTCGCAGAATAATCAAGGAGAAAAAAAAGAATCATGGGAACAATTTTTGAACACCATTTCATCAAATATCCCACCCAGAATATTTTGGAAAAAGATAAATAACATTATGGGAAGATTCATTGACTACACAAGGAAACAAATTTTTATTAATTTTTTGTTGCATGGAGTTTTAGGCCTGTTGTTTACTAATTAGAGGTTGGTGATTACAAATCTAGCCTCAGTTTTTCTCCAGCACCTTTTGTTTTTGGCAAACAGCTGATAGACATATATTTGTACTAGTCACATTCAAACTTCAATTCAACTGAGTTGTTTAGTGAAAAAGTTTGTGCTCTTGTGTTAAATAACAATGACCAAGTTAAGAAATATCTGTAGAAACGATCCAAACTATTTCTGTAACATTTGTGGTGAATATACATTCAAAAATTGTAGGCTAAGTGTGTCAGAGTTTATAACACAGGTATATTTTGATTACTTTGGATTCGCTTTGGACATCCGTGACAAGTACTGGATCCCTCATATGGTATGTAAAACATGTGTTGAGTCTTTGAGATTATGGGCAAATAAGAAAAGACCCCATTTTAAGTATCAAACACCAATGATTTGGCGGGAACCTAATAATCATCAAGATGATTGTTATTTTCGTGTGATTGATATTAATGGAATTAATAAAAATAACCGGTCGAAATGGTCTTATCCAAACTTGTTATCTGTTACTCGACCAGTCTTGTTCTCTGGCGATGCACCAGTACCCCAAGCTTCTTCATCTGTACAAAATGATCATGATATAGAAAAACAAAACTATTCTTCAAGTGATGAGAGTCGGACAAGTGATTCTTACCCTGATTTTACTTCTGAGCCCCAGCTCTTTAATCAGGAAGACCTCAATGCATTAATCAGAGATCTTGGTCTTTCTAAAAAGACATCGGAGATTCTAGCTTCTCGATTAAAGCAAAGAAATCTTTTAACCCCAGAAACAAGAATTTCATACTATCGTAACCGAGAGGCAGAATTGCTGTCATTCTTTTCTAAAGATGACGACTTTGCTTTTTGTTCAGATGTTCCTGGTTTATTGAAAGCAATGGGAGTACAGAAGTATGATCCAAATGAATGGCGTTTATTTATTGACTCCTCTAAACGTAGCCTGAAATGTGTACTTATGCATAACGGCAATAAGCTGGGTTCGATACCGATTGCACATTCAACTACAGTCAAAGAAGAATATGCTACTGTAGCTTCTGTAATGGATAGAATCAAATACAATGAACAAAAGTGGTTGATAAGTGTTGATCTAAAAATGGTGAATTTTCTTCTTGGACAACAAGGTGGATATACAAAATATCCATGTTTTATTTGTTTATGGGACAGCAGAGCTAGGTCTGAGCACTGGATTAGAAAAGATTGGCCTTCCAGGCAATCTATGGTTCCGGGACTACTGAATGTAATAAATGAGTCCCTTGTGCCCACGGATCGAATAATACTGCCACCTTTGCATATCAAACTAGGGCTCATGAAACAATTTGTCAAAGCTTTGAACAAGGGTGGTGATTGCTATAAATACATCTCTAAGAAGTTCTTTAATTTGAGCCAAGAAAAAATTAAAAATGGAATTTTTGATGGTCCCCAAATAAGAAGGTTGATAAAGGATGAAAACTTTATTAGTTACATGACTGATATTGAAAAAAATGCCTGGAATGAATTCGTTTGGACTGCTCAAAATTTTCTGGGAAACAAAAAGGAAGAAAGCTAAGCGGAGCATATTGAACTAATGTTGTTACACTTCCAGCAGCTTGGTTGTAATATGAGCATCAAAGTACACTTCCTCCACAGCCATTTGGACCGTTTCCCTGAAAATCTTGGTGATCTGAGTGAAGAACAAGGGGAACGGTTCCATCAGGACATTCCAACTATGGAGGAACGTTACCAAGGTCACTGGAATGCTCACATGATGGCGGACTATTGTTGGAGCATTAAAAACAGCCCCCGTGAACCGAATCAAGCCAGAAAATCTTACAAAAGAAAATTTTTTGATATGTAGTGGTAATTTTTTTAATAGTTTTCTTAATAAAAAATATTTTCATCTTAAAAAACAGTTTATAATTATAACCCCAAAAGTAAAGCTGATACAAACAAACTGACTTCAGATCTTAAATCAGCACCTCGAGGAAGTAGAATATTAGTCAAAATATTTCATGAAACAAAAATGTTGTTCCCTTGTGCTATCAACCAACCCTTCTAACCAATGACCAAATTAATAAATAAAGCAAATTTCTTTATTAATATTTTTATTAAAAATATTATACACCTGTCTTAATAAAGCAAAATCCCGATTTATTGGTCGAGCATTTTGTTGAATATTACTCAAATATTTACTCCACCCAACCACAACCGACAATAGAAACCGAGACAGATAGTATTGACGATCAAAAAGAAAACCCTTATAACTTACCATTTACCAAAGCAGAATTACTTTCATGTTTAAAAGAGATGAAACCATCCTCACCATGGGTGGATGAGATACATAATGATATGTTGAAAAATCTACCTTGCATTCTATAACCAAATTTGGAGCACAGGGAACTTTCCTGAGATATGGAGACCAATTATAATACCAGTTTTAAAAACTGGAAAAAATAAGTTGTTTCCTTTGAGTTACCGACGCATCTCACTCACAAGCTGCGTATGCAAGTTGCTAGAAAAGATGGTTTTAAAAAGGATAAGTTGGGTACTAAAATAATTTACTATCGAACGTACAAAGTGGCTTCAATCGTTCTACAATAGATCATCTGGTAACAATGAAGTATGAAATTCTCAACAGCTTTGCTGAGAAAAAAGAATGTATAGGTATATACTTAGACATCGAAAAAGCCTTTGATAATTTGAAAAGATCTCTCATCCTGCAGACGTGAATGGGGAATTAGAGGTCGGCTTCTCATGCTGATCTGTAACTTTCTACGAAATCGGACCTTCCAAGTTAGAATAGGTATTCACCTGTCTTCAGTAAAAGAAATGACCAACGGAATCCCACAAGGAAGTGTCTTAAGCAGTGCTCTTTTTGCAATAGCGATAAGCAAAGTTACAGAGATTATTCCTAAACAAATCAAAACATTTTTATTTGTAGGTGATCTGTTACTGTCATTTAAAAATATAAATAGAATGCAAATATTACTACAAAATTGTTTAGCGAATTTGGAAGCATGGTGTATAAAATCTGGTCTAAACTTCTCCACCGAAAAAACTAAATATCTACTTTTTCTAAACGCGCCTACTCCTTTTCCAATGTTAACCTACAGAGGCATGAACTTACGTTTTGAAACAAAAGTTAAATTTCTAGGGCTAACTCTTGATTGTAAACTTAACAGGAAAGAGCATATTAGATGTCTAAAAGAAGAAACACTCAAGAGACTGAATATTTTAAAAGTTCTGGCTGGATGTTCATGGGGAGCAGATAGATCAAGCATGCTTAAGGTCAAAGCTCCAGTCTGATAAGATCAAAGCTAGACTATGGTAGCTTTGTTTACTCATCGTTGAATCGAAATCTGCTTTCAGCTCTTGATTCAGTCCAGCATCCGGCATCCGGCTTGCTACTGGAGCCTTCAGAACCAGTCCAGTAATTAGTTTATGTGCTGAAGCTGTTACAGCTATTCTCGCTTTGAGAAGAAACCAACTCGCCTGTGGATACATTGGAAGGCTAAAAATTAAAAATAACAACCCAGCATAGAAACCCATTTTTAAATCGAAGAATAGACAATTTCAATAAAACCTTAGACTACCTGCTCCATTGGGTATTAGGGCTGGTAAATACATAGAAAAAATCAGCTGTTTGGAAACAACCATTAATGAACTTGATTATCCACCTTGGACTACAAAACTACCTGCAATAGATTTAACGCTTAAAAAATCCACTAAAAATACCATTACAGGACTCATGTATTTAGCAGAATATAAAAAAATTAAGGAAAAATATAGTAATAGAAAATAATTTTATACAGATGGTTCTAAATTAAATAATAATGTTGGTTGTTCATTTGTATCGGACTCCAGGATTGGCAAGTATAAACTTCCTTTCCTGTCAACTGTCATCGATTGATATTACAAGTATCTAAACCTCATCTGACATTTGCCACTTTTTAAAATATGGAGTAAAACTAGCTTGGGCCCAGCTTTTGGAAAACACTAAGGAACTAATAAGCTTAAAGCTGTATAAACGGAATTAAAAATTTGGAAAAGTTCCAACCACAGTATCCGAAGGTAAGAGGTAGTTGTAACAAGACTCAGAATAGGCCACGCCCGACTTACCCAGGGTTACCTTATAAAAAAAGACAGCCCACCAAAGACAAAACATGTAATAACCCACAATTAACAATTAGGCACATACTGGAGGACTGCCCCCTCTGGGATAGTTATTTTCAGGAAGCTCAATTACAAATTGATACCTCCCAACTATTCTTGGCGATAATAATAAAAATATAGACACCATCATCAAATTTCTAAAAAAATATAATCTTTTTAACAAAATTTAAAAAATGGTCAAAAATATACAGAAATAATATAGATTGAAGGACGGACACTGAAGACCCTTGATGTTGAGTGTCCATAAGCAATTCTACCTACCTACCTTCTGCTTTCTTTTAAGGTAATTTCATCTCTTTTAATTTGGTAAAGAATTATTAATTCTTCTATCAAGGTTACTTTAATATGAAAGTGATTACTTAAAAAGTAGTACACAAGAAATTAAATTAAAACAATTGGTGTTATAACTATCATTAGCCTTCTGTTGAAACCATTCCTTGGAATGGCTGTCAAAGAACTCTTAGACCGCAATTTCAACTTTTTTAAAAGATCAAATTTTTTCCCTTGAAGAAAATAGAAGTTCTTAACACTTTTCTTTGGTTCTACAGGAAGTGTGAGGACAAGCATTATATTGTTGGGATAAAACTCTTTTTTGGTTGAACAAAGCAGGATAATGCTCTGACAACTTCGAGTACAATCTTTCCAGTTGTTTGCAGTAGAGTTCAGAATTCATAGAGAGTCCATCAGGAATAACACCTTTTAAATTTATAAATTAGACCTTAAAAAACGCAAAGCATGGATTTTTTATTTAAAATTGCCTCCTTGCAGCAACTGGAAAAGCAGTTTGACCACGATCTAGCCATTGCTCACGGGTATTAGGATTTTGCCAGTAAACTCACTTTTCATCACAGGTGACAATATTCCGGTAAAATCTCAAATCAGAAGGGTTTTTCAATCAATTTTCATGAATTTCTAACCTCTTAGCTGACTGCCGAGGAGTTTGTGAGGGACCAGTCTACAGCACTTATAACCTTCCCAATGGAGTTTAGATGGCGACTGACATTATCTTTCGACACACCACACCCCCTGGCAAGTTCGCGAGTACTTCTGGATGGGTTTGAATCAACAGCTTCCTGCAAAAACCTCATCAATATCCATTAATGGCCACCCAGAGCCCTTCTTCATTTCCATCGTATCTCCACTACTAAATTTTTCAAACCCAATGCCATGCAGTGCACTGGTCAATGACACCTTCTCCTTCATATTTAATAATTTCATGAGTTGCTTCAGCGGCTGTGATTTTTTCTTCTTCCAGTAATGCCTTAAAATTATGAGAATTCCGTAGGACACTCACGTTTCTTCTTTGAAACAAACAACTAAACTGAGTTTTTTTTTAAAGAAGTAGAAAGGGATTTAGCAAGATTAGAGAATGGTCTAGAGAGATTGTCAAGTATTGAAAAGTATTAAATAAAATTAAAATATTTACAGACCTTTGAAATCTTGAATTTGAGAAACCGAACATTTTTTTTATATACCTTATTACTAGATGTGAAAATAATTAAATGACCTAATTTAGATTTGCTTGGAAAGTGAGGATGGGGGGAAAGCCAAAACAACTGCTGACAGAGATTCGGACTCATGAGCATCGGAGAGTTGGCCGACTGAGACTTTTTTTGTTAAGCTGCAGTTGTAAGAAACATGATGGTGTTAACAGAGGCTCTCAACCTGGATTAAGGAAGTCTGGATATGTTAACATTTTGTCGTGAGAAATTATCAATACAAAGACCAGCTTAACATCTGTTACTTAACAAATCGCTACCTTGGTAAAATTCTAGGAAAAACATAACTGAAAATGAGAAAAACAATGCCACAGATTCTGACCATCAGATTCCTTAGGTAATGGAATGTTATAATTTGATTTCAATGCAGTCGGGTGACATCAAACAGAAGAAAAAGAATTCCATAAAAACTATAAATGAAAAATGAAAGAATGATAATATTTATTGATGAAATAAAATAACATAGAACTTTGCTACTCCATAATGAGAATAATAATTATGACAATGTAACATAGAACCAGTATATGTCAATGCATAAGTTTACTTTCTCTTCAAATCGTTACATATTTTGGCAAAACTAATTTCATAAAATTGTTCATGTATAATTGTATGCCAGGATCCAATCCTGGCATACACTGATATATGGGCTTCAGAGTATCTATCTTATTTTGGTGAAGGTCAGCGATTAAGTTATCAATTTTATTAATCAGAGGTAATCCTTCACTTTCTATTGTTACTGTTCTCAGATTTCATTGCCTCAGATCAACAGTTTTAGTGAGATTCAGAGGGCATTCGGTACTTCACTTTGTAAAAATGATTTAATGAATTCGAGGGATAAGACTTTTGAAAGTGGAACTACAATACATTGCTTTTTGGAAAAATACTAGTTGAGATCCAGAAAATCTTGGTCTCTCATTTGAAGTATTCTGTAGTGCTTTTTCGTATTAACTTTCAATAATACTCTCAAAAGTGTGGCAGAGAGCTATTCCGATTGTCTCAAGATCCATTCAATTGCACCACCTGAATGCATGAATGCCCAGGTACGGAAATTTTCATTGTGAATATATTCAAATTTGAACTTATTTGTAGAATATGAGCAATGAAAAAGTTCATCAAATATTGCAGTCTTGTGGAACACAGCTATCACTCCATAATATCAAATATCCCATTAAGGGAGTATCTTTTATTGCCATGTTTAAAATTTTGTATATTGAGCTATCAATGCCATTACCAGCTCGTCAATGCATCTCTTATCAATTAAATGCTGCTCTAATATACTGTTCTTTTCTTCGCTTAAAGTATTTTCTTTTTTTTCAAGATCTACTTCTGCAAACAGATCATATTGGTCTTTCGACGGTTTATTAAAAGAAAAGTTATACTCATTAAAAAATATTTTCTGATAAACATGTGATTTGACTCATGTCGGAACCTTTTCCACGAAGATTAGATATATGTATATAACATACATTTTTTGAATAGATCAATCACCTCTGATGAACCGATGACTTTCAACTAAGGGAGTCAAGTTGATATGCTGTTTTACCAGAGCTGCTGCTTTATCCGAGGTATACTTCTTTTAATGTTTTCCTTGGGTGCCGTTTGGCAAAGTATTCGTTCGTTTCTGTTGTATGCTTTTGAACAGTATATAAGTGTTTCAGGTGTATTCATAGTGATCTATAGAATAATTCGCGTACCTTGAACTCGATTATTAATACAAAGGAAAAAGTATTAAAACTGTTTTGTTTTTTTTAATTTCTCTGTGTTTTCCCTTTCACTCTTCAAAGTGGATTACTCATTTCAGTTGTTCTGAGGATAAACATTCGGATATTTAACGGATTACTCAGGTGCGTGCTATAACATAAACCCATGTGCTTCTGAAGTCGTATCTTTTTTTAGAATAACAAGGTTCTATATGGAACTAACAAGGGACTATGTGACTCTGATTTAAAATCTTCAGAACATACACATTTGTATTTTTTGTCTGTGGATGATACTCTGTCGCGACTTTTTGACATTTTGAAGACCTGTGTATAGTTTTAAACATATAGATCCATTTGATACGCAAATCTCTGGTTTTTCAGTTTTGTAACATACAACCATGTAATACTAAGGTAGTGAAATATCAGTAATATTTCCCCATATTACAAAGTTTATCAAATGAAATATATTGTATATAGATAGAATTTTAACTATCATAAAATTATGTTTTTCTTAGTATTTGTAGCAAAAAACATTTTCATGAATAATTATATCATGAACCATAGTAATATCATGTAGAAAAAAATGGTCCAACTGGAGGTAAAATATAAAATACTATATAGTAGTAATTTGGATCTAATAAATAGTTGCTTACTATTTTCCATGATATTTTAATTCAATATTTTCCTGATAATTAGCATGATGGATTGATCATATCCTCTATTTTCAAGCACAAATATAAAGAATAAGCAGAAACACTTCAAAATGATTAATAAGTTTTAATAATATTAAAAAAGTAATTTTAAAACTATATTAATAATAATAAATTCTTTAATTATTCTGGGGCAAGTCCCTTTAGAATAACACAACTGTACATTATTGTGGGCTTTAGAGCCTTAGAGTACAAAGAAAAAAACAAAACAGAAAAGTCTATCTATAAAGCTATAAAATATTACTAAAAAGAACTTATACACACACAAGACAAATACATACATACACACACATACACTCATATATATATATATATATATATATATATATATATTACTATACAACAGTAAATCATAATTATATATAATAAATATAAACATATATATATATATATATATATATATATATATATATATATATATATATATATATATATTATATAAAAATATATAATATATATTTACCAAATACACATAAGATTAATAAACTTATTTTTACATTTTTTTTTTTATGATTTACTGTTGTATAGTAGATTTCACGTTACTTCACATAAAAAATAAAAATAAAAATGAATAAACAAAATAAATAATATTCTATTGGTAATTTTATGTATGCTCTTTGGGGAACTGGAGGGTTAGGAAGTAATCAAATAAGCGAGATTTGAAAGTAGGAAGGGTCTTGGAACAGCAGATAGAAGAAGGGATAGAATTCCACAGGGAACAGGACCGAATCAGGAACGATCTGTTGAAAGCAGCGGTTCGATGGGCCTCTATACACAAATCGGTAGGGTGTTAACGGGTATCACGGGAATGGATGGAGGATTTAAGTTTGAGGAGCCCATAAATGTGTAATGGACGGCAGGATTGGATAACTTGATGGAGGAAAGATGCAAGGAAATACTTACGGCGATAGGAAGGATACAACCACCTCAACTCTTCATAAAATCAGGAGACAGGGACGTCCCGAAGATAAAGCATACAAACCAATTCATTAAACGCTTTATTTTGGCTTCGAGCTCCACAGAGACACGCCCGTATACGGCACAGCAGTAGTCGAAGTGGGGGAATACTAAAGAGGTAACTAGGAGTCTAGGAGTTTCAAATGGAAATAGGTGACGGATGTAGTTTAGTCTCTTCAGGGTAGAAAAAGTACGGCGAGATATATTGGCAATATGACTTTTCCAGGAGAGGGATTGGTCTAATGTGATTCTGAGGTTTTTGACTGTTAGGAAAACTTTGACGGGAACATTATTTAAGTACAGGATTGGGGAATGAGGAACTTTTTTAAGGAGGTGATTGGAACCTATTACCATCGTCTTTGTCTTCTCCGCATTCAGACTCAATTTGTTAGTCACTGCCCATTGACTTATTCGATTCAGATCCTCTTGAAATTTTTTTGTGGCTAATAATAGGTCGGATGGGGGAAAGGACAGGTGTATTTGAAAATCATTGGCGTAGATATGGTATTTGGAATGATGGATGTGGTGGGGAAGGTCATTCATATAAATTGAAAATAGAGTAGGGGACAGAGATGAGCCCTGAGGGACACCACAGGAGAGGGAGAGAGTCTTGGATGGAGGTTGGCCTGGAATGACAACAAACTGTGATCGGTTTGAGAGGAAGGATTTGAACCAGTGCAAGTCACTGTTGGATCAAGGAAGGTTTAGAAGTTTGGTAAGTAAGATGTTATGGTCAACTGTGTCAAATGCTTTAGAGAAGTCTAGAAGTATAAGGATAGTTAGTTTTTGGTGTTTGATGGAAGTCTGGAGGTCATGGATTATTTTCAGGAGAGCGGATTGAGTTGAATGTCTAGACCGAAAGCCAGATTGGAGAGGATTAATGAGGGAACGTTATTCCAGGAAGTTTGAAAGTTGGTTCTGTACAAGGCGTTCTAGCGGGTTTAAAAGGTTAGAAAGAAGGGAAATAGGACAGAAGTCTTGAGGTGAGGAAGGGTTCGAAATTTTATTTAATGGTCGGACCAGGGCCGTTTTCCAAGAAGTATAGATAAGCCAATTAATCACTAACCTGCATTTGTAGTCTTTCTGCTATAGAATCTAGACCAATATTTGAATCAGAATCACTCGTCTCCTCTCTGAAAGGCTGTTCCCATAATAAACTTAACATTATTTGTTTAACTGATGAATCAAAATCAAAATTAAAAATTAAAAGGAGCAGTTACCTCATAATAAGAACCAGCATCAGACTCATCGTACTCTTCCTCTTCTTCATCTGATTCACAGTGTAGGAATGGTGGAATGTATTCTTCTATAGGCTGTGGAAGTAGTGATTCAGCAGCAGTTCCAGAAGGCCCTGCCTATAATATATTATCCTTTAGATGATATACGATCATATTACGGTAGAATATGCCTCATATTATAGTCTAAAAGTACTCTAGGCATAGAAGCTTATAATAATGAAAAACTATATATGGTTTTTGAATAACAAATATTTGAACAAAACAAATAACTAACTAAAAATTAAAAAGAACAATGATTTATAACACATTACTTTATAACACTAAGTCAAAAATTTTTTCTTAAAGCAATAATATTCATACCGTAGAGTGACAACAAATCTCCATCTATAACTGTAATCTGTATAAAGGAAAATATTAGAGGTATAACCAGAGATTATAGCCATCTCAAAATCATTGTATTGTTAAAGTCATCACAGTAGCACTTTCGTCTATCTCTAAGATATAACTACAATGGATATATAAATAGCCGAGATCAGTTTTGTATTATTTAGATTGGTGTTTGTTGTTTTGAACTTTGGTATTACCTCGTTTACTAGGTTCAAAGCCCTGATACACTAAAGTAAAAGCTAAATATCTAATAGGTCATCAACCTACTTTGCCTGTACGATAAAGGTCGACATTGAATTATGTATCACCCATTAAATAAAAAAATGTTCATGCAAATTCTAATACAAACATCGTTTGCTATATATCTTCATCCACATCAATCAGATTTTTAAATGGAATATTCTAGATGATAAACGATTTTCCAAGTTAATCAACATCTAAACAACTAGTAATTTCCATACAAAACTTTTTTTGACTACCTTGGGCATCTTCAGCAAAATAAGGCAAATTTCTTTTCTTTTTTTTTCATGATAAAAACATTTTTGCTGTTTCTTTGCTGACATTAGTCCTATTAAGCTTTTATATACTTTGCTTTGCTTAATCTACTTAATCATCATTAAAAAGCAGGCTATTGAGCCAAATCAATAAGATAAAGTTCAAGAGGATATTTATTAGACCCCTAAAATTTTATACAAGTGAGGCATGGACATTTAACAAATCTCAAACCAAAAGGTTGGAAACATAGATCAACCAGTACAAGAAAAACCAAGATGAATGTGATGACCGTTAGGCATGATTGCATACAAAATTATTTACAGCAAAATAAAATTTGATATATAAAATTTATAAAAAAAAAAAAAATAAAATGCAAATTATAAAATATATAAATACTGCAATATTATATTTTCAAGCCCGTTGTTGGGAGCCAGTGCTAGTGAAGCATTTGTCCTCTTCTCTAACCGTGGCACTGGATGCCGAGGAGGTCCTGCAATATTGAGCTGCAGTGGGATTGCCCCATATTGAGAAGAGGCTCAGGAAGAAAGAAATGTTCACTTCCCCTTCCTACTTCCCCCAGACTATACTCTACTAGCTCTCGTTACTAACTAATTTGAAGCACATGACTCACCCGACTGTTTTTTTTTTCAATAACAAACCTTTGCAATTGAGAGAGAGAGAGAGATAGAGAGAGAGAGAGAGAGAGAGAGAGAGAGAGAGAGAGAGAGAGAGAGAGAGAGAGAGATTTATGCATAGCACTATGGTTAAACCATCCAGCACGACTTGTGCAGTGTATACAAACTTTATATATATACATATACTCGTCTACGAGGGTGGTCTGAAAAGTTTCTGACCTAACAAAAATACAATATATTTTTTCTGAAATTATTTTTATTATTTAACGTAATCTCCATATAACTACACACTTCTCCCAGCGATACTCCCATCTCTTTAACCCGTCCAAAAAGTACTCGGTGTTTTTCTCTGCAAAATAGTTGTTCACGAAGGTGATTGCCTCTTCATTTGACGAAAATCTCTGTCCTCCGAGAGCAATTTTTAGACGAGGGAACAAAAAAAGAAGACGCTTACCAGACTGCTAGATCTGGTAAGTAAGGCAGACGACCAAGCAGTTCAAACCGTAATTCATGAATTTTCGCCATGGCAACAGCTGAGGTGTAAGACGGTGTGTTGTCTTGGTGAAACAGGATTTTTATTTTCTGCAAACATGGCTGTTTTTCCGCAAGTTCTGCCTTCAGCTTGTCAATTAATGGTGCGCAGTATGCTCCTGTAATGGTTTTTCCTTTTGGAAGATAATCAGTTAAAATAACGCCACGACTATCCCAAAAAAACAGTCGCCATCACTTTCCCAGCCGAGAAAACAGATTTTGCTTTTTTTGGAGCCGGTTCCTCCTTTCCAGTTCACTGTTTGGACTGTTTTTTTTTTTTTGTTTCGGGCACATAATTAATTGGCACCAAAACTCGGATCTATGGCGCCTAAACTGCGCCAACAGAGCATTAGAAATGTTCATTTGAACACATGCGGCACCTAATGTGCGGACAGCTTTCTCATATCTACATGTTGATTTAATGTGTAACAAACATGTTCTTTTGACATGTTCATAACCTCTGCTATGTATCTCACTTTAATTCGCCTGTCGTGTAGCACCGTTTAGTGAACCTTGGCGAGGCGATGTTCCGCAGGAGCTTTTTAGACCACCCTGGTATATATATCAAAAAAAGAAATAAGTATAATCAATTAAATATTAATTTGTTAAGTCAATTTTCGAGGGAACATTACATATCTTTAAAATTGATAATATCAAGTGGTACATATGGTAAGTTCATTCTAGTAAAATAGTTGCTGTAACTTTGTAGACTTAAGCAACCTTAAATAAACAATTTCATTTTTACTAAACTCTTTAAATTGCAGCTACACTTACCATGCATACACATAAGCAAATTTGTATTAGCTAACATAACATTGTACAACTTATGCTATTCCATAAGTACTGGGATGGCCCTACATCTAGCAGCTAAGGCAGAAAAAGAAAAAGAGGCAAGCCTAATACAGAAGGTAGCCTAGAGCAATGAGCACTAAAGCACACAATCACTCCCTGTCTAAAGTAACATCTAACAATGGTCTCATGAAGGAAGATGTTTTTAGAGGGTAGAATAGACTTACACACTTACATAATGTAGGTAAAAAAAAAAATTATTTTTAGTTGTTTCCTTTAATTCTCTCTAATTAAAGAAACTACTAATAATTATAATTAAAACTCATTTATATAGAATAATACATAATTAATTATTTCAAAAAAGTTATTATGAATTTTACCTGTGAATATGAGGCATTATCTTCCTCTGCAATTTCTACTTCTAAAGGCTGATCACTATCAGTATTTTCTTCACTGGCCTAAACATATAATATTAAGATCTAAAAGATAAAAAGGTAATGTGTTTATGTAACTATTTTTAAGAACAGATTTGGTGATTATTAACGTTTCAAATTATTTAACACCTCACAAATTTTTCCATCTATTTGAGGCCATTAGCAATTTTTTGAGCAACCAGCACTAATTATTTTCAAAATCGATGGATCAAATCACTCAAAGAGTAATATAAAACATGACTTTTTAACAAATCATTTTAAGCAATTAATGAGAAAATGCATTATATTTTAAGGATTGTTTTTTTTTTTAAAGCTATATCAATCACTTAAGTAAATATCAATGATATACAATAATATAAATTTTTTCCAAACAAATTAAAAATGTTAAAATAATTTTTTAATTAGTTAAAAGAAAAATTCAACTAAATAAATAACACTGAAATAAGTGGAATGTTCATGTATATCTATGCAAAAGAGTTAGTGAAGTTGACATCTATGAATATTGAAATAAACTCCATTATTGCTATGGGCTTATAAGTAAGTTTCATCCCATGTATCAGTGCATCTCAACATATAAAAAGCTCCTGATGTGTGTCAAATCACTCAAAGTTAAAAAGTGTCTTGAGTGTTGTTTAAGTATGAAAGGCACCTAACTACGTCAATATTAGTAAATGCCAACTTCATTGAAAATAGAAGAATAAAGTTAGCAAGGTTTGGCAGCCATTAGTATTTTATAAAATATACTTACAACCTCAGCCGTAGCTGTAGCTGCTGGGCTTTCATCCTCAGGAGAACTCTTGCTTCCTATATCCACTCCAAGAGATTCCAAACAGTCCAGTGTATCTTTATCACCGTACTCCTTACACAAATCAATAACGTTATACTGATTGACAATTGAGAAGAGTATCTGCAGTACATGGGAGGGGACATTGATGAGACCAGCATTAATAAAGTGAGCAGCTGTTGAAAAGGCACGATAAATTTCCTTCTGATCAAATCTGAAATCTTCATTTAACCAAACTTTCAAGTAAGAAGATCGTAGGTGTTCAACATCTAAGGATAAAAATAATTATCAAAAAATGAAAAACTAAAAATATTACCAGCAAATTAAAATAAATATAAATTCAAAACAAACGCAATAAATTATATAAAAGTTTATTTTTCCAATAAAACAAACTGGCCTTTTCTAATGAGATAAAAATTTACATCAAAGTAAAAGCAACAAACTGAGAAAACAAATCTAAGGACCACAATCACCTGATCATAAAAATGTTTAATTTTTCATGTTAGTTATTATGTTTTTTTCTAATCACTAAGTATTGGATTATTTTCTATGAATTAATTATATTATAACTATTAGAATTAAATAAAAATAATCCATGGTGTACCGATGACATATTTTTCTATAACATAGTGTGGAGATATGTTATAGAAAAAAGTATCTATTGTTCATTGAATAAGTATCCTAAAAATGAATATTACTTTTGTCTAGAAAAAGCTATAAGATTACTTAGTTTTTAGCAAATGAAATTTTATTTTGTCTTCCATCAATAAAAAAAAAAAAGGGGTTTCATGGGATTACATAAGATTTACTTCACAACCTCTTGATTGAACTTTTCAAAATTCAGACACCAAAGCTTTAATCCGTTAAAAAATTTTCATTTACTGTCAAGCTATAATAGACAGTAAAAAAAAAAAAGTAAATCCCTGATATGAATATTAAATTATTGCATACAAACTTGAAAACTGTAATAGTAAAATATTAGCAGTTTTCTGAACATTTGCCCTCTGATGGACACTTACACTGGAAGACATCATTCATTCACTTGCCATTATACTTTACCATCATCAAGATGTCAGGGACAGTCACCAGTGGATGTCATATGGTATTGTTTTATTTATTTCTAATTTTTACAACAGTAAAATACAGAGAGAGTTTGGCTAGAAGTTTTACAAAAATAATCTTACTAATATTATAAATGTGAAAGTTTGTATGCTTGTCTCTCTTTCACGCAAAAACTACTGGACGGATTTGGATGAAACTTGGCAGTAATATAGGTTATACATCAGAATAACACATAGGCTATAGCAAGCGCGGATTTAGGGAGGGGCGCGTACAGTTGAGTTTGAAGTTAGACATTTGAAATTTTGGATGTACGAGTAACTTACATATCAAAAAAATAATTAAATTATTTATTTTAAATGATCTTTCACGAAACTTTATGTGGCAGACCAAATTCCACAAGAGCGAAGTCGCGGGCATAAGCTAGTCGTACATAAAAATAACAGAACAGTGAGAGAAAGAGAAGAGTTTGGAGAAGTTTAATAAAAGTAATAGCACATAAAAATAAAAGAATAGTAAACAAAGAAGAAAGTAGATAAGTTTTATGATACTAAACATTGTAATGAAGGTAAAACCCAAAATATGGTCACGAGTCAACACTATATCAAAATATGCAAAATTCTTGAAATAAAACTTATATAATTCAAAAGTATTATTTTGAGAGTAAGCAAACGTATATGTATCAATGGGTCAGAGCTATTTTAATACTTAGAGCTTTATATAGGAAGTTACAGAGATTAATAATATCATTGTTTTGTTTAGGATTCATTGTTGCATAAATATTGTAATCGTGTGAACTAATATATTTATAACAGCAAACAGTGGAGAGGAGACAGTTGGGATGGTATGTTCATCTGTGCAGAATGAATGAGGACCAGGACCCAAAGAAGTTTTTTGAAACCAGGCCTACCAAACGTCGTCCTAAAGGAAGACTAAAACTACAATGGATGGACCACAGATCAAGGATTGGTGAAAGGAAGGAAAGGAATAAGAATGAGATGAAAGTGCTGGCTGGAGATCGAGGGGCTTGGCTGTCCTGGATTGGTGCACCTCCACGCTGAGAGGCACTAAGGAGGAGGATAAAGAAGAAGAAGAAGAAGAAGAGCAGGGGCATGAAGTTGAGAGAAATACTCAACCCAGGAATTCATAGCAATTTCGTTCTAATAGGAAGTTTTAACAGATCTGAGTTTCCGAATGCCCCCTCATAACAGTTTACCGTTTTTTATATTAATGAATAGTTTAATGACATTTTCAAAATAGGAGCTTCTCGCTAATTGTATCACATTTTTATAATTTTTTTTCTAGAAAATTTGTTTATATATTATCTCGAAGCTGTTATTTAAAAAAGATTTATATGCTTTTTTTAATTTCCATTTTAGCTTCAACGCAAGGGGAGAGAACCAAGGTTGATTTTTGTGCAGCTCTTTATTAGCTGTGTTGAACGATTTTTTAAGCTGTATAATATTTAATTCACTAGCAGTGGAATATAAAATTTGATGAAAATAAAAATAAAAATCAGTGAGACTGTCAACGTCGCCAAATTGGAGGAATTCCATTAATTTAATTTTATCATTATAGAGCCCAGAATTTGAATCATTCCAAGAGGTTACTGTTCTAATATTAGGTTTCGACTTACTTTTTTTTAGAAGTGTGAGAGCTGTCACATAGTTTCTCACCAATGAGCAGTATGCACGGTGGTCGGATATTAAATAATCATCTGAAACTAACATGTCCCTTAGTACACATGAAGACTGCTTGAGGTCGGCCAGATTAGATCAATTAGGCTGTAACCTAAGGCTCCCATAAATGTGAATTCACCCTGTGGGTCCCCCACGGTACGGCCGTTCAATACTGCGAACTAGTTATCCTCCATAAACTGAGCAAGTTCCCCCACGTTTATTCACAGTTTTATCCTATGAAGAGTAGTGATTAAGAAGAGGTAGAACCACACATAAATCCGAATACAACTCCCCAAGCAAGTCAATTTTAGAGTTATAATCACCTCCCAGAAATATATCAACATCTGGATTGTGAAAAGATATAGTAGTAATAGCATTTTAAAATTATGGAGAACCGATTGCAGCTTGATAGTTGGTTTTAAGTAAACATTACCCAAAACATATTTCTTTTTGTAAATGTTAATTGATATAATAATCCAATATTCAGTTAAATCTAGCACTTGATATGAAAATGTTTTGTTTATCCTTGAGGATGGGTTGTAGTAGTAACGGTTATATTGCAATGCGAAAGTCGTACTATACATTTCAATTTGGTAAAAAATAAAATCACAGAAAATATCAAAAATAAATTATTTTAGTAAAACAATATAATACTTACTAGAGGATATGGTTCCTAAAAGTGAGCAGATTGTGACATCATTATTAACCAACCCATGCAGTAATGCCAATACAATACATTGAGCAGTAGATAATTCGTATGCAGTAAGCACTGCATCATAAATGGAAGCTCGTGAGGCATAACCTACTGCTAATGACATCTTAGTTTGAACAATACTTGTCAACAGGGCAGATACACGATCTTTTCCAAGGCTGGAATAAGTTTCCATTTTATCCTGCAATTTAAAGAGTTACTATTTCAGAAATCCAGAGTTTTTTTTACTAAAGCTTAAAATAAATTATGACAACCAACTTTTGCATGTTTAAGTAAAATAAGCAAGGTTCTAATAATTATCAAATTTCTTTAAAAAAACTTTTGTAAACCAGGAGCCACTCTAAAGGTTATATTCTCTAAACCAGCCATAAAAGTATTATTGAACAATCTTAAAATATCTAAATTTTGATCACAGCATAATCCATCTTCTTAAGCTTTAACGATGAAAGAGGATCTTCTTGTTTAAGGCCATTACTTTCAATTTTAATGCATTATAAATGGCAAAGTATGATTATAACAAAAAGTTTTTAATGATAAAAACTAAGTTTAATAATAGTCTAAATGGACGAGAGAAACAGAAAATCATAAGGGTAAGATTCTACTCTTAGTTTTTTGTGTTCAATTACTCTAAGGCTATCATTATAATATTTCTCTTTAATCATGTCTAACTGAATCATTTCTTCATTTATTTAAGGAATGAGCGCGTATAAATTTCATTTTACATTTTCATCTAATATAACAAATATTATTAAATTCTAATTAAAACGTATTGACATAACTAAAGCTACTTTTTCAATACTAAGGACTGTTTAATAATCAGTTGGTCCCTAATTTTAATAAAGGAATAAAAAAACAAAATCATTACCCAACTTTATTAATTAAGTTTTACATAATTTGACAACATAAACATGGTACACTAGGGATATTTATTATGATTATGTTATTTGTACCATGGATTGTCGTTTTGCGCTGAGTTACAACAAGTTTTTGTGTTTGTTCATTTAACGTCACTTTATGCTGCTATGGCTAATCGGACGAATACAATTTTTTTGTGTATTTGTTTTGTTTTTGATATTTTCCGAAACTACAAGTAATTGTGAGCTGTAGTATAGGAAAGAGAATGTAATTATGAATAATAAGTATTTTTTTGTAATAATTTAACCAAGAAATAAAACTTTCAAGTAACATTTCAAAGAATAGATGATATATATTTGTTGAAAAATTCAGTATACAGATTTCCCATAATTACATAATCTTTTCCATACTAAAACTCAAGTATTTTTGGAAAATATTAGAAAGGAAACAAATAAAAAGTTGAAACTTGTGACTCAAATAGAAGGACAACTTGGAATAATTACCGTAATGTGAAATTAAAAGGAAAGTTAAAAATTGGAACAATATTTGCATAGACACATTCAGTGATCTCTATGAAAATATTGTGCCTATACTTTGAATTTTGGCAATAAAAACAGTCCACATCATTTTACTGAACACTACATTAAAACAGGCCTATCAATGTTAGTCAATCTTAAGAAAAATATCTACCAAAAGTCACAAAATTATGTTTGATGTATAAACTGCTGTATATAATAGCAAATAAACTTCCTAAAAAAATACAACACAAATGCGATATCATGTTTTAACAGTATTACTACAGAATATATATGATATATATAATTTTAACAAAAAAAAATTGTGACATGACCAGTAAAAAATGGAATTATAGGCTGGTCATGAAACAGTTTTATCAATTACATTTTTCCAAATATACATTCAATTTTCAAAATAAAAGAACAAGCTCCCACATGCTGTCAATGAGTTAAATATTTTAAAAATTATATCATTAATATTACACCTATTAAACTGGGCTCAATGTCTAAAAACAAAAAAAATAATTGCAGGAATAACTGGGTGAATTTTAGCAAATAGATTAAATAGTCATTTGACAAAAGAACATCTGACGTATTCATTTCAAACAAAAGACAAAGAAAACAAAATCTTGTCAGAGTAATTACGGAATTATAGAGCCATGACGTGCATGCATTTTAATGAAAAATAATAAAAAACAAATAAATACCTTTAAAATGTTGAATACTGTCAGCTAAGTAATTAATTAATGTGAAAATAAAATCGGGATTCCCAATTCTACTCTTACAAACAACAACAACGGACCAAAAACCGTTCCGGAGTGAGGAGGGAACAGAGCCGCATTCAAAGTAGTAGTCGATACAAGAGGCGTTCAGGATCAAAAGCGGACAACTCAGAATTTTCAAAGATCGACTTTTTCGCTAGTTTAGTCGCCATTTCATGTTCCCGAAACTACAGATTCAGAACCTGACAAAAACTATGAAAAATAAGGCGACAAAGTCTCGGGTTAGGCAAAATTACTTGAATAAACTAGTGAAAAAATCAAATTGTCGAGTTATCCACTTTGAAACCTGAATGTCTCATATGTGTTCATGATCTTATGGGTTACTAAAAAAAAATCGTATTGTCGTTTTGTATGATTTCATTAATTTATAAACGTGATATATTGGTTAATAAAAACGTATCTTTCTTCTACTTAAGATATATTGTGACACGCTCTCTTACTACTTATCTACCAAAGGTACAAGCTATATTTTCAATTAATCAACAAGATTCAATTAAAGCTAGACAAATTTTTCACTTTTCGGATGATGTTTCTCTCTAACCACTGAACAGGGTAGACCTGGTTGTATATGTGTATTAGATAATTCGAAAATTACAAGAGAACACACAGGGGCAGCAAAAACATAGTTTTTTACAAGATCAGTTGACCTGATAAAAATGGCAGATTAAAAACTGAAATTATTTCATAAATATAAGTACTCATAACTTAATTTAAAAGAAATAAAATGCTTTGGGAGAAATCTTTGTTTATTGGTTCATTTGTTTTGTTTAGGACCCCTATTTTTATGCGGAGGTGATTTTAACGCCAACCATACCCGATTTGACAACAGGACACAAAATTCTATAGGAAATGCTATTATTAATACCTGTTTAGACATTCATTATGACTGCCTTCTACCATCTGACGTATTTCAACCACACCACGACCTACTTGACCCACAGTACAGCTCTGACGTCCAACAAATTCTGACATCGCCACTTCCTCTGTCTTTACCACCCCCACCAATCAATCCTTCAGATGTTTAATTTTGTATAAAAAAATTACCACACAGAAAATCACCTGGTTATGATCTTATTACACCTAGAATTGTACGACTTCTTCCTAGGAAAGGCTTATTTTTTCTGACAGCTATCTACAATTATATTCTTCGACTTACTTATTTTCCTTTAGAATGGAAATTTTCTGTTTTAAAAGTTATTCCAAAACCGAACAAGTCATTAGCCCTAGTTACGTCCTACAGGTCTATTAGTCTTTTACCCCTATTTTCCAAAATATTTGAAAAATTATTGTTAAAGCGGCTCAATTCATTATTAGAAATAAATAATTTAATTCCTAACCTCCAATTCGGGTTTAGGCCTGCACATTCTACAACACAACAAAGTCATAGACTGGTTGATAGCATTGTCTTAGCACTAAAAAAGAAGAAATATTGCACGGCAACGTTCTTGTACGTTTCACAAGCTTTCGATAAAGTTTGGATCGATGGTCTCCAGTACAAACTAAAATTAGTTCTACCGCAGCCATATTATCTGATCATAAAATCATGTCTAGAATACAGATTCTTTATTGTTAATCAGGATGGTAAACATTCCGACTATTGCCGAATTAATGCAGGAGTACCGCAGGGCAGTATTCTAGGTCCAGTTTTGTACTCGATATACACCTACGACATCCCACGGACGCCAGAAACACTACTTGCTACATATGCGGAGGATACTGTCATACTTTGACCAGTACTAACCCCAATATAGCTTCTCAACACCTATAGGCACACTTAAATTAATTAGGAAATCAAACTTACTGGTACAATCATTATTGACAGACACATTACCACATAATCAAACAAGGAGACTGCTACTGTGAGATAAACCATGCTAGGAGTGCCTTCAATGGGAGGTTTCTTCATATACTCTTTCAAGAGAATCCCATAGGGGAGGTTTTCCGAAGAACATCAAAAATACAATATGTGCCAAATGGCATTTGTATGATTTCTCAAATAAATATTTGTATTATTATTATTTGTTTTGTTTGGTATTATACAGGGTGTCCCGAATTTAAATGGCAAAACTTCAGGAACTTATAGGGGGACCGAAAAACTAAGACAAAAAGTCTTTTAGAGCTTTGTTCGTTTTTGAGAAAATCCCCAAAAAAAGAAACAAAACAAAAATGTTACAGGTAGCGATTATCACCTTTCAATGTTCGCCAGGCTAGGCAGTGAGATATGTAAACACTTAATGTTATCCTTTACATTATTTTATTTGTTTACATTTTGGCTTCCTTCTAGGATTATAATTCCTAAACCAGTCTTCAGTCAGCTACTCAGATATTTTTGTGTGAATAGCATCAGCCACAATGCCGCATACATATTCTAATGTTGAATACGCTGATATGATTTTTGTGTATGGTTTCTGTAACGGTAATGCTTTAGTAGCGGTGCGGGAGTATGCGCGCCGATTTCCAAATAGAAGAGTACCTAATCGACGAGTCTTTTCATTAACTTTTAATAGACTACGAGAGACTGGGTCATTCTAAATACGTAATGAAGGTGACCAATTCCAGGCAGCAGTAAGAGAAGATTATCGGAGAAGAAATTGTGTCCAACGCCACTTCGATAACAATCCTGAGATTAGCATCCGAAGAGCATCTGCTGCATTAGCAATATCGCGGCAAGCAATATGGCGAACTTTGAAAGGTGATAATCGCTACCCATACCATCTTCAAAAAGTTCAGAATTTATTACCTCAAGATTATGTCAAGAGATTGAATTTTAGTAACTGGTTTCTTGATAAAATTCGCGATGATAATTTATTTCCAATAAAAATTATATGGACCGATGAAGCTACCTTTACAAGAGGAGGAACTGTTAATCAAAGAAATTATCATGTATGGGCTCTTGAAAATCCCAGAGCTATTAGAGAGAATAGGTTTCAGCATGAATTTGCTATTAACGTTTGGCTTGGAATTTGGAACGGATTACTGGTGGGACCATATTTTTTACATGGAAGATTGAATGGTATCACATTTACACATTTTTTGGAGAACGACTTTTCTATTTATTTAGATGACATTCCCTTACAACAGCGGATTGAAATGTTGTTCTCGATGGATGTCCAGCTCAGAGTTGCTCGAGCTTGGCTGGATATAAATTATCCACAACGATGTATTGGACTTGGAGGAGTAGTACCTTGGCCACCCAGATCACCTGATATGACACCCATGGATTTCTTCGTATGGGGAACCTTGAAGCAGAAAGTTTATTGGGTGTCAATCAACTCAAGAGAGCAATTAAGAAACCGAATCATAGATGCAATGCACCAAATATCATCAGAACAATGTTTAGCTGGAATTTATCAAGTGAGTGCTAGACGTGATGCTTGCATTGGTGCAAGAAGGTAACATGTTGAGCAATATTTACATTAAAAAGAACATAACATAAATATAAATGTAAATAAATAGGTATAAAAATGAAAACTTGTTGTGTTTCTTTTTTTTGCAATTTTCTCTAAAACTAAGCAAAAACGAGCAAATCTCTAAAGGACTTTTTGTCTTAGTTTTTCGGTCCCCTATATGTTCCTGAAGGTTTGCCATTTAAATTCGGGACACCCTGTATATTATTTTAAAGAGTTTCTGTAAGTTGTTTACCAATTCCTGAATATCATGCTTTTTTTCTGCGGCG
The DNA here is from genome assembly GCA_037127475.1 of Arma custos. Lineage (NCBI taxonomy): Eukaryota > Metazoa > Arthropoda > Insecta > Hemiptera > Pentatomidae > Arma > Arma custos. Next base: position 36,382,987 of record CM073764.1, read on the forward strand.
TTGGTAAAATGCATACTGGCATTGAATCTAATGGAATTTATGTTGGGCACAGTTAATGTAATAAAATGTAAGAGGAGTTTGGAACAAGTGAAAAAAGGAACGCCGTTCTAAAAAAAAGAATCCTAGGATTCATTTTTTGGAGTCCTATTAAATAAAGACCCAGTAGTTCTCTAATCCGAGCAACAATTGTTTAGTAGTTCTCTTAACAGCAATTGTTTAGTCCAGATTTCCAAGAGGACAACCAAGCGCTGATTTGAAAGAATCATACTACTTAGTTACTCCTCGGCTCTATAGGTCTGGGTGACACTTGACCTCTGGATTTTCCTTCTCCATTTTTCTCTATTCATAGCTCCCATTTTCCAATTCCTGACTCCAAGTTTCAAATGTTGTTACTCGATCCTATCTCTCTTTTTCATTCTAATGACGTGGCCGGGCAACCTTAACCTATGTGGTCTTATAAAGTTGATTATATTTTTCAACAAGTTGTTTATTTCCTCGTCTGTCTTTATTTTCCATACTCTGCCTGCTTGTTTTCGTCGCATACTCGTCTTATAACTTTCCTTTTAAATGAAGTATTGTTAATTTGCAGCTGTCATGTTTGATCAAGCACCAAGCTTCAGCTCCATTTGTTACAACGGGTCTCTTATTAGTGACGTGTATATCTTTAATTTGGCCACTCTAGACAATAATTTGGATTTTAATAAACAATAATTGTCAAAGTAGGCTCTATTTCCTATCATTATTCGTTTTTCAATTTCGCTGCTGATTTTGTTTTCATTGTTCACTCTAGGGCCTAGGTAAACGAAGCTGTTTACAGTTTAAAATTTGAAGGTACTTTTCCAAACTAACGACGACCTACCCCAGCACACTCCTCTGGCACTTACCTCAACTATTTGGACCCTATCAGGTTATGCTGCCTGAAATATATTTGAAATAGTATTCTTTCATTATCATACGAGAGGATTCTTAGGAAATGAAATAGGAGATGATATACAACTAAAGTATGATTTTTTTTTTAATATTGTTTTTATTTTTAGCTATTTTTCTTTTAAAGAGAAACGATTTGCCCGGGCAAATCGTTTCTCTTTAAAAGAAAAATAGCTAAAAATAAAAACGATAAAAAAAAAAAAAATCATATTTTAGTTGTATATCACAATTTCTCTTTAAATTTAAAATATATAAACTACTGAATAAATAAGAAGATAAAATATAACATTTATTTTAAACAAAATTCATTAAAAATAACAATATCACATCAAAACTGTGTCGTATATACAGAACAATCAAAACAATTAACCAAAAAACATCACATTGTAGTTAAATATAAATATTTATGTTTCAAATTGAAATATCTAAAATAAAAAATAAATAATAAGATATAATAAAACATTTATTATAACAATATTGATTAAACACAGCAATATCTAGCAACAATTATAAACAATATTAATTAAAAAGAACAATATGTTACAAAAATTATAAACAATGTTCATTAAAAAGAACAATATTCAGTTGCAGTTTCATATTATGTCCCTTTCTATAAGACATTTTACGGAGAATGACGTTTCGCTCCTGTAGAAATAGCACAGTTGACTTTTGATCAGTCACCTCGCGAAAAATCTTCATTAAATTCCAACTCATATTGTATAATTAACATGAAAACAAATAAGCGTCCACTTGACTCAAACAATAGCAAAGGACTAAGAAAGGTTACGGCAACAGTAGCAGGTAGTTAAGGAAACTGACACTTGGGGCGCTGGGGTAGGTCGTCGTTAGATTGGAAGAGTACCAATTTGAAGTTGAGGATTTGATGTCAAGCATGAGTCCTCAATTTGCTGCCAATGAATTTTAAAGTTAATGTTTGATTTTGTTTTCATTTTTGAACGATTTTTTTATAAAATATTTCAAAGACTTCTTTAATGATGTTTCTCCTCACAATGACAATATCCTCAGAGTAGGAGCATATTAGCCATAATTTTTCTGCTGAGTTACCACCTTTAACAGCATCTTTTACTACCTTCATGTAAAGGTATTGAACTATATTAAGGACAATGCATCACTTTTTTACACTTCAGACTTTACTTAAAACACATCGCCAACTTTAGAATAGAATAGAATAGAATAGAAAATAAACTTTATTCTGGGACAAAGTCCCTTTAGAATAACAATAATGAACAAATAAAAAAAAACATAAAATTCATCTGGCCAGAAGGCTACATAATAACACAAATCATGAAATAATCAAGTGTGACAAAGCATTGTAAAAATAGAAATAGATAAGAAAATAAATAAATAAAATACAAAGAACTTGACTGCTTTTTAACTAATTGTCGAAAATAAATATATTTATATTAACAAAATAATGATTAATAATATAAATACAGTAGTTGATGACGAAATTGCTAACTAAAAGAATTGATTAGCATAGCATGCGATAATATATTTAAAAAGTCGGTATAATCATTGTTGTTGGAAAAATAAACAAAACAAAGGGTAGCGGTATCGAGTTTACAATACTGATATATTCAAGCAGACATTTGACCTGCTTGGAGAGCGACTTTTTGAGATGACAAGAGATGATGGAAAAGCAGGGATTTAAATGAAGCTAGTAAAGAGGAATGGCGAATGAAAGGAGGAATTGAATTCCACACAGTGGTGGAGCGGGCGAGGAAGGAGCGCTCAAATGCCTTAGTTCTGTGGGAAGGAATGTAGGAGTCGGAAAGGCGAGATCTTGTTTTGTGGTGCTGGACAGAGGATTTGAATGGGAGTAGACTATAGATATATCAAGGGTGTTGCGAGTTGATGGATTGGAATAGAAAAACGCTAAGGATATATTGTCTACGGATGGGAGGGAAGAGCCACTTTAACTCATCATAGTGATGTGACACCCGGGATCTCCTCGGAGTACCAAGAACAAATCTTAAAGCGCAGTTCATTATTCTTTTGAAGCGGCTCTCAAGCATTTTCGAGAGGCCCCCGTATACCACACTACAGTAGTCGAAGTGGGGGAAGATGAGGGATGATAAAGTAGGTTGTGTAAGGAGATGCCGAGAACGATGGAATAATTTTAGGGAACTAATTATTCGTCGGGATATTTGGATGACATGTGGTTTCCAGGAAAGGTTTTGGTCAATGGTAATGCCTAGGTTTTTAACGGAGGAGTTGATACTGATGGGGTGGTCGTTTAGGATTAATGTTGGAAGGGTGGGGATAGTTGCAAGGAGGGAGTTGGAACCTAGAACAATGGCCTGGGTTTTCATTGCGTTAAATTCCAGTTTGTTCAGCTTTGCCCAGGCACTGATTCTATCTAGGTCTTGCTGAATACTGGCGAACGCATATGAAAGGAAAGGATAAATAGATTTGGAAGTCGTCAGCATATAGATGGTAGGAACAGTGGTGAACGGATTTAGGAAGATCGTTGATGTAACAGTTGAAAAGGACGCTTGACGGAGAGACGCTTGAGCCCTGAGCCACACCTGAGGATTGAGTAAGGAAACGGGAAAGGGGTTGCTTGGGCATAGAGACCGCTTGGGACCTATCAGAGAGGAAGGATTGGAACCATAGAATAGAGCTGTAGGAAAAAGACAATGACTTTAGTTTGGAGAAAAGGATAGAATGGTCCAAGGAATCGAAAGCTTTGGAAAAGTCTAGGAGGATTAGCACGGTTAGTTGTATGTTGTCCATGGCTTTATATATGTCATTGGTGATTTTGGAAAGGGCAGATTGAGTGGAAAAACCTGGGCGAAAGCCTGATTGAAGCGGAACGAGGAGTTTGGACTGTTCGAGAAAATTTGATATTTGAGACTGGACTTATTTTAGCAGAGAGAGTAAAAAAGTGAAATTGCAGGGAAATAACAAAAGTACAAGTTATAACGATACGGTCACAGATTTATTGGATACACAAAACTGTATGTATATAAATAGACAGACAGACGCTGACGCTTCACACACAAAGATCCAGTCACAAGAAAAGAAAGACGCCAACTGCAATGGTCTTAACATGAAGAAAAAACCCAAGCCTACTGAACAATGGTTGAACACAACAACAAAACGAAGGGCACTTGCCAGCATAATCTCAAAGGTTAGTTTTTCAATGTTTCTATCTGTAATACAATACCTGTATATGAAATCATTATTTCAATAATTTATGTGATGATGATATGAAGCAACAAAGTGTGAATTATTATGGAAATTAACTTGAATAAAATAAGATTATTACTTAAATTTAATTACAGCAATGAGGAGAAGTAAGTCCCATGAAAATCAATTTAAAAAAAATTAATTTTGACTCATTAAATTATTTGATTTTTGTGTTTGTACTATTATATATTATTCTTGAAGAACCAGATGATATTTTTTTGTGCCAATGAGTACAAATAGCAAAGCTTGTTGTGGTAAACAATGGATGATTACTAGATACAAGTTTTACATCATTTAATACAAATGAAAGATATTTTTGATTCTATCAGAGGAGACCCTCGATGATCGAACCTCTGGAGCTTTTTGAGATTCATGATATCATGGGGAAGGTGCTAGAATAAATGAAGTACAGGGGGCATGATGGAAGAACAAAATTCTATGGCTAATAATATAAATGAGTAATACAGTTCTAAGACCATTGATTCTAAAAGGAAGGAATTGATTATTTGAACAACAAACACTTAAATAATATATTTTCAATTTTACATAAATACATTTATTATCAACATTTACAGGATATACTAAAATTTATTTTATTTTTGTTTAAAAGGCTTACATTCATCACATATAGTATATTATGAAAGAGGTATTTTTAGTTGATCTTTCATTTACCTTTCTTAAAAAAAAAAAACTTCAAAATCATTCTTTTGAATGGATGAGCCCAATCCTTGTCAATCATATTTTTGATGAAATTTGGACATAACTGAATTTTAAAACCATTCCATTAATTACATCAGAACAAAACAACTTATGAAAAAACAATAATCATCTTTATGCAATTGTAGATTGTCAGATAGGTTTGAAAACAGTTTTCTATAAAAAGGCACAATCTCATTGCATAAGTTATTTGATTGTTTTCTAAAGAAGGCTTTGGCAACAAGTAATTTCTGTTAAGAACTATAATTGTGCACAATTGTAATCACAATTTTAGTATTTAAAAAATTATCGGAACGATAACATTTCATAAGATAAAAAACTTCTATCAAATCTTAAAGTATAACAATATTTTCTTTTTGAAACTTTGAACAGTTAGTTAAAGATGGCTTATTCTATATAAAAAATTATAGATATTTCAAGAAACAATAAATTGCCAATATATTTTCTTAAATGGTAATTCTAACAAGGGAGAACATAGACTTAACGTATTACACTTACCTTAACTTAAAAATTAATTTTAAATTAAGAATTCGTTGTTTGCAGACTGCAAATACGTACATTTAACATATTTAGTCATTAACGAATAGTTACATCAATAGATTAGAGCATACTTCAAATTCCTAAGCCTGTTGCACTTTATTTTAAAACACTTTTATTCAGATATGCCTATTAATGATTTAAATCATATTGATTTTCAAATACCTGAGAAGATTATCTTTTATTAAATAACTTAATTTTCTATATTTTTGCAACTATATTTATATAAAATGTCTCTTTCTCATTCTCAAAATCGAAAAATGAAACGTGAAAAATTAAAAATTAGTTTTAAAAGACCATTGGAGATTGTGTTCAGTATACCACAAAGACCACAGAAAAGTTGGGGTCAATTTTTAGGCAGAAAAAAATTGTTTTTGTGAATTGTATGATTTTCCATTTCAACTGATTATTTATTAGCATTAATTTAATGATTAAGAAATGAATTCTGTAATTGTTTTATTCTAATATTGTTATCCAATAATTATTAATTAAAAATATAGATTATAAGGTCGATAATGTTTTGTAATTAAAGCACTAAGGTTATGGCAACAATTTCTTCTAAATGACTATTTAGATATTGTACGGATTTAGTCATATTTGGTCTCTCTACATGGGCAGTGTAAGTCCTGAGGATTATAGATTTAGATATACCAGTTCACAATATTGCTAAAAATGGTGGAATTACTTTCTTATTTATGATTTGATATTTGATTATATGTCTTAACTAACAGTATGAGCAGATGAAAGGATCAAATCAGTTACTTAAGTTAGGTATTGTCTCTGAAGGTCTAGTACTTCAATAAAGGAAAGTCTCTTGTTTATAAGACCAAAATACAATCTTAATAAAAATAAGAAGAAAGTGAGGATAGTTTCTATTATTAGGTAGAGTGACCTCCAAAAACAAAACCTAACAGATTTGTAAGATTGGACAGAAGGTTTTATATCTAAAGTTGAATTAGATATGGCCTTCCTTAAGAAAACAATCAGTAAACCATTGTAACAAAAGAATACTGTGCAGCTATTGTACTTTATGGCTCTATCCATCCAAAAGAGATGAAAAGACTAGTTAGAGGAGGGTTTATCAGAAGAAATGGCATCAGATGATGCCGATGAGCTGAGGGTTGTATTAGATCCGCATGGGTCGAGTGAGCTCTGCACAGACATTGAGCGACCTCCTGATCTCCTCACACGACTCGGGCTCAGCTTCCCAGGGTCTACGCTGTTGGGGTCTGCCTACACACAAACCAACAAACACTGAAACATATCTTCTCATTGACGTAAAAATCAATAATATAAAATAATCTTGGACTTAGAAATAAAAATATCTTGAGTTTATTGAATTGATAATAATACAATTTGAAAAATTAGTGCTGTAAAAAATGAGAGAAAATGTTAAAAATGCTACTTAAATTTCACATTTAAAAAAAAAATTATTTATTTTTAAGTTTGATAGTTATGTATTTTAGCATGTTGAATTTGAAAATTTATTTTTTTCATAAAAAATATAATTAATAAGACATCCAAAAATTTCAATTGTATTTATTTCTTTTTACTATGTCCATCTTTCTAATATTCATTAAAATTCTCCAAATAATGTGGTTTCCTCACATTTTTCCTTTGCACTTTAAAATATATGTATAAATAATTTATTTAAAGAATAGATAAAACAACAGTCGTGTAAAGAGAGCCATTGACCTGGTAGGCGAGTGCATTCATGATGATGCTGTAGGGGACAATTCCAAGAGGATGAATCTCCCTCATCAGAACATTAGCTGGTATTTTATGAAACTGAATATACTCGAGGAAGTTACCAATCACATCTTTCAGTACAATATTTGGATTGCTGTCACAATACTTTTTACTCCACATGAGTGCAGCCTAAAATATCATTTTAAACTTAGTAAATTATACTTCAACTTGAATTAAAACTCATTAAAAAAACATCAAAATCAAATCAAGAAATTTTAGAATAACCTAAAACTGTTTTTTTAAAATTTTCTTCCTGTTTGACATCTGGATCTTAAAAACATTTTTAATGTAAATATAGTAAACATTAGGTGTTTTCTTTACTCCAATAATATTGAATAATTACATTTATACCTGAATACAATAATATCAGCACAAACAGAGAATTACAAAATCATTCCACAAACTAAAAAAAAAGAAAGAAAAGTTACTAATCAATAATATGACAATAAGGATGTCATTAAAGTTATATTTTATCACATATTTATCCCAATAGATATTATTTTATAATACTGTAAACAAAAGTCAATTTAATTTGAAAACAGTAAATATTATCATGATTCATTACATCTTTCTTTATAATAAAAGTGAACACCACATTACATTCAAACAATTCGGTATTATGAAAATTATAATTAAAATATATACACACAGAAACAGATAAGTAGGATATGTTGTTGTTTAAAGGTGTAAAACCCTTAGGTCATCAACGCCTATGGTTCGCTTTTTAAAATGTTTTAATGTATTATTATTCAGCAATACATATACATGAAATCACTCACACACACACACACACACACACACACACAAGGAGGATTATCAATGACTATTTTAAAGATAGGGTACTATTTTATGCTTCGGATAGTGGTTTCAGGAGGTATGAGGTCACTGGTGGCGTCCCACAGGGCTCAGTTTTGGGTCCTCTCTTATGGAACGTTATGTACGACGGAGTTCTTAGGTTACCCATGCCGCATGGAGTTACAGTTGTTGGTTTCGCCGATGATGTGGCTGTTGTGGTCGTGGCAAAATATATTGAGGAGATTAGCCTAATTGCCAACCAGACTGTTGCTATTATTCGAAGATGGCTAACTTCTATGGGGTTGCAAGACTGAGGCGCTCCTGGTTAGTAGCAGGAAGAAAATTGAAACTGTTACTCTCACAGTGGGTGGGCACGAAATTCGTTCCCAGCCATACTTGAAATACCTGGGAGTTGTCATCGATGCAAGTCTCCAGTTTAACGTACATACGGAGTACAAAGCGGCAAGAATTACTTCATTATTGACGCGCCTTATGCCGAATATTGGAGGACCCAAAGAGAGTCACAGAAAGCTCCTGGCAACTGTTGTCTCCTCAATCCTTTTATATGGAGCTCCAATCTGGAAAGAAGCCATGTCCACCGCATCGTACAGGAGACAGATGGTCTCAGGGTATCGAAGAGGTTTATTGAGAGTGACATGTGCTTTTCCGACTGTTTCCTACAAGGCTGTATGCGTAATTGCGCGCATGCCTCCAATCGAGATGTTAGTGGAAGAAAGAAACAGATGGTACAATCGTAGTTCTCGAGTGTCAAGAGACGGAGAGAGAGGAAAACCACCATCGTACGTTGGCAACAGCTTTGGAATTCGGCTAATGCTGGAAGATGGACCAACAGGTTGGTGCCTGACATAGGATCATGGTATGATCGTCGACATGTGGAGGTGGATTTTCACCTTACACAGCTATTGTCTGGACATGGATGCTTTAGAGTCTACCAGTACAGGTTCAAACTAGATGACAGTGCTGAATGTCCAACGTGTACGGCAGTGGAGGAAACAGCGGAACATGTGTTTTTTGAATGTACTCGCTTCACTGACGAGAGAAGAGAATTGGAGCTGGCCTGCAGAAAGAAGGTGACTCCTGAAAATTTAGTGAGCTGCATGCTTAAGTCGGATGAACAGTGGGCAGCGGTGAAAAAATTGGCCACAGGGGTCTTCAAAAGACTGAGAGAGGAGGAAAGAACAAGGAGAGAAAATCAGCAAAGACTGGTGCTTTCTTGAAGAAGAGGAATTTAGACTAAGAAGCTAAAAGATGGAAATGGCCATGATGCGGCACATAGCCATTCCCCTCCACGAAGTATTGCCTAGCAGCGGTCCCGTGGAGTGTGGAAAACAGGTGTAGGGAGGTGGTTTTAGTGGGTAAAAATCCCACACACGGATAGGTACGGGCCTATCCGTGTCTTTTGAAGATTTCCACCTGCCCACATAAAAAAAAACACGCACAAACTGGATGCCAGAAAAAATTATTTAATGTTAAAAAAAAAAAAATAAGGTTTTTTAAATAAAAATTATAAATTCAATAAAAGGCATTAATTCCCATTTGTAATTTTAGACTGGAAATATTTCATAGAATAATTAAATGATTTATGATACAATGATTTGGTAGCAATACTTAGTAAATTAGTGTATGCCTTCATATGGTTTTGCTAACAGATAAATAACCATTATATCTAATAATATGAGTTTCTGTTTTGATACTTGCCTGAAATTTGGTAAATTCGTCAGCACGAAGTTCTTCTCTTGCTAAAATTAATCGTACAACATGCTGTGGAAGAAGTGTGAATGAGCCTAAGTTCAAAACTTCATTTCCGTGTTCATCGACAAATTCCAAAACCTAAAAATTAATTAGAGAAATAATAAATTTTAATCATCACTATTTTTTTAAACTAACAGATGTGGCTTAAGACATTTTCTTTATGCAGATTATTTGTTAGTGAATCTTTAACTAATGTCCAAGAAATAAAAATTACATTATAATCTTTTAATTTTTATGAACAAAAAAAATTTATATCCTTTTATTTGTGACAGGTAAATTCCAGATCCACCATATAATCCCACTTAGATTTTAACATACTTGCTCATTTTTTTAGAAGGTTTCTAAATATTACTTTTCACAGTTGATTTATTGTGTAAAGACTGAGATGGCCGAGAAGTGTTCTTGATCTGATTCAGCCTTATTAAACCTGTGCAAGGCCCAGGATCTATAGTTGGACAGGTTATTTTTTAAATATTTATGAAAATTAAGAAAATTCTTAAATATTAAGGAAACTTTTCTTTTGGACAGGGCCAATATAACCTAGTGCAAGTTTTCCAGTTGGGTAAACACTTTTTAAAAACAATCACGCACAAGGATGATTTAATTTACTTCATGCTAAATTAAATGGAAATATAACAAAGTCTTAATCATTGTTATGGAAATTCTCAAAATGTTTATATTTACTTTCTGAACCAGAGATTTAGTGCATTTGTACTGAATATATCTTTCAGCTGAGGCCAGAAGTGCACAGACAGTGTCAACATTGATGCAGCACTGAACGAATCCCGCACAAGCTCTTCTGAGCTCATCTAGGCCATAATAATCTGCTGCGTTCATCACTCCTAAAAGTGCAATAAATATTTAAAAATTCAGGAAAGTTGTTATATGTACGTAGTAAGGTCCATAAGTTTCTAGCCTGTCCTGTTTCCTCTACCTGTGACCTGCACGTCTATGCCTGCTCACCCCATACCGATCGCGCGCACTTCCTCAGATCTATCAGTCAGTGTCCAGCCTGGAAAGAAGGAAACTCCCCATTTTCACAATGTTCAAACTCGAGTACCGTGCGGTTATTAAATTCTTTTGTAAAGAGGGTCTTACTCCTGCACAAATTAATGATTGCTTGGATTCTGTATGCGGGCTTCCTCTTCCTCATATTCCACAGTGAAAGAATGGTCAAAATTATTTAAGTTAGGCAGAAAACGTCTAGAAGATGACCCGCGTCCCGGTCGCCCATTGGAAGCTGTTACTCCTGAAACAATCCAACTTGTGGAGTCTGAATTGCTGTCTGACCGGCGACTGAAAACCAAGGAAATAACAGCAAGGTTGGGGCTTTCAAAAACAAGTGTTTTTAGGATCATCAAAGAACATTTGCAAATGAACAAGATTAGTGCAAGATTGGTTCCAAAAATTCTTTTAGCTGCTCAAAAACAGGAACGAGTTCACTGCTGCAATGCATTTTTTAAAGAATTTTGGAAGCTTGGGAAGCTGTGGGAAGCTCCAAGCAGCAGTGGAAGAACATTTTTTTAACAAAGAAGAAAATTATTGTTTTCATGGTATAGAAATGTTGCCAAAGCGTTGTATTAAGTGAACTTAGAGGAGAATATGTTGAAAAACAGTATGACCAGGTTTTTTCTTTCACCTTTCCTTCTATCCCAGGCCGGAAAGTTTTGGACCTTACTACGTAGAATGTTATTTTTATTTATAACATATTTCTTATCTTAGCCCAATATTTAGTAAATATTTTTGCTTTCACAAATAATGAAATAAAGCAATATTAATTTAATGACTTCTATTTGAGATAAATTAAATGTTCAAGCATTAATCAAGTTAAAATGAAATTCATTATTTCTTAAATAAAAGAAAAAGGTAGGGTGAATTATGAAAAACATTATTAAAATAATGTTCATGGAATTATGATGTCCTAAAATGTCTGTCCAGGTCTGAATAAATTGTTTGAACCTATCAAATACTAACCCCTACCTTACTTAGATAAAGTAGTAAACTAAGTTTCTTCTTCCATTGGTAAAGTAAAAGAACTTATTTACTAATAAAATATTTTAATTAGCTAAATCTCCAATATACTTACCTAAAAGAGTTCTAGGTTGAAGAGTAACACAACCTGTGTGAATGTATTCTATCAGTTGTCGAAATACATCAGGCTCAAATTCTTCAATTATTAGTGTATGATGTTGATTGGATGAAGGCTGAAACATTATGGGTCATTTTTTATTACAGTAATTATCACCGTTTAAATAAGGGCTTATTACATCAAGTTATTAATACATGATAAAGCTAAAGTTTTATCATAATTTATATTATATATATATATATATATATATATATATATATATATATATATATATATATATATATATATATATATATATATATATATATAATTGCCATACCGTTACTGTTTTTGTAGTATTTGTACAAAATATAACTGAAAAAATAAGAGGCCAATATTTCATGCAGGAAATATAGTATTATTCATACAGAACATTGCACAATTAACAAACATTCATATTACAGAAGCTACATCAAGTGGTTTTTTTATGGAAACAAAGAAATATTTTAATTTTCCTGTAAAGTATTTTATTGATGTCAAAATTGGACTAATTTGTGATTGAAAAATTGGAGTGTTTGATGCAAAAATAAATTAATTTCACCAGGGAAGTTTGGACTTACTTAATCGGTTTTGTACTAAAAAAAAAAAAGTTTTTGTTTTGATATCAGAAATGTGCAACTCCGATTATAAATATGCTCTTGGAAAATTAACAAAACTAAAGCATTAAAAAAAAAAATTATATTATTTTTAACATTTGTTCCTTGAATTTGGCGGACACAATGAATGCTTTATATTACTTAAAGTTCTAAATTAATAAAATATTTTATTGTTTATGTTTTTTCAATAATATTTTTTCTGTGAAGTAGATTGAATGTTTATTTTGTGACAAAAAATGATAACTCTAACAATCAAACTTGTTCTACATTATCTGATGAGTCCCATTGGAATAGAAATGAGAATAATTGGCGAAATAATTAAATATTTTACAAAACATAAAAATCCTCCCTCTTTACTGACATGATTTCTCACTAAGTTGTAATCCCCCCCCCCTCTCACTAAGGCAGAATAAAGAAGGCAACCTTTTCTAAAGTTCATTAGAATTAAATCTTTCTTCTCCTACCTCAAAATTGAAACGCTACATTTCTAAAGTTTCTTTAAAGGCTAGAACACGTAAAAGTAAAATACCTCTAAGTGTGAACAGACTATTGGCATGTTAAATGAGCAATATAGGGCTGGTCAATGTTATGAATACAGTGTTTTTCAGGCTCATATTTTTATTCTTTTTCTCTTATGAGACTTTTGTCCCACTAAACCCCTCGTGTCTGTAAAAGAGTATTTTCTCCATACTATGTAAGCGTTGAAAATGAAAGAGTTTTTCCTAACACATTATGGCTATTTTCATTAGATAAGTTTGAATCAATATAAATATATTTTTAGTACACTGACAATGTGAATATTAAGACATCATTAAATACAAAATATTTACTTACTATACTATATAATATGATGATGTAACATGATTATGCAAACCAAATGATTTTATATTCAGATATTTATAGCTGATATTTATAGTATCAGAAAGCGTTAATGTACAGCAAACAAAAATACACTCACAACTTAAAATAAGACATCCACCATGCATTGCTCATTGCTATGATCAAAAATACAGAGAACAGCATGCCTGAAAAACATTTACAAGTTAAAAAAAACTTAAATGAAAAGGTAAAAATAAAAAATATTGAGAGCTTCAGCAGGATTTAAAATTACAATAATTATTTATAATTTTTTTATAATTATTGGTCAACTGTTTTTATTTTTAAATATTTTTATTTTAAAGAGAAAAGATATGCCCTCAGCCGGGATTTGAACCCGGATCCTCTGTCTCACATGAGGACATGGGATCGGATAAGAGAAAAGATTTGTCCTCTGCCGGCAGGCAGTCTTGGTGGCTCATATGCACAGAGCCCTGTCACAGAGAGACAGAGGATACGGGTTTGAATCCCGGCCGTGGGCATATCTTTTCTCTTTAAAATAAAAATATAATAATTATTGTTATGACAATGTATATTATTAATTTTTTGTATCGTTCATTTTCCACAATTTAACTGATATGATAAGACACATGCCTGTAATAGACAATGTGTTTAATTTAATTACCACAATATTAATTATTCTAATGTAGCAATAAAGAATAATAATTACTTCTAACATTAAAACTTTAATTTTATCACCAACAATTGTAAAAACAAATTATAAAACTTATTTGTAAAGTAACATGAATCAAAATGAAACTATTATGTTTTCCCAAAACCTTTAACTAACCAAGTTATATAGAAAATTAAAAATTCCAGAGATTTAAATAATAAATAATGGGAAGGTTTACATCTACATAGATGGAAAGCATGTAATGTTTGCAAAGCTATGGATAAAAATTACAATCATAGAATGTATAATGTTATTGTTGTCAAAAACTAACTCCATACCTTCGAATTCATAAGCTATCATATTTGAATTGATTGAAGAATAAATATGGAATTGAGGATTATAGTTATAAAATTAAATAGAAATTTTAAAATCAAAATGAATAGGGTGTACTAATTCTGTTATCAAGTTATATTAAAAGTTCGTAAGAATGATAAATTAGTAACAGCAACCCCTGCTATTCAATAAAATGGTGAGTCAATGATGCTGAACTATCATTACGGTATGTGCCATTTTTACCAGTTCTGATTTCTAGAGCATTTCATTTACACCACTTCTCTACTATTCAACTATTAGATAATAATCATTAGCTAACACGTAAAAGTTTAGCAATAATAGCTATTCTAATAGTGAATATGACCACTTGATCACCACCATTTTATAAAAGAAAAATACATTTACTTTACTTTTTTGTCGAAAAAAAAAAAATTTGTTTCTTGGGCATGGACTCACAAAACACTACTGAAGCTAATTTAGCAGGAAAATTTCATTTATTTTTCAATTAATTTATTAGTTAGTGAGGATATAATTGCTTCTTATTTTTGAGTTGGTATACACATGAAGATTATTTGTTTAAAACCCTATTGTCTCAATATAGGAAACATTGTATATATTGTATTTAAAGGTTTCCAAGAATTCCATTAAACTAAGGAGTATTGGAATGAAGGTAAATTTCGATTTTCTGATTTATAGCTTCTTATATTCCAATTAGTTCAAATAATGCCAAAAAAATTATGTTACTCTGAAGAAATTAATTCAAAACATCATAATTCATAGATAGCAATTATCAATTATCCAGTTTTGGTACTTGGTGAGTTACATATTTTTTCTTTCTATGGTTCTACAGAAAAATAAGGATTAAATGAAAGCAGCACCTTCAAGGAGGTCTTAACTAAGAAATAAATTGAAGACTCATGATTGTCTAAAATGCCATAGCAATTTAAGGAAAAAGTGTACAAGGGGAAAACTCTATTAGTGGTTACATAGTAAATGTAAAATTACAAATGTTTATTGGTACAATGAATTTTTAGTTTTAATAATTATAAGTTCTTTAATGTCTATTCTACAGGAAATAATGGTTAAATATTTATTATTTAAATGTCCTGTATGATATGATAATGGAAAATGCCAGTTTTGAATTAGTGTGCATTGATAAATATAATGAAGAAACAGCTGACTGGTGCAGTGAAGATGGATTTAAGAAAATAAAACAGCACGTGCTTGGAAAAATTTCAATTTACCTCTTGGATGGGGGCAAGCTGTTGGGTGTAACCACCACGCTGTGAAACATAACCAAGTCTTAATAAAGCGATACTGTTAGAGCTTACTTTAGAAGCACAATCATTTATTAAAAAAACAAAAAAAAAAACACATGTACATTCAACATTTTTCACTACAAAAAACCTTTATCCAATTTCACATTTAAAAAATGAATTAAATATTGAATTGAAAATAATGTAATAACAAAAAAATGTTGGTTATTTCCTTGATAGATTCCATCCACTTAATCAAAATATTGCTATATTTTTATCCAGTATGCCCTAGAGATCATAGAGAAATATGACTTTCCTCATGAAATAAGGGAATTTAAGTAATAAAATATAGTTTTAATTTACTTAGTTAATGATATATTGTCTCACATCTGATTAAACTAAAAAAGTACCAATTTCCTTTTTTTTTTACCAAACATACTTTTTCGATAGGCAAAGTACCAAATAATTTTTTCTGAAAGTATTGTTTCAATTTTTTAAAATATACTTTTGGATTATAAGAGAATTAGTGCTGCTGATGGATACCTCCATAGCTCTGTCAAATTAAATTAAAACGTTCAAATTCATTATGTACATTGCATTTAGACTAGGAAAATGCCTTTTGAGGCTCTCAACCTATTTTCTCTTGCTTCCATAGTGTTGTCTTTCTGAAACTTTTGTATACCTCTATAACACCAACTTTAATTTGATGGTTAAGTCATATTCTATTTAAAAAGTAATAAAATAATATTTAAAACAGATGAAGATTATTGAAATTTGGTATGTTTTAGTAAAGGTATTCAGTTCTCATTGAAATTATGAAAGTTTTTTGAAATTTTAACGAGGGTTATTTGTATTATTTTCCCTGGATATACTATTGCACTGGGTCTAAGGTTAAAAACATGGGGTGAAAGTGTAGATGCATAAATGTTCCGTTACATGTCCCGAAATGGATACAAAATTCACTCCCACTCCTTGTTACTAACCTTAGATCCAGTGCAATGGTATATTCAAGGAAAATAAGACAAATAACCCTCTTTAAAATTTAAAATATATATACCCAGTGAAGTAGTGGGGTATATATATTATTTTATTTGAAAGTTGCATATCCCTGAAATGGGAACTTTTTTCTAATAGGCCCTCATGCTTTTTTATACTTTAAATTTTTTGCACACCTTAAAACCTCTTTAGGTTCAGTTGAACTGTTTAAACACATTAAATAGCTAAAATTGGGATATATTATACATAGGATATTTAATATTTCTCAGTTGTTTTTATTGAAAGTATGACTTTTGTTTGCCTTTTACTGTACATGTCTTAAATAACCTATATATTTTATTAAAAATTAGTCTCACTTGTAATTACATCAATCTGAGTTAAAGTTACTATAGCCAATCCCTAAATTCAACAATGTTTTTATATTCAGAAATAACCACGAAAATATTAACACAAAATAAAAATGCAACAGTTTCAAAATAAATCAGGAAATAAAATAAAATAAACAAACAATTCAACAATAAATCCAATTGCAACCTTTTGAACAATGTATTAACAAATATTTTCATAACCAATTTACTGATTACTAAATAAATAGCAGAAGATCAAATTGTAAAAAGGGGATTCAACAAAGCTTCACTATGCAACTAATCTTTGCTATAAAAATCGTCCTTTAATTATTATACAAGTAGTAATGGACAAAAATAAAATCTACATTTAAACATTTGGAAGTTTAAATCTTTAAAATGCACCTTAAAGCATTATAATATCCCAAATATTACCACACTTAATAGAAATGAAAATTCTATTTGACATAAATTAAACGGAAAATGAAAATAATATGCATGTAGTATATACTTGAGCTGCAGCATTTTGGAGGTTCAACAAAGGTTCAGAACTCCTTTTCAGGAACATCCTAAGTTTGTTCTCTTTTGGTGGTGCTTCTCTTTTCCTTTGTGGACTAGGAGCTTGGTAGAGCATTTTATGGAAAACCCTGTTACCATTAAGATTAATAAAAATAATTAATTATAAAATATATAATGAATTTAGATCAACAATTGTTGATTATGATAAATAAGAAAAGGAATATAGACATAAGAAAATGCATTATTTTTTAAAATTACTTATTCACAACTACCAGTTAACTATCATTGTGGTCCTTTTTAAAATTATTATAGTTATTACTGCTTTTCAAGGTATTAATTATTGTTTTTCTCAAATGTATATGTATATATATATATATATATATATATATATATATATATATATATATATATATATATATATATAAGTTAGGTCCTGGAGACCAACAATATTCACTTTAATCCTATTGTACTCCTATGTAAACAAAGAGAAGATATAAATGTAGGATTACGAGAAAAATAAAGTCAGTTATCATTCAGAGTTCGAGTTATTCATTTGAAACCTTTTTTTTTTAAGTCTGTCTTTCGATACTCGCTAAGTGGTGCCGAAACCCGGGAGTGTGTGAGAAGAAAACAAATTTTTTTTGGTGGTCATTTTTTTTTTGTGTTTTGTTTGACTTTGTGCATCAGTAAAGAAAAAAATGCCTGAACCCGGACTTAGTGATATTTTAAGATCGGTGGTACTCACACTAGAACCGTAACCACAGCAAGCACCACAACCACCGCTAGAATCTCAAGAATCAATTACAGATATGAACCCTGATTTCCCGATGCTACCAACCACTACGCTAGCGATGGCTCGTGGAGACATAGCGACAAGGGAAGCGAACCTTATAGAGCGCATGAAGCTGAGGAAGAATAACGCACGCGATCTTAGGAGGGAGATCAGCGAATCAGAATGGTTCGACGGAGAAGTCGGAAAGCTGAACCACTTCCTGAAGGGCGGAGATAGAATTATGTACTACATCCAGGTACAGGTCGAAGCGAAAGATATCGACGATCTAGACGCCACCAGACTCAAAGCAGCCCTAGTATGTCGAGTAAAAAGGAACATCCTCAATTTAATACAGGCAGACGAAGAGACTCCGTGGCCTACGGTCAAGGAGAGACTAAAGAAGGCATTTGGGGGAGGACGATGGGCCCCAGAGGAGGACATGCTCCAAATGTTCCGGGAGTTGAGGAAACCGGGGCAATCCCATGGACAGTATGCAGCAGTGTTGCTTGCTCGGTATAATAAAATCACAGAGAAATTGCGAGAGGTGATGGAGACCGATCAAGTGGAGGCTCGCATGGACTTCCTGTCCAGGATTCCCAAGGTCCAACTGGCCAGGGACACGGGGAGAAAGGAAGGGTTACCGAAAGACAGAACCTTCTTAGAGTGCGCTCAAGAAATTGTGGACCTGAGTGCAAGAGTGGGTGAGGCTATCGAAACAGGCTGGACCAAGGTTACCCATTGCCGACCAGAAACTAGCCGAAACGGAATAGTCCAAGATGGGGCGGCGGAAGAAGAAGAGACCCTGAAGGGTATAATAAAAGTGAAAGACCGCCCGTACGAAACAGACGACCAGGGGTAGAGAAGAAAAACGGACGGAAAGAAGAACGGAAATGTCACGATTGTGGAAAAATTGGACACCTAATGGCTCAGTGCCCTCGCATGCGGTGCTTTGAGTGTGGGACGGAGGGACATATGGTCAGACAGTGCCCCTATATCTATTCTCGTAGGGAGCCGCTGAGGGCGGAACCCATGGAAATAAACGCCCAGAGGATATGGAGAAGACACAGGCCGACACCAGCATCGACGGAGTCATCGGAGACAGAAGAAGAGGGACCGGCGAAAAGCGGAGGCGAAGGAGATAGAAGTAGCAAAAGGAGCGGACGACTGAGAGTGACTTCAGGGAGGAGACAGCGGGCAGAAGACTGAGGCGAGTGTCGGAAGAGAGGCGACCGCACAATAGTGAACTGTAGTGTGAGAGGAGGATGCGGCGGTTTACCTGTCATACAGTTGGAGAGAGGAGTAAGGTGCCTTGTGGATTCAGGGAGTTCCGGCGCGATCCTGAGTAGGAGGGCGGTGGAGAAGTTGACGGCTGGAAAAAGGAAACCCCAGGTACAGGTATGTACATGTAGATTGGCCACTCTGGGTGGCCCTTGTAGAGTAGAGGGGGAAGTAACGATAGATTTGGGGACATGGTTTAGAGTAGGGACTCAATTTAAAGTACATATAGTGGAAAAGATGTTGCGGGGATACGAGGGAATAATCGGATGTGACGTTTTAAATCAGCTAGGGACTCGAGTGAAGAATCAGGAGAGGAGATGGTCGATCAAGATAGGGGATAAGAAACACAGGTGTTCCGAAAGGGTGAAGGACGAGCTATTATGTGTAGGCGCAGTAAAACAGACAGAGGACTGGAGAGTACGGATACGGCGGGACTTCGATGATATTTTCTATAAAGAGGGCGAACAGTTGGGAGCGACGGGTGAAACCGTTCACGAAATATCATTAAAGGAAGAACGCGTGACATATGTCAAAGAGAGGCGGTACCCGCAGGCGTTGAGGCAGCACATTAGGGAGGAAATAAAGAATCTTAAAGATCAGGGGATCATAGTAGATAGCACATCACCGTACAACAGTCCACTGTGGGCAGTTAGGAAAAAGAGCGCACCTGGGGAAGAGAAATACAGGGTCGTGATCGATTATCGAAAATTAAATGAAAATAAAACTGATGAGAAGTACCTCATTCCGAGATTTGAGGATATCATTGATAGGCTGAGCGGAGCTACGGTTTTTAGCACCCTAGACTTAAAGGCAGGTTATCATCAGATCAAAATGCACAAAAGGGATCAATCCAAACGGCATTCACGTTCGAAAGATGACATTACGAGTTCACAAGGATGCCCTTCGGAGTCAAAAATGCGCCCATTACGTTTCAGAAATTAATGGATGAATTTCTTCGGGGGTTGGATGAAGATGTATGCCAAGTGTAGATGGACGATCTGTTGGTGTTTAGCAAAACCGAGAAACAGCATGTTGAGCATCTCAGG
Source organism: Arma custos (assembly GCA_037127475.1). NCBI lineage: Eukaryota > Metazoa > Arthropoda > Insecta > Hemiptera > Pentatomidae > Arma > Arma custos. The sequence continues at coordinate 36,403,455 of CM073764.1, forward strand.
AATGAGTTCAATAGGGTCCGAAGATTTGGCTTGAAGCTATCCGCCAAAAAAATTATTGCTGGGAAAAGGAGAGATTACCTTTTTGGGACACACTATTACGAAGGAGGGAGTGAAACCGGATAAGAGCAAAGTAGAGGCGATTTCCAGGATGGCGCTGCCAAGGGATGTGAAGGGTATTCGTCATCTATTAGGTTCACTGAACTACTAACAACGTTTTGTCCCGGAAATGGCAGAGTACCTAGTCCCCATCAATAATCTCTTGAAGAAAGGACGACAAATTTTTGTTACACCGGAGATGGAGAATAACATCCAAGAGGAATCCGTATTGGCCTTCTCGGACTTTGATAAGCCCTTTATGCTCACGACGGATGCCAGCGAATACGCACTGGGGGCGGTTTTGTCACAAGACGGGGAAAAAGGTGATCGCCCTGTGGCTCATGTTAGCAGACGCCTCATGGAGGCCGAGTCAAGGTGCATTAGAGCGCGAACTGTTGGGAATAGTGTGGGCTATAGATCACTTCCGACCTTACTTATTCGGAAGAAAGTTCGTGGTTCATACGGACCATAGACCCCTGCAATGGATGGGTAAGCTGAAGGAATCATCCACTCGCATCACTAGGTGGAAGGAATTCTTAGGGCAGTACAATCTCGAGATTAAATATAAACCCGGGAAAGAAAATGTGGTAGCCGATTGGCTGTCCCGGGCGATAATGGTGAATGCATTGGAGGATGCGGGGGAGAGTTCGTCGCGAGACATCAGACAGTTTTTACAAGAATGGACTCCGGAGGGGGAAGGGGCCCAGGGTTCGGGCAGCAGAGAGCAGGTAGATGAAGAGCAAGCCGAGGAAAGCTCCACCGATGACAGGCCGCGATAGATGAGTTAGAGGAAATAATTAATGACAAACAGCGGCAAGTTATATGGAAGACAAGGACGTCGGGTCTACTAAAAATGAATTTTTCGAAATATGGCAAGTGCGACATCATCACCGTCTGGTCACAACCCGGAATCAGTGACGAAAACATTTGTCGAGTATTAAACGAAGAGAGATCACGGTAGCGTATAATCAGGGAAAAACAAATCACAGGGGAGTCACAGAAACAATTCAAGCGCTTAAGCGACGGTACTTCTGGTTGAATATGAAGGAAACTGTCAAACAAGTTGTGGGAGCATGCGATGTGTGTTTATCCAATAAATATGATAGACATCCGCCAAAAGGGTTACAAGAGGAGACGCCCACTGCAGAGTCACCCCTGTCGGATCTGCAGATCGACACATTCTCCTGGAGAGGCCTTAAGTGGGTAACACTGATCGACTGTTTTAGGAAACTGTCTGCGGCCCATCTTATTCACGAGAAATCAGCGGATGCAGTCCTAGCGGCCCTTAGGAGATGGTTTAAGGTTTACGGGGTATCTGACAGGATCATCTCCGATGGCGGGCTGGAGTTTGACAACGCCAAGATCAGGGACAAAGCGAAGGGACTCGGCATCGTATGGAGAATCAATACCCCAGGACATCCTAAGAGTAGAGGAGTCATCGAGCGATTACACAGTACCCTCAGTGACCATCTGCGCATTTACCAGGTGGATAAAGGGTTGGAACGAGGTTATTTTTGGGTTGCGACAAAGATGTAGGGACACCAGAGCTACAACCGTTGAGGGCGAGGTAACGAATCAAGTGGTGGCTAATCGGATCTCGATTGAAAAACTGCGGGAGAAGGCTAAAGACAGGATAGAACGGGAGAAGCGGAGTCGGGTAGCGAGGGAAAACCTCAGGGTCAAGGATATCATGGGGGGGGGATCAAAATTGGTACGATTGTTTACAGGCAGATAAGTTCCAATCGGGGAAAGGAATTGATACACTACGAGGGGCCATTCCGAGTGGTAGCGATCAGAGAACATAATATTGTCACTGTTGTATATATATATATATATATATATATATATATATATATATATATATATCATTATCATTTTTTTTTTATCATTTATATATATATATATATATATATATATATATATATATATATATATATAAGTTAAGGGTTAGGCCCTGGTAATAGTGGAGCTTAATCCTACTAAGAGTGTAAACAACTCCCAGATAGTATATAAGAAGGATTACTTGATAAATAAAGTCAGTGTTTTACCAGCTTGCTAGTGTGTAGTTTCTTTCCCAATTTACTCTTTTTTTTTATGTTTCGCGAGCCAAAGTACTTAAGTGGTGCCGAAACCCGGGAAAATTATTGGAAGTCACAAGAATAATTTTTTTTTTTGTTTGTTTCGTGAAGTACTTTAATTTTTTTTTGTTTTGTTGTTTCTGTTGTTTTGTCACTTTCTTCTCAAGAAACCGGGAAAACAGATTCAATATGAATGAACAACAAGGACAAAGCATTCTCAGGCCGGCAACGTTAACTTTAGAGCCACCGCAGCCAGAACAGGTGAATCCAGAGTTTCCTCCATATCCATCTACCACACTAGCAATGGCGAGAGCAGACTTAGCAGCTCAAGAAGCGAACTGGATCGCACAAGAGACAAATGAGCTAGAGAGGATGAAAATAAAAAAGGCCAATGCACAAGATATCAGGAGAGAGATATCGGACCTGGAAAGGTTCAATGGTGATGTGGGTGAACTTAACCACTTTATTAAGGGCGGAGATGGTATCATGGCCAGTATTCAGTCACAGGTGGCAGCTGATCTGTTGGAAGGAGCAGACGCGCAGAGATTACGAGTCGCCCTGGCACGTCGAGTAAGGAGGAGCGTTCTGAACCTGATTCAAGCCGACGAGGATACTACTTGGCCAGTTATCAAGGAAAGGCTGAAAAAGGCTTATGGAGGGGGGCGATGGGCCCCGGAAGAAGACATGCTCCAGCTGTTTCGGGAAACCAAGAGGGCCAATCAGTCGAATGGTCAGTACGCTGCAGGACTCCTCGCAAGGTTGAATAAGATCAATGAGAAGCTGCGAGAGGTAATGGACACGAGCTCTGTTGAAGCCTGGATGCTCTTTATGACCACGGTGCTCAAGGTACAGCTGGCCAGGGATACTGGCAAGAAGGATGGGCTTCCTAGGGATAAGGCGTTCGTGGAGTGGGCCCAGGAAATGGTAGATGCAAGTGCTCGTGATGAGGAGGAACGGGAGGTTTTTGAACCAGGGTGGAGTAGAGTATCCTACCGCAGAAATGAAGTAAGGAAGTATAGGGGAAGACAAGACCCAGGGAAGAAGAGAGATGGAGAAGGGGGTAGAAGAGAAACGCTACCCAGAGACAGAAGGCCGTTCATAGATAAGAAGAACGTTAGAAAGGAGGAAAGGAAGTGCCATGAATGTGGCAAGGCGGGACATCTGGTAGCACAATGCCCTCGCACCAGATGTTACGAGTGTGGAATGGAAGGGCACCTAGCCAGGCAATGCCCATACATGTTCCGCAGGAAAGATGCATACCACGGAGAGCCGATGGAAATAAATGCGCAGGAGATGCGAAAAAGAAGATACTCGGCCAGGCGAGGTGAGGCTTCCAGGGACTCGACCAGTGGATCTGGATCGTCAGAGACGGAGGAGGAGCTGGGGAGCAGTGGCGGCGAGGGTAGCTGGAGTAGCGGCCGGAACCGGCAGAGGAAAGCAGCTCAGGATCAAGGACGGCGCCAGGTGCTGACGGTGAGACGAAAGCAGACGTCAGTATGAGGAGGGTGCGTCGAGAGTGGCGACCGAGCTTTCACCATCAACAATGTAGAAGGTAAGCTTAAGAATTGGTTGCCTATTATCAAAACTAAGTGTGGAGTGAAGTGCCTTGTGGACACAGGGAGCTCGAGCACCCTGTTGTCGAAAATAGCGATAGAGAGTCTATGTGTTAGGGGGAAGGCACTTCAGATTCAGGAATGCGATTGCAATTTAATTACTTTGGGGGGTCCGTGTAAAGTAATGGGCGAGACAACCATTGGGTTGGACGAGTGGGGTAAAACAGGGGCGCAGTTGTGGGTGCATGTGGTAGAGAGTATGCCCAGGGAATACCAGGTCATAGTTGGGTGTGATCTTTTACAAAAAGTGGGCGTGGAGGTAAAAAATATGCAGGGCAAGTGGTTCGTGAGATTAGCCGGTAGGTCATTCGCATGTCATCGGGTAGTTAGGGGCGCGCGAGTAGGGGCCGTAAGTAGGGGGGTAGAGTGGAGAGCAAATTTATTGCATGAGTTCCGCGACATTTTTTTTCAGGAAGGGGAAGTATTAGGAGTTACGGGTAAAACTGTACATGAAATCCCGTTAAAACAGGAAAAAGTTACCTACGTGAAAGAGAGGCGCTATCCTCAAGCGTTACGACAACATATTCGGGAGGAGTTGGAGGAATTACGTAGGCAGGGAATCATCATCGACAGTTCATCCCCGTACAATAGCCCCCTGTGGGCGGTCAAAAAGAAGGCTCCGACGGGGCAGGAGAAATACAGGGTGGTTGTTGACTTTCGTCAATTGAATGATAATACAAAAGATGAAGCGTACCCGATTCCTCGTTTTGACGACATCATGGACAGACTCAGCGGAGCCACAGTTTTCAGTACTCTGGATTTGAAGGCTGGATATCACCAAATCCGCCTTCATCCTCGTGATCAGGAGAAAACGGCCTTCACATTCGAACGGGGACACTATGAGTTCACCAGGATGCCGTTTGGGTTGAAGAATGCCCCCCTTACGTTCCAACGCTTAATGGACGAATTCCTCAGGGGTATCGATGAAGGGATCTGCCAGGTTTACATGGATGATCTCCTGGTGTTCAGTAGATCAGAGGAGGAGCATGAACGACACCTGAGGCAGGTATTTGAGAGGGTTCGGGAGTTCGGGTTAAAATTGTCTCCGGAGAAGTCCACTTTGGGTAGGGCGGAAATAAATTTTTTGGGTCACACCGTGTCAAGGGACGGGGTGAAACCGGATAAGTCCAAAGTGGAGGCAATTACCAAGATGGCAATCCCCCGCGATGTAAAGGGTATCAGGAGACTGCTGGGAGCGCTGAACTATTACCGGAGGTTTGTACCAGACATGGCCCGATGTTTGGTTCCCATTAACAACCTACTGAAGAAGGGAGCAAGGATGATTGTCACACCCAGTATGGAGGACAATATACGGCGTTGTATGGAACACCTCAAAGGAGAACAGAATACCACAGCGGCGGAAAGGGAAGAGGTGTCCTCAGCCAGTGACGGGTCTACAGACGAGAGACCAGAAGATTTGGAAGAAATTGACGAGATTGTCAATGATAAACCGCGCCAGATCATCTGGAGGACGAAGACTTCGGGCATAGAATACTCCCGTTACGGAAGATCGCGGGTCAACGTCTTCGTCACAACCAGGGATCAGGTTGGATCTAGTCTGTAAGGCCCTAAGGATGCGTCGAAACCAGGTCGCACACACCACCTATATGTGGGGAACGCCGCAATTTGGGAAAAGATCAAGCAAGTGTGGAGGACGGACCAGATTCCGGACCGCGTCTTCATTCGGTGCAAGGTCATGGTGGAAACCATTAGGGATGTTGAGCGCCAGAAAGAGCTAACAGGGGCGTATCACCAAGGCAAGACCAATCACCGCGGAGTCAATGAGACGTTACAGGCGCTCAGGAGAAGGTATTATTGGTCAGGGATGCGGAAAACGATCCAAGAAGTCATAGGGGCATGCGAAGTCTGCATGACTACGAAATACGACCGTCACCCACCGCGAGCCGTACAAGAGGTAACACCAACGGGCGATCGGCCGCTCCGGGACCTGCAAGTTGACACGTTCACCTGGCGGGGGTTTACGTGGTTAACGGTCATCGATGTGTTCAGTAAAATCGCCACGGCTCACCTGATCACGTCTAAAGTAGCAGAGTCCGTGTTGGCAGCTCTCCGGACATGGTTCATGTTTTACGGGGTACCGGATAGCATAACGTCGGATAAGGGGAGGGAATTCGACAATGCGGTGGTGAGTGAAGAAATGCGTAAGTTAGAGGTCACGTGGCACTTCAACACTCCGGGACACCCGAAGGGTAGGGGAGGAGTGGAACGTTTGCATGGTACACTCAGCGATCATCTCAGAGTTTATCACGTCGACCAAGGGCTGACTCCAGATGTAGCGATGCGGAAAGCGGTTGCGGCATATAACCACTCGATTCATTCCGTAACAGGGTTTTCTCCGTTTGAGGTGCTGTTCGGAGTTCGGGGGCCTAGTAGGGATTTTGGCGAGACAATCGGGGACGACACGGTTGCTCGCGATATTGTGGCAAACCACGTGCAAATTCGCGGGGCTTGGGAGAAGGTGCGGAGAAAAATCTGGAAGGAAAAACGGACCAGGGTGACGAGGGAGAACGCGAGGTTACGAGACTGCACGGGGGCGTTGAAACTTGGCATGATTGTATACCGGCGAATTGGGTCCAATAGGAGTAAAGAACCGCGGAGATACGAGGGGCCATTCCGTGTCGTTGTCTTGAGAGAACACAACGTAGTCACCATCGAGAGCGTTGGAGACCCAAGAAGACGACGAACCGTTCATATTGAGCAGTTAAAGTTTCCTTTGGGATCTGGGGTGCCTTCGCCTGTGCAAACGGAAAACTTGTAACAAACCAAGAGGTGTCTTAAACATTTTTTTTTTTTATCTTTTCTCTATATAAGTCCGTCATGTCAGATTAAGATGTCACCATGTTAATTGTATATATTCAGTTTTGTGTGTCAACCGCAGTATTTTTTGTGTGTAAAGACAATGATTGTTTTTTAAATAGTCTTATTGTATGTGGTTATTTTTCTTCATTGCAGGATGCTACAGTTTTTTTTTGCTTTGTTATTTCCTTATTGACTGTAATTATTTGTGTCTGGGAGCTGTAAGTTGTACAGGAGCGAGCTCTACTAATTGTCCAGCCTAGTCACTTCTTTTAGTTTCCAAAAGGTGTCTGGAAACTGGAGGGGGGGAGTTAAGGGTTAGGCCCTGGTAATAGTGGAGCTTAATCCTACTAAGAGTGTAAACAACTCCCAGATAGTATATAAGAAGGATTACTTGATAAATAAAGTCAGTGTTTTACCAGCTTGCTAGTGTGTAGTTTCTTTCCCAATTTACTCTTTTTTTTTATGTTTCGCGAGCCAAAGTACTTAAGTTATATATATATATATATATATATATATATATATATATATATATATATATATATATATATATATTTATATACCTGCTTCTTGAGGCGAGGACTGCTTTGACAGCACATACAGGCTCCCTGGTGTCCCCGACAAGGAAGGTGACGTCACAGAGTTCCGGCATCGACGCCAGAAACTTCATGTCTTCTGCGAGGCCTGTCTTGTTTTCGAAAGTGGACAAGTCAGGCTCGTCAGCAAGCTCTACTGCCATTACCTCAGGCATCACTTAACTGTCAAATTAGAAAAAGTAATTATATTGTCCAATAAAAATGATAATAATTCAAAAATATATTGAATATTGATTGATGAATAGTTAAATAAAATATTTAAAACAAAACTGAAAACCTCATAGTAATTTCTATGGTAAAGCACCTTATAGAAAAAGAAAAATACTAATTAAGGAGAAGACCAAGAATGGAATAGAAGAATAAGCAAAATAAGGTGTGGGCAAAGCTGTTCATGGCCCCAATTTCGGCAAGATAACTGAAAAAAATAATGAAATACATTCGTACATATTTATGGCAATCCTCTATTTATCTGAATCATTATTGCCCATGTCTCTATATTCACAGATCAGTGCATTGGTAAACACACAACGAATCTCTGGAAAAGAATCAAATTTAAATAAAGTTACGACATTAAAATAATCAGTTGAATAATTATCATTAATGAAGGATGGAGATAGTTGGGGGGGGGGGTGCTGTCAAAAAACACCAAATAAGTCAAAACTTATTAGGTTTTTTTTGATTGCACTCTCCAATTATCTCCGTCCTCCATTATACCATCCAGTCAACTATTTTCCTCTCCAATTATCATTAATAATTACTCATGACACTCAAAAATCATAAATATTAATAAACCACTTTTATTTCCTTATAACAATAGAATTATTAAGATATCTGAATTATTAAAATAGATTGAATCCGGATCTTAAAATCCTATGGATTTACGTAAAGTTGTTTTAGATCCCTAAAATCTAGTGTAATCCTTTTTCACTTTTAAATTTAAATTACATTTAATAAGAAAAAAAAGGGAATACTTCAGCATAAAAATCTATCATTCCAAGGAAAATACGACTTAAATGATACAGCAAAAGATTTAAAGTTACAAAATACTCGTATTATTCCACTTGGAATCTTGCTAAAAGAATTAATTTTTAAAAAGTATTTCGCCATTGATAAGTTTTCGATTATATTATCTGCATAAAACTGAATTTATTTTCACTATTTTCCTATCGTATTTTGTTTTTCTTTTTATCAAAATTAACTGAATTAATAAAACAATTTAAACATGGCTCGGTTTAATTTGTTAACCCATGTGCTCAAACAGTTCTTTGACTTCATACATCATAGACTAAACTAATTAATCTTCGTATTAGTGAATACAGTAATTACATATTAGGTGTACTTTTAATACATTATTACTATATCTTACGAAACACTTTAATATGGAATTCGAATTGTCATAAAAAAAAATTACATTGTAAATATTTTTAAATTCTGAATGCAATATATCGAAATCTGACCACGTTACAGAGTAATAAAACACAATATACACCACCAAAAATATAGCGTAATGAGTAGGTATAATATATATCGGGTGTAGTTATAGTGTGGTATAATAAACGTAACATGTAGCAGTTATATTTGACGGATATACAATCTCAATACAAATGATGTAGAGCATCATATATGTGCAAAACCAACAGCATCATTGGAATATAAAGATAGATCTCCAGTTTTAGGTCAGAAAAAAAAGACCTAATGATTCATTCGAAATAAATATCGCTCATTTCATGATGACATGCCACGTCACATGACAAGATAGCTCGGAGTAACTATTCCCCAATGAACACCAGCAATCATTCTGAAAAGTTGGTCAAAACAAATATTTTATGCTATTAGAGATATTGTATTTATTTAACGCCACATAAACGATCTTAATCTTTATAAATGGTTTCTTTATAATAGTGAAAAGACTCAGAGAACCAGCTTAGCTTAGCTGCAGAATCTATAGAGAAGACCGATTATCAACAAATTTTGAAACATTAGTCGACATTGCAAGGTATGGAGATAAGTGCCGGTCTAAAATCGGTTTATCCGATTTCTCAGATTTTAGATATAATAAAAGGTATACTGCACAGTCCCTTTTTCAGCCTTCTGCAATAATTATCGTAAATCACTAATAAATTTATGTTTTTTAATCTCAGACCATTCAGACTTGGTTTTTAATAGTCAGTCTTCAATTGCCGCTTTTAAGAAGACATATTAACATATCATTTCTGGAATAGAATCTTTTAGACACTATATCGCTTATACAGAAAATAGAATATGAACTAGAAGCTGCAATTGATATTTTTACTGAAACGATACACAATTAAGCTTGGTATTTCTCAGCACCAAACAAACAGTGAACTAAGCTTGCTATGTGCAACAGAAAGCGAAAAAAATAAAGGATCTGATCAGAGTAAAAAAAAAAAAAGGAAAGATTCCTATCGAAAAACGGACTTTACTCAGGACGTATTAAAACAACAAATACAAAATTTAATCAGACTAGCTGACATGGAATCAGAAGATGGTAGATTGTGGAGGCAAACAAAGAACGCTATAAGCAACATAGAGTCTGGCACCTGTTAAAATTCTCGGGCCGTGACGGGTGAAGAAAAGTGTAACCTCTAGCCGACTATATTGCAACTGTTTTTAAACAACAATTGACTTCATTATTTGCAGAACATAAAGAATTGACGCTAAAAATTTAGTCTTTCTACTTTATTCATTTAAACACCCTTCCTTGCCTTGCGACAATATTATCAGACAATAATTGTGATGTCTGTAAACTTTTCACTCCAAATTTCTATGTCTCAACCTGGCCATTTGCATGGGTTCTCCTTCCAAGATTGAAGAGTATTATTCCCAACCCCGTTTTCCACTCGTACACAAACTCTTTGAAGTATGGGTAATTATCTTGGGTATTAACTGAGGGGATTCATTCTCGTTGAGGACGTAAAGTCTGGTTTGACTCAGCAATTTGGATCTTAGTGAATCAAAGGCGGTGCAACTTGTAACAATGTGCTCAGCAGACTCCGGAACGCCGCAACTAGCACATAAAGGGTCAATATCCCTTCCGTATTCATGCAGTTTAGCCCGAAATCTTCCATGCCCTGTGAGAATCCAGTAGTCTGGGAGAATCCATGCTGCAGATAGTCGTGACCGGACGGTGGGAAGGTTTTTCCTCAACGTAGCACCTTTTGTGTTTGTCACCACTCATCAATGGCGTTTTCTCGTATTATCCCTTTCCATTTTCTGGGGTTTTCGGCTATTTTTGTACGGATATTGTATGGTAGACTTGCTAAGCCTTCCTTTTTAATGGGAAATTTGTATAAATCTTCGCGCAGGAGAAGGTTTATACTTCTCCATTCAATATATCCTCCTTCATCCAACCCCTCACATATCTTAGACTGTATTACTTTCGCAAAACAAAAAAAAAGTCCTAGCCATGATCTGGTAAATGGTATGGCGTTTTTAGTGTAGTACCTCAAAATAATTTTCAATGTAATAATACTGTGGTCTAGATCTCCGATGTGGAAGTATTTTCGTTCATTTCTATTATTCACAAAATTATCCCTCTCCATATGGTTCAATGAGTCTGCTTTTCCATTTCTTCGGAAATTCTAAATCAAAATATTATAGCATAAACTAATATATTTAAAAAACGATCGTAAATTATAAGGGATGACAATTTAATTTCAACTGCACGAGAACAAAAGTTATATGCAACAGGTGAATTACTGCATCCACTCGAAATCACGATCTTCCCGTTAAAGTCAACACACATATTATCCTTATGCCTCTTTCATTCCTCACTTAGCAATTTTTACCAGATTTGGTGGCTGGCTGGATCTGTACTTAAACCGTGAACACATTTTATAAATACGGAGATACAAGATACTGTCTCAACATCTAGACACCAAGGAATGCAGACAATAGTGCAATCACAACATCATGCACAGGTTAAATCATTTACAAAAACTCGATTTGTAAAAACAGAGACTATGGAAACTGCCAACACATTTTATATATTTACATTAAGGCATAAAAACGAATCTTCTAGCATTTCTCAACATTGTAACAATAGACCGCATTGCTGACGGAATGGTTACTCCGAGCTATCATGTCATGTGACGTGACGTCATCATGAAATGAGGAAAATTTGTTTCTAGTTATAAAGAATTATTTTAACAATACCACATAAAGATTAAATATACTTGGAATGTAAAACAACTTTACATATTCACTTACTGTCAGTGTATACACTATAATCGATTTCAGGACAATTATGTGGACATGACAACCCATAAAAGTTAAAATGGCCACTGTAATAATGCCTTACATCAAATTAAATATGGTAAAAGTGAATTATAAATCTGAAGAATGCGTAACTGCGCTATTCCAACTGTTTCAAACTCTTAGATACTGGAACATATTAGTATCATTATCATGGGCAGGGTTGACCTATGCCAATCAGAATATTACAGGCCCGGAAACAGAAGGTAAACGAAATTGAAAGAATTTTTGTAATCTTTAACATCAGCACAGTTGAATCTGCTACGAATGTGTAAAAATTAAAAATTAGAAAAAATAATTTATCATATCCATGCTATCAATTATGGAAATTTAAATCATTATAAAACGTACAATACCGAATTATGATAAATACTAACCAATATTTAACGCTTCAATCCTTCATGGATTCTAATGGTAAAAGCTTATTTATTTTATTTTTTTACGAATGTGTAAAAATTAAAAATTAGAAAAAATAATTTATCATATCCATGCTATCAATTATAGAAATTTAAATCATTATAAAACGTACAGTACCGAATTATGATAAATACTAACAAATATTTAACGCTTCAATCCTTCATGGATTCTAATAGCAAAAGCTTATTTATTTTATTTTTTTACTGAAAACAAATTCTCACAAGGAAAAAGTGATTAGTTAATTTTAGTAACTGTATTGTAAAAGTAAAAAAAAAAAAAATTCATGGCATCGAAATAATAAAAAATGCTGGAACATTTATATTATATTGCAATTGTTATATTATATCCATTACTTTATTATTTAAAGTATATTAAGCATAAAAAAAAAACAATGGATATGGTTCGGTATAATATTTTATATAATAATTTAATTTTTCATAACATAGACAAGAAAAATGATTATTTATACTTTTTTAATTATTACATAACATATACAAAGTCCAATATTTTATTTAGTATTAATTTTTAACAAAATTCCAACAGTAGTCAAAGTGTTAATGTTATCTATCTTCTTTTTAATTGAGAACATATATATTAATATATTTAGGGATTCGTGAGGTAAATATTCAGGCTATTACAGTAAGTACGAATATTTTATCAAGTCATCGACAAGAATCAACAGGTATACCTTGCTTTTACACACCACCAATGTTTTGTTATAAATCTAAATTATTTTATACAATTTATTTTTATTTCTTATAGTTTAAATTTTTAGTATTAATAGAATACAATTTAAATTGTTACTCGCTGAATGAAAGTAATTTTAATTAATGTACGCAATATAATATGATCCAATAAATATTTGTAATTCTAAGTAATATTATAATTAAAACTTGACAGATGTACACTGTAAAAAAATAATAAAAAATTACTTACTTCTGTCTTCGATAATGCTGCCTGTTGCTACCTGCTACCATTAATATTTAAAATTAATTACGGATATATATTTATATATTTGTTTATTTGTTCGCAAATTTACTGCAGATAAATTATGCCTTTTATTTCCACAACATATTGTTTATTCCCCCAACGAGATGGCCTGAGCAAAGCTGAAATGGGAACAGATCTAGCGGGAGACTGAAGGCAATGGGTCAATACTTGTCGGGCATGCTCACCGAACTCATTCATCCCCTAGCATTTTCCAATCCCAACCAAAACGTTTTACTTGTTTTGGAAATTTAATTAGCTTTCGAAAATGTATTTCTAAAATAGTATAGAATGTATTCCCCAATCGGGTTTTCTGAATTGAATAAAAACAAACAAAAAAATCAACCTCGAGATCATTGCAGTGACGTGCACAGCTTCCATTCACAAAAACAGGATTGAATAACAAATCGCATCATTCAGTATAGCAAAAAGCATTAATGAACACTTATTTTACTCGATAATCGATCATTTTTTACATTCATTTTTTACATACATTAAACATTCATTTTTTATAATAATAATTTATTCATTTATATTAAAATAATAATAAGCGAATAATTTTTATTTTGTACAGTAGAACATCCTAATTTAAATATTCCATATTTGAAACATCGAAAACCAGAATAATCCATATAAAAATCTATTACGTATTTTAGTATGCATTGGTAAACAATTTTATCTTAAATAAATTGTAGTGTATATATATATATATATATATATATATATATATATATATATATATATATATATATATATACTCCCCGTCAAAAGTATTGCAACACTGTATTATTACTGTAAATATAAACAAAGTTACCTGAATCCGTACTTTGTTTATATTTACAGTAATATTATTTACTAAATGAGATACATTAGTGACTAGACACTTAATTTTTATTCACTGTTCACCAACAAACGAAAAGATTTTGGATATTTCATTTTAAATTTCCTTTCAGCCCAAGTTTATCTTTCGTCTGTCTCAAGTCTGTTTCCTCTTTTCTCTTTAGTCTAGTTGAAACAATTAATTTTATCCACAATGAATCGTTTAAGCCGCGATGATTCTGTCAGAATCATCACTCTCTCTGAAGAAGGCAAATCATTGCGTTACATCGCTAATCGCGATAGAGATTTGCAAGACAACACCAATCTTGGACTGTGCAGGAGTGGAAAATGTTGTATTCACTGATGAGACGAGAGTGGCCCTTAACAGACAAGATGGACGTGAAGAAGTTTGGAGAAGGCCTGGAGAACGGTTTAGTCAATGCTGCACGTTAGAAACTGAGCCATTCGGGGGAGGGTCTATCATGTTTTGGGGCGGCATATTTTAGGAGGCACGTACCGAGTTAGTGCCAATCCAAGGAGGGGCCTTGAATGCTTTGAGGTGTGTAGAAATGATTCTTCAAGATCATGTAGTGGCTTTTATGCCGTTCATAGGATCTAAATCGTTGCTCATGCATGATAATGCCCGCCCACACAAGGCAAGATGTGTTTCTGAGTACCTGAACACCACAAATATCCACACCATGGATTGGCCAGCAAGAAGTCCTGACCTTAAACCAATCGAGCACGTTTGGTATTATCTCAAAAGATCGGTTCGGTCACTAGATTTACCTCCTACTACCCTTGAAATGCTAAAGGCAGCTGTATTGGAGGAGTGGGACAATATACCCCAAGATTTTCTTCAAAACCTTTTTACAAGTATGCCAACACGAGTGGAAGCAGTCATTCAAGCCAGAGGTGGCAATACGTCTTATTAAATGTAAATTAAAAATTTAAATTGTGATTTAAAAGTTAAAATTATCAGAAATTAAAAGTTTAGAAAGTAAGTTTTCTAACTTTTTTGTTTATTGGAAGACATATTGTAATTTATGTTAATAAATTTTTTTTATGTCCAGTTTAAAAATGCTTAATACAGACTTCAGAACCGTTCTTTATTATGAAAAGACAGACGTTTTTGTAAAATTCAAATTTTTCAAAGTGTTGCGATACTTTTGACGGGGAGTGTATATATGTAAGATTGTTTTGACGTGATTTTATTCTTTATTTATTAAGGAATTAAATTACACGTTCTTTCAAACTAGTAATTAAACACTTTTGACAAAATTAATTTAACTAACAAACTTTAGCACATGTGTTTTATCAAAAGTCTAAACAAACACTGAAGGTTACAACAGTGATGTTATCACATGTAGTAACCTTACATATACATATATATATATAAGTATATATATATATATATATATATATATATATATATATATATATATATGTGATGATTTATTATCATTCTAGCAGTTATAACCTATTGTAACCTTTTAAAATATTCATATGATCATTGTGAATAATAAAGCCTAGATTTTCGTAAAAAGGTTTATTTTCATTACAATTTATTATTCACAATGGACAAATTTCTGAAACCGGAGAAGTTCGACGGAGATCCACACTCCCCTGCAGCTGCTCAGGAGTGGAATTACTGGCTGAAGACGTTCGAAAATTTCATCGCGGCTTTAGGAACGATTGATGATCGAGGTAAGTTGAGCTTGCTTACTAATCACATCTCACATACTATTTACCAATTGATTGCCGATAAGGGCACGTACGCGACAGCTATTGAAACACTAAAAGCTACGTACGTGAAACCAATAAACGAAATTTTCTCAAGACATAAACTGGCTTCCCGTAAGCAGTCTCCAGATGAGACAATTGACCAATACCACCAAGCATTGCAACAGTTGAGTAAAAACTGTGAGTTTGCGGACGTTGATGCAGAAACACATCGGAAAACATATGTCCGTGACTCGTTCATTCGCGGCCTCAGTTCAAACCAGATAAGGCTGCGACTATTGGAATTTAACAAGCTAACTCACGATGAGGCTGTTGAAAAAGCTCGAGCTCTAGAATCAGCCAAAAATCAATCTGCATCATACACCTCTGAGCTAACCCTTAACGCTTCTTCATCTATCTCTCTGGAAAGTGATAATTCGTCGGAAGATATAGCAAATTTGGCAGCAACTAGGCCCAGGGATTCGAATTTCAAAAATAAAAAATCCTATTTTTGTGGTCGGCAGCGATTTGCTATTTTTGTATTCGTCAGCAGGACCCCGCTTTAAATGATACATGCGAAAGATGCCAGAAGACGGGTCATTGGAAATCTGTCTGCAGATCAACTAAAAAAGCTCCCTCATCAGCCGCACTCGTTGCAGCCTCTACTGTCCTCGACAAAGCTAAAGTGCAAGTTCTGGTAAATTCCACTCCTACCTTTGCTTTGATTGATACAGGGAGCTCCGAGACATTTATATCACAGTGTTTTGCGAAAAGCTGTAACCTGAAAATGTACCCTACAATTGGTAGAGTCTCCATGGCTTCAACATCTCTCAGCAAGCCTATTTCTAATTACTGTGTAGCTCATTTGGAGTTGTTGGGTCACCGTTATCCTAAAACAAAATTCAGTGTATTGCCCGATTTATGTGCTAATGTTATTGTTGGACATGATCTACTAAAACAACACTCTGAACTCAAGGTTACCTTTGGGGGAATCAAACCTCCATTGACTATCAGTTATCTGGCTCCAGCAAAGATAGAGCCTCCTCCCCTTTTTGAATTTCTAACTAACGACATCGAACCCATAATCACCAAATCTCGGAAGCACTCTTTAGAAGACGCCGATTTCATGAAGAAAGAAATTGAAAAACTGCTTGCTGATGGGATTATTGAAGAAAGTAGGTCTCCCTGGAGGGCACAAGCGTTCGTTGTAAAAAACGAGAGTCATAAAAAGCGAATGGTCGTAGATTATTCCCAAACCATTAATCGGTTCACGCACCTTGACGCATATCCCCTCCCAAGTCTCGAGGATATTGTTTCCAAGGTTTCAAAAAATTCTATGTTTAGCACAATCGACTTCAAAAGCGCTTATCACCAGGTACCTTTACGAGAAAAAGATCGGCCTTTCACCGCGTTTGAGGCATGTGGCCGTTTGTATCAATTTCGACGCCTAGCTTTTGGATTGACAGATGGAGTACCCACCTTCCAGCAGGTGATGGATGACTTTATTACTCACGAAAAACTTGAGAAAACGTATGCTTACCTGGATGATGTAACGGTGTGTGGTCGGAATAGGGAGGAACACGATAAAAATCAAGCGCTTCACTGATGCAGTCAAAAAATATG
Organism: Arma custos; assembly: GCA_037127475.1. NCBI lineage: Eukaryota > Metazoa > Arthropoda > Insecta > Hemiptera > Pentatomidae > Arma > Arma custos. The sequence goes on from CM073764.1 coordinate 36,420,498, forward strand.
GTTTCACAATCAATCAAGAAAAAAGCAAGTACTCACTAACTTCAATAAATTTGCTTGGTTATAAAATCGGAAGTGGGACCATATCTCCTGACCCTGAACGTCTAAAGCCGCTGCTCAATCTTCCACCTCCAGACAGTCGGAAGGCCCTTGAGCGGACAATCGGAATGCTCGCGCACTATTCTAGATGGGTCCCTAACTATTCGGACAAAGTCAAACGGCTTTGACTCTTAACTCAAAAACCTTCCCCTTGACTCCTGAAGCTATATCTGACTTCGACCAACTCAAAACTGAGATCTCTAAGGCAATAGTGAGAACGATTGATGACTTGGAGCCATTCTTAGTTGAAACGGATGCCTCTGATTTCTCAATTTCAGCTGTTCTATCGCAGTGTGGACGGCCAGTTGCATTCTTTTCTCAAAAGCTGAGCAACAGCGAGCGTAAACATTCAGCCGTTGAGAAGGAGGCTTATGCTGTTGTAAGTGCCCTTAAAAAATGGAGACATTTCTTACTCGGAAGGTTTTTCAAAATTATTACGGACCAGCGCTGTGTATCGTTCATGTTTGATATGAAACATCAGAATAAAATAAAAAATGAGAAGATACAGAGGTGGCGGTTGGAGATGTCATGTTACAATTATGAAATAATTTACAGACCGGGAAAATATAATCAAGTAGCAGATACATTCTCCAGGGTATGTAACGCAACCCAAATTGAAAACTTATATTCACTACACTGCGAGTTATGCCACCCTGGGATGACTAGAATGATCCACTGGGTAAGAACTCACAATTTACCCTATTCAGTAGAGGATGTCAAAAGGATGACGGCATCGTGCCCGTCCTGCAATGTCTTAAAACCTCAATTTTACAAAAACTCGAAGTCTAGTTAAGGCGACGCATCCGTTCGAGAGAATCAGCATGGACTTCAAGGGCCCTCTTCCGTCAAAATCAAGGAACAAATACTTCTTAACGATTGTCGATGAATACTCTAGGTTTCCATTCGCCTACCCGTGCCCCAATATGAGCTCATCAACAGTAATTGACTCCCTTGTTGACTTATTCACCACATTTGTTCTACCTTCGTATGTGCACACTGACCGAGGAACCTCATTCGCATCCAGGGAGCTACAACAATTTCTTCACAGTAGGGGAGTAGCCACTTCCATATCGTCGCCTTATAACCCTACAGGAAATGGCCAAATTGAACGAGAAAATGGCACAATTTGGCGCACTTTTTTTTTTTTTTTTGCCCCCTAACTGCCATCGCTGGCATACGGGGTTCGGCAGTGGTGGGTTGATACGTTGGGTTTACGCACGCCCACCACTGCCAAAAAACAACTCTTTATTTAAAAAAAACATCTTATTATACAATTAAAGGGGGGGTACCATTTAATTTCTGGGGTACAAATAAAAATAAAACAAAATAAAAATCTGTGGTGCTGCCCGGTGCACATATGTGCACCTTACTGATGGGGCAGCACCTTTAAGACCTCCTGGTCGGTCTGCATCCGTCCGGTTGCCGTCCAGCCCTCCTGGTCCGCCGCATCCGTCCGGTCCGCATCCGGCCAGTCCTCTCCCTCAGTCGTCTCCTCCTGGGGGCTCGTCCTCCTGCGAATGCGTTGGTGACTCCTAGTCTGGTGGCTCGCCGGGTGGCCGTATCCTGCTGATGGTGAAGTGTGCAGGACCGACCACCTCCTTCCACCCGTGGACAAACTCCCTCAAGTGAGAGTAATTGTCCTCTTCGACCAAACGGGAGAAATCTTCCTCGGCGAGGACGAAGATACCGGTTTTTATCGACATCCTGGCTCAGTGTCCTTCCATCGCGGTGCAGGAGAGCAACACATGCTCCGCCGTTTCTGGGACTCCACAGGTGGGGCACCGGGGGTCGACCTCTCTTCTATGCTCACTGAGCTTTCCCCGGAACCCACCGTGTCCCATCAGCATCTGCGAGACCCAGTAGTCCGGGAGGACCCATGTGGCAGACAGCCTCGACTGGACGGAGGGGAAGAACTTTCTCAACGTAGAGCCCTTCTGGCTCGTCACCCACCGTCCGTTCCACTGCTCTATCGAGTCCTCCCTCAATATCCTCTTCCACAGGTTCGGGGTCTCGCCGATTCTCTGACGGAGTCCCTCCGGGAGCGTCTCCAGCCCCTGCCTCTTCGCGTCATACTTAAGGGCATCCTCCCTCAGGAGGAGGTCCAGGAGCATGGCTCCGGCAAGCACCTGCACCGCCTCATGCGACACCATTCTGTACGCCTTCGTGACCCGTAGCAGAGCCAGTCTCTGGATCGTCGCAAGTCTCCTCTTCTGCTGCTGCGTGAGGTTGCGGCTCCACACCGGGGATGCATACCTCAGGATACCCAAGACCACGCCTTTATAAATGGTCATCGTTGCTGGGTACCTGAGGCCCCAGAATGCACCCCCTATCCTTCCTAGTCCATTGAGTGACAGGGTCATCCTATCCTCATCCCAGGTGAGGAGTGGCGTCGAAGTTTCTCCTAAACTTCACGCCTAGGTACGTCACCTCCTCACCTAGTCTGACCCTCTCCATCTGTATCTGCAATGTGATAGGGTGAGCCCTGTCGGTGGAGCCTCTTAGGAGTATGGCCTGGGTCTTGGCAGCGGCCATGCTCAACTTCCTCCTCACGCACCATTCCGCTACGAGACTGGCGCACCTCTCTGCTTCCATCTTCACTCTGGCTCTGCCACGATGACTGCCAGGTCGTCGACGTAGGCCGTGGCAAGGAAACCTTCATCTTCCAGTTCCCCCAGCAGCTGGTCAAAAACGAGTTTCCAGTGAATAGGACGGCGCCAGTCTTGGTCACTCTGACCACTCCAGCACTGGCGCCGATCTGCTTCAGCTTCTCCTGGGATGGGAGCTGCTCCAGGATCTTCCCGGCATCCCACCCTGCCGATGTTCCCTGGAGGGTAATATAGGTGGGAGCGTCATCGGGCCTCGACGGCACCGCGGGAACCCTGGCCAGGACTCCAGCGAAGGTCAGCCTCTTCCCCTTCTTCTTTTCCAGGAAGGGGGGTAGAACCTCTTCTTCTTCCTTGGAGGTTGGCTGTTTCTTCTTCTTCTTCTTCTTCTTTTTCTGGACAACCTCCCAGTTCGATTCATCCTCCTCGCTGGATTCCACTTCCATATTCCTACCCTGCACATCGGGGTAGCACTGCTCCTCTGGGGCATCGGGGCCGGCATGAGGCCATCGTATTTACCTCCGCCTACCTTCTTGGGCGGAACTCCGGAAGGTCCGGCAACCGCCTTCTCTGGCTCCTTAGGGGTCTTCTCCGCCTTCTTCCTCCTCTCCTGAGCCCTAGTCACCGCGGTGTGCCTCAATATCTAGTCTCCTGGTCCTTCAACCGGAGGTCCCCGATGAGGCCCTGGACTCTATTAAGAGTGGGGGAGACCCACTCCTTCTTTTTCCGGTCATATTCGCCACCTATGGCATCGCTGATCGATGTTGCAACCATTGGGGCGATAATCTCCGAGACCTTTTTTGCTATAATCCGGTGGAACGTCTCCCCATTCAGGGCCTCGTTCACCACTTCTTCCACAATCGCGGGGACCATTCTCCATTGGGCCTGCAGTCCCACAATAATTCCGAGGATGTCCCTAACCTGGCTGTTGATATGGCTCTGGGCGTCCAGGGGAACCTTCTTCCTGACGAGGTACGCCCTCAACCTGTCAGCAATCTTTTCCCCTTTATCCGTAGGGTCTTCTTCTGAATCATCTATGGGGGAATTGTCCTTCCGGAGCCTCTTCCTCCCCGTCTTTTCATCGACGTCCGTGTCCGCGGTAACGAACGCTGAGGTCAGAGGCCATAGCCATCTATTTTATTTTATACAATTTGGCGCACTGTATCTCTTGCTCTTGAACATAGGAAGCTGGATCCATCGAATTGGGAATTGGTGCTCCCTGATGCTCTTCACTCAATTCGATCCCTGTTGTGCACAGCAACCAACGAGACACCTCATGAGAGAATGTTTCGACACAACAGACGATCTTCTAACGGCATTTCACTCCCGACTTGGCTTTCACCTTCATAGAAAGCTTTGATGAAAAAACAGATACGAAGAAGTAAATTCGATCCATTGGTTGAGGAAGTTGACATTCTTGACGTCAATCCACAGTATGCCAGGGTACGCCTCGGAGACGGGCGAGAGACAACAGTATCGTTGAAACATTTAGCACCTCAAGGTGGGACGATCACTGAGACAGAACCAGAGGAAATTGAGCCGGAGCTCGAGCCAACTGGGCAACAGGAGCCGGAACCTGCAAGAACCCCTCAACATCAAGATACCCAGGATACAGGACACAGTATAAACAAAGAGGCTCAACCTCATGAAAATTCTCTGCGACGCTCTACTAGAGAGCACCGCGCGCCTTCCCGATTGAAGGACTATGAATTACAATTTTAATAGGACGGAAGAATGTGATGATTTATTATCATTCTAGCAGTTATAACCTATTGTAACCTTTTAAAATATTCATATGATCATTGTGAATAATAAAGCCTAGATTTTCGTAAAAAGGTTTATTTTCATTACAATATATATGAAAAAATTGTTAACGTATATACATGAATGAATATGAATCCAAGACGGGTTCAGCTGAAAATCATGTAATAGTCACCTTAATATTTCGCTTTTACTTTCTCATATTTTATTTCTTTCATTTATATTTTTATTATATTTTAGGTACAGAAGTTGTACTATATTATTTGAAACTTATTTTTTATTTAATTAGTTTCTTTTATTTTAACAGCAATGATTTAATTGTATTCATTTTATTTATTTATTTGATCATCATTATTTCGGAGAAAAGCTCAAGTTCTATTTCATTCAATACCATCTTCGCATCATTTACTTATTATAATCGTCATTTACTTTAATTTAATTCTGAAATATTACTTGGAATATTTCTATTCTCTATCCCTCAATCCACATCTCCTTTTCCTGCCATTTGTTTTCCCACTCTCTCCGTAATGACTGAGGTAATACAAATAACTAAATAATCAAGAGTGACAAAACATAGTAAATATAGAAATAGATAAGAAAATAAATAAAGTACGAACTTGACAGGATTTTAACTAATTGTCAAAAATAAATATATTTATATTAACAAAATAATAATAAATAACATCAATTCAATAGTTAATAACTAAATAGCTAACTAAAATAAATGAATATCATAGCATATAGCGTATATACAAAGTCGGTATCTTTTTTGTTGTTGGGAAAATAAAGAAAACACAAGGGTAGCGAGATCGAGTTCGCAATACTAATTTGTTCAAGCGGAAGTTTGACCTGCTTGGAGAGCGACTTTTGGGATGCCAAGAGATGATACAAAAGCAGGGATTTAAATGAAGCCAGTGAAGAAGAAGGCGGATGAAAGGAGGGATTGAGTTCCACACAGTGGTTGAGCGGGCAAGGAAGGAACGCCTTCTTTCTGTGGGAAGGAATGTAGAGATCGGAAAGGCGAGATCTTGTTTTGTGGTGCTGGACAGAGGATTTGAATGGGAGGAGGTTATAGATATATGAAGGGTGTTGCGAGCTGATGGATTGGTATAGAAAAACACTAAGGAAATATTGTCTACGGATGGGAGGGAAGAGCCACTTTAACTTATCATAGTGATGTGACACCCGGGATCACCCCGGAGTACCAAGCACAAATCTTAAAGCGCAGTTCATTATTCTTTTTAAGTGGCCCTCAAGCATTTTTGAGAGGCCCCCTGTATACCACACTACAGTAGTCGAAGCGGGGGAAGATGAGGGATGATAAGAGCAACTTCCGGTTAGGTGTGTAAGGAGATGCCGAGATCAATGGAATAATTTTAGAGAATTAATTGATCCTCGGGATATTTGGGTGACATGTGGTTTCCAGGAAAGGTTTTGGTCAATGGTAAAGCCTAGGTTTTTAACGGAGGAGTTGAAACTGATCGGATGGTCACTTAGGATTAATGTCGGAAGGGTGGGGATAGTTGTAAGGAGGGAGTAGGAACCTAGAACAATGGCCTGGATTTTTCATTGGGTTCAATTCCAGTTTGTTCAGCTTGAGCTTGAGAAACCAGGACGAAAGCCTGTTTGAGGCGGAAGGAGTTTGGTCTGTTCGAGAAAATTTGATATCTGAAACTTGACTACTCTTTCAAGAGATTTGGAAAGGTTGAAAAGTATGGAGATTGGCCGGTAGTCCTTGGGAGATAATGGGGTTGGGGTTTTATTTATAGATGGACTAGGGCTTTTTTTCCAAGAAGTCGGGAATACTGCTTTTTGTAGTGACATCAAAGGATCGAGAGCAGTGGTAAGGGCTTCGTGGAGATGTTTGGATTTTGCTTGTCTGATTGTAGATTGTGTCAAATTACGAAGAGCCCTAAACGCTTGGTAGTCATCAGTAAGCCTAGTGCGTAACAAACGTCTACGGGCAGCGTCACGTTTCCTTTGCAGGTCTTTAATTGTTTGACACAATATTTAACCTTGAGCCGGATGGTGGTGGAAGGTTAAATATTTGAGTGGGGCATGGGTATCCAGGATATTTTTGAGATTGGCAGTGAGTATGTCGACAATTGAATCGACGGCGGTTCAGGAATAAATTTGGTTCCAATTTAGGATTTCAAGGAAAGGTGATATATTTTTAGGGATGAGTCCATCTAGATTATTGTCGAAAAGTTATTGTTTTCAGTAGGATTTCTTTTTTTTTTTTTTTTTTTTTTTTTTTTTTTTTATTTTTATAAACACTTTATTTAGACATTACAATCTGCTACTTATGGGCAATAAGTAATGGTGCTATGTAGCTACAACCATTCCATAACAAAACAAAAAAGTGGTATAAACAAAATAAAATAAGTGAATGTAATAAATATATACATACGCAACATATATAAAATAAAAGGAAATTAAAGCAAAAATGATAATAAAATAAAGTCTAGATAAAAATAAAAATAAATAAAATAATGTACACATTTAAACCCTATTTACAATTTGCCTGGGTCCCCGAACTAAGCTTCTTCCCCAGGAATGAGGGCAAAGCAGGAGTTCAGAAGGCCCTTGCCTCCTTTTCCAGCCGCGTCACTGGAATAAACTCCAATGGAAGCTGATTGAGGGCGCTTCACACACACACACAGGTCGTGAGTGGAGAATCTGGCCAGTGCCAGTACTCCAAATAGCATTATTATAACAAGTGGGTCATTGCCGGCTTAGGCGGCGGGGTGGATTGTATGGATGTGTGGAACTGGATAACGACTGAGCCAGGGGATTGGGATGACAGACAAGGTTTTGGTGAAAGTTTCAGAATTTAGTAGGGATGAGGTCGAGGACAAAAGGAATGTTAAGATCATTATGGAGGGTTTTGTTGGAGACAAAATAAGGAGCGTTGACAATAGTTCTCAGGTCTGATATTCCAGTTTTTTGCGGTTCCCCACAGTTCCAGTCCATAGGTCCAGATAGGTTTGATGATCGTCTTGTATATTAGTAGTTTATTGTCTATTGAAAGATGGGAGGTCCTACATAGTAATCTGTATAGTTGGCTGAAACGTCTGTTAAGTTCTTGTCTTTTGAGTCTGGTATGAGGATTCCATGTAAGCCTTTTGTCTAGGAAGAAGCCAAGGTATCGTACTGTGTCGGAAATAGGCAGGATGGTTTCGTTGAATTGGATAGAAGGACATGTTCCCCGGCGAAGAGTAAAAGTCACGTGTTTGCATTTTTCCTCGTTGTCTTTGATCCGCCTTTGGTTGCACCAAATTTCAATAAGTGAAAGGTTCCTTTGGAGGTTCGAGGAAGCCATTTCAGGATCTGGATGAGATAATAGGATGGCTGTGTCGTCTGCGAACGTTCCAAGGAAGGTTTCAGGAGTAGTTGGGATATCAGCGGTTTACAATATGTATAGGATAGGACCCAGGATGCTGTCCTGGGGGACTCCAGCTTGAATTGGGTAAAGATTGGAGTATTCGTTACCACAGAGCATTTGGTACCAGTAGCGATCAGAGAGGTAGGATCGAAGGACTAGGAATAAGGATTGAGGTAACTGAGTTTTGAGCTTGAACAGCAAACCGGCATGCCATACCCGGTCGAAAGCTTGTGCTACGTCCAGAAATGCGCCTGTGCAGTACTGTTTGCTTTCAAGAGCAGAGGATATGTGATCGACGACTCGGAGACCCTGCTGGACCGTCGAGTGCCTGGGGCGGAATCCAAACTGATGTAAAGGAATATTGGATTCGATTATGGGTAGGATTCGTTTCAGGAGGATCTTTTCAAAAATTTTGGAAAGAATAGGAAGCAGGCTGATGGGTCGGTATGATGAAGTGTCATTTGGTGGTTTACCAGGTTTAGGGAATAGAATGATGATGGAGTGTTTCCACAACAAAGGGAAGTGAGTTGTGCGAAGGATACAGTTGTATAGATAGGTAAGGAAAATAATCGCTTTTTGAGGAAGATGGTGAAGGATCTGGGTGGTTAGAAGGTCATGTCGAGGAGATTTGCGGTCTTTTAATTTTTGTAAGAGGAATTTGACCTCAGAGGGGCTTACAGCGTTAGGAAGTAAGGATAGTGGAATGGGTGAAGAGATGAATTCATTAATATTGGAAACGTGCGTAGGGTTGGTTTCAGGATGTGGAATAAATGTATTTGAAAGGTGTTTGGCAAATTATTCTGCTTTGTCCTCATCTGATGCAGCCCAAGAATCTTCTTCACGGCGGAGGGGATGGGAAATAGGGTGGTATTTAAGGATCTTTTTGGTAGCATTCCAAAGGGAATTATCAGAAGCGGATAGTGTGGAAAGATCGGATCTATAGGTTGTCAGGTTCTTTTTAACTAGTTTTGTGAGGTAGTTATACAGTCTCCGATCGTGAGGATGCCTAGTTCTTTGCCAAAGGGATCGGTAACGGCGTTTGGTAAGGATAAGATCCCTAAGATCTTGTGGTAATGGATTTTTCTTGCGGGGTTTGAAGGAAGGACGAGGTGAAGATGCAGTCCAAACTGCTTGCTGGATCAAATTGGTAAAGGAATTGACTGCATCATCTAACTCCTGAGGTGTTTTTAGGGAAACTCTGAGGTCAATAGTGTCGGATACAAGCTGGTGAAAAAGGTTCCAGTCAACTGGTCCCCTAATAAATGATGGCGGTGGAAGTTTGGGTATTGGGAATACAGAAAGGGTAAGGATCAAAGGAATGTGATCTGAGGAAAGTTCATCAAGGCGGTCTATGGAATAGTTTAGGGGACCTAAGCCAGCATGGATAAAAAAGTCGAGGAGATTAGGATTTCTGTTTGGATCAGTGGGCCAATATGTAGGAGTGCCGGGAGAAATAAAACTGGAGTTGTGGGAATTAAGTGCTGACAGTAGCATGCGGCCTCGGGAATTAGTAGTTCTTGATCCCCACTGTTGATGTTTCGCATTAAAGTCTGCACCTAAAAGGAAATGGATCCCTAGGGAATCGAGGAGAGACCTGAATTGGGAATCTGAGATGGATTTATTAGGAGGACAGTACACCGATGCTAATGTGATAGGAAAGGAAAAGGTTTTGATTGAAACAGCTGTAGCCTGAAGGAGGTCGTTTGAAGGTAGGGGAAATGACTGTTGGGAAAGGGATTGATGGGCTATGACAGCAGTACCACCGTGAGCTTTTCCATCAGAATGGTCAGTCCGGTAGGTTTGGTACTGTGTTATGTTGAGCTTCCGTTTACTGGTAAGTCCAGTTTCTGTAATTAAGGCTACATTAATGTTTTTGTCATACAGTAAAGATGTTAGTTCGTCAGTGTGGTTTCGAATACCATTCGCATTCCAAAGGAGAATAGATAGGGTGGATGTCATTTAAGGATGTTGTGGGACAGGAAAGAGATGGGAAACAAGATTTGTTAGGAGTGATATTAATGGTGTGACCATTGATTTGAATTCAGAGAGGAATGATAAGAGAAGTGTCGTGAGATCAGTAGCATTTGAAGGAGGAGGTATATGTGGGGTAATAGGAATTTTATTCATGGAATATTGTGGTTGCTGGGGCTGGTTTTGTGCTTGTATAGGGTTGATTTGTGGTACAGGAATGTGTTTGGAGGGTTCGGGTTGCAGCGTGGCCCCGAGACTATTCGGCTGGCCACCTGACATTTCGGCATAGGAAACAGTTCTATTTACAATTTTTGAAGGTTGCCTTCTTGACGTTCTCGCTTCGTCGGTGGGCCGACGTGCTGCCAGAACCCGTGATTTTATATTTTTGTAGGTTTGACAACCTTTGTAATTTGCCGGATGTCCTTGAAGACATAATGCGCAGACAGCAGGAGTTTCTCACGGCTTGATACACTCTGCGGTTTTATGCGGTTTTCCGCATTTGACGCACCTGGGAGTGTGGTGACAGTAGTGCCGGGTGTGCCCGTATGATTGACAGTTATGACATTGCACAATGTCTTTCTTAGGGTAAGGTTTTTCAACTTGAACCTCGTAGATTTTTTCAACCCCGGGTGTTGGTTCTAGGTCAACGAAGAAAAGAGGCAGTGGAATTTTGTTGCCTGGCTCAGGGTGCCCAATATTGTTTTTGCAGACATTTGTTATTTGTCTGACCTTGAAGAGTAGGATTTCTGAAGTTTGAATATTGTATGAGATTTGGATTAAATCGTGAGAGGACAGAAAAGGGGCAGGTAATTGTGAGGAAGAAAGGAGTCTCTGCGATGAGTCAATGATGAACAAGTCTAACCAGGTGTCAGATAGGAGAGTATGATGGGTAGGAGAGAATGGGACAATGAAGATGTGCAGAAAGTAAAAAAGGTTTTCAAGTTACAGTTTATCATTGGATTGGGCCAGGAGATTGGTATTAAAGTCACCGCAGATTATGATGTGGTCGTAGAAAGGAACATGGTTGTAAAGGACCGACTCAAAGGTAGAATCAAAAGGGACCAAAGGAGGGCGATACACTACAACGGATGGGAAAGGATTTTTGCATGAAATTTTGACGAAAAGGAATTCTATATGAGGGAAATTGGACGGTGGTGAAGAATCCAGGATGCGTGATTTTAGGGAAGTGAAATTAGAAATATTCATAATTTTTCGAACAATACTCGCAGTTCCGAATAAGACTGCTTTGATCCAGAATATTGTAATTAAGATCTAATTCTTTTATGCTGTTTAATGTCATTTCTAGAATCAGTCCTTTCGTGGATATAACCATTGGCAAAACTTTTGCTTGATCAAGCTTACATAACTGCTTCAATTACTCTGCCAGGTCCTGATATTTCCTATTTTTTTCGGTGACCATCTTGTGGAGGTTATCATCTGCCGGTATTACTATTGCACACATTTTTCTTCTTTTAAAATCAGCAAAATATCAGGCATGTTGTGAGGAATTGTGTGATCAGTTATGATGGCCTGGTCCCAATAAAGCTTGACGTGCCCTTTAATTATTGATTGGGGGCTGTACATGTAATAAGGGTTGGTCTTGTCCACAGTATTAAATTTCATAATCTTTGGTGTACAATTTTTGCCACATTGTTGTGGCCAAAAAAAAAAAAGCCTTCGGTTATTATTCTTATTCTTATTATTTAGGACCATTCAGATTATGATGGAATAATAAACAATAAACATGATGCAATGATAGTTGAACACAAATTATATTATAAATTTCGGGCCGAATTCAATAAATTTCGGGAAAGATTTCGAAAAGATGACCCCAATAACCCCAATCAAGTTAATAATATACATACATTGTAAAATATAGATACTAATTTTATAATGAGTTGTATGTTGAACGTCTTGGTGGTGGGGTGCTGTCTCATGTTTGGAGCGTGTTGATCGTTGGGATGTATTGCACCTTTTTCTTCGAGATACGATTCACATAACCCCTTTTTGATTTTGGTGTCTTGATAATGCCTGAATAGGCGAAACGTCGACTGGTAAGTAGGTGTATTTTTGAAACATAAGGCTTTGCATTGTGGTTTTTCCCAATTGCATTATAACTAATTTTATAATTTTAATTTTTGTTAATGGTAACAGGATAGATATAAGTAATAATGCTTTTGTATTTATTTCAATTAGATGTTGTTAATCCTTATTATAAAAATGTAATTAAAAGGCACATAGTAGACTGTAGTATGGAATCTGCCAAAAATAAATGATCCTTTCAAAGAGTTACTTCGGAAGGAAAAAAAAAATAATGATGCAATTTCTAATCTAATTTTTTGGGAGCATATATTCTGAATTGTGTATTACATAAATGCATTAGAAATCAACCTCGAGAGTTAGCTGTACTGCAGATGAAATATAACGAATAATAAAAATATGAAATATCCATGATCCTTTAACTACCAAAGGTTTAATGAAGTAAGAAAGAATGCAGTAGAATTTGGACAAAGTAGATGAAAGTCTTAAAATATATTATAATCTGTATCACCGCTATGAGAGTTAATTATTAGCTTTAAAATCAATAAAACCTCTTTATTGATAGTTTATTGAACCCATGTTTCTTAAGTAATAGATATATTACATTGAAGAGAATCTTTAATCTCTTCTTTACTTAGATTTTCCAGAATTTGCAAAACTTTTTGCGTATTTCATCAAGTTATAAAGTGGGCTCATGATCTCTTTGCTTGCTAACTGCTTTTGCTGTACCATCTTCAAAGCTTGTTCAAAAAAACTTGTCTTTTCATTAGCTTTCTTCCCAAAAACTTCCATGCCTCGCCAGTTCGTTAGCTTAGGTTTCATTTCTTTCGGCTGGTCCAGTATCTTATCAATATTACGTTTTTTTTTATAATTTTCGCACGGGTTGAGAGGTTGTAAGTGCTTCTGCATCAAAATACTCGACCTCGGATACAACTTGGGCTGCAATTCCTTCTTTGGAAGAAGTTTTGCCAGTTTCGATCTCATAACAATGCTTTGAGATATCTGGGACGGTTTCAGTTTGTATACCTTTGGCGCGAAGTAATTTGTTAATCTATTGATCTCTATTTGCTTGTCTCGCTTTCCCTCCGCGTTTAACCTGGGATGTTCTTTTCGCAAGACTACAGCTCGATGTGAAAAACTGATTTTACTTAATTCTTGTTCACTTCCCTTCTCTTTTTCTGCTTCCCTGTCTTTCCTCAATATTCTATGGCTTGGTATTTCTTTTGGATTGATTGTTTGTAGTGCATCCAGAACCCTGTGATGACCTATGCAATTATTTGGTTTCATTACAGTTTTTCTAGAATTTGTCACTTCCCGATGATAACTTTGGAAGTTAGGTGAATTCCTCTAAAACATAAAATTCCAATTTAGTGGGAAAAAAATCGAATTTAACATAAAATCAGACAGTATGTACAAACGAGATATAATTAAGTTATATTCCCGAAATAACGTATATTGCCAGATATCAGTCATTTAAATCTTCAAAAAATATCTCAATTTCAAAAAACGATACTTTACATGTGTAAGAAACCGGTGAATAGTAAAGAATAATCGGAAATCTGTATATCTCACTGTTCCCTGGATGCAACATAGCTGAAATCAGCGAAAGGTTTAATTGAGGTGTTGGGGATCAAAGCGGATAACTCTAAAATTTCAAAAATTGCCTTGTGACACATTTTATGCTTCCGTAACAGGTTCAGAACCGGACTAAAACCAGAGGAATAAGGCGGCAAGTGTCGTGCTAAACAAAATTGCTTGTCTAAACTAAAAATGTGATAAAGACAATTTTTGGAATTTCATATTTATCCGCTTTTTATCCCAAACACCTCAATAAAGCGCTTGGTTGTTTAGCTAAAACCCTAATTAACTTTTGCTATTAAGAAAAACAGTTATTGCGTTCATATTAAAATAAGTTAACAATATTATAATATCACATGGAAAACGGTTGTCATTAGTCAGTGGGAAAACCATTCGATATTCTGATTTCTTCAGGTTAAATTTCAAAAATAGGAACAGACGTGGCTGAGATAGAAATAAAATAATGCAAATGCGATGTTATATAGAACTACGAATTTTATGAAATAATTATAAAATAAAATATGGCCCAATGGAAAGTTACACGAAAGATTCTCAGTAGGAAAACTCGACACATTGAACGGTTATTGGAATATCGTCCCCAAAACACTTATATACATGTATTTTATTATGAATTTAAAGACAATTACATAAGTATTTGGCCACATTACTACAACTATAAATTTTTACATATTTACAAAAGATTTATAGTTGAAGAGGTGGAGAGATAACTCATGTTTGAATGAAGATATTGGCTTTTCGTCTGATTGTCATAAAAAAAAAATCTTTTTGCTCAAGAAATCAAACTCTTATTAGATTATTCTTTCGAATGGTTTGGATACCTTGGATAAAATGGATATATGACAGAAGTTGGAAAACATGGAGGGAACATATATTTTATTTAATGGACGGGCTAGAAATTTCTAATTAGTAGATTGAAATACACTTAATTGGACTTGATTAGAACGGTATTGTTACATAGAAAAGAGAAAGCAAATCTAAGGACATTTCCATAAATATATATTCTTCGTGGGGAGTGTCAGAAGAGATTTGAAAAGGGTATCTTCCTTAAGATTATAATCAGGAACAAAATGTCAAACACAACTGGGCATGTTAACAGAGGAGAATGAATATATTTATTTATTCACAGATACTTAAAATTACATTTCAGTATTACAGTATGTATTGAATTTGAATATAAGTCAATCCAAAATAAAAATATCAAATGGAATTAATAATTTAATTTAATCACTATCTTCAGAGCGAGACATCCAAAACGCATAAAAATAAAAAAAAGACCATTTTTGATAAAACATTTTATTACTGTATATAATACAAGCGGCCATACTTGAAGGCAGTAGTTGTTAGCGTTATAATTGGCAATTTATAATATATTTTTTAAAAGCCTATAGCTCAACTTAAATCCTTTCACATTTAAACTATCTAGTTCACTAGTTTTAGAATATCTGTCTTGCTGTAGATTGCTTATTGCTATTAAATCCATCCGTTCCAATAATAATATGCAGGATTGGATATTGGATGAATAATTCTCCTGAATTTAGAGTATTCTCAATTCAGTTAGCTCGTTAGCAAATATATTGGTAGAGAACAGGCTGAAGTGGCAATAAATCAATACGCAATTTCAAACACATTACCTGGCCAGGGCAGCTGAGCTGGGTAGTGGGGATAGATTATTTATTAAGTATTATCAAACCGATCTCTCCGTGTAAACAAAAAGATTAAATGTTATTATTATCGTTCAACTTTCTCCGTAATTAAAAAAATATATACTATTTATTTTCTTTCAACTCCCAATTAATTTCCAATTTGAATTCTGTTGTACTGTTTCTGGAGATCTCGAGGCAAAAATAAATAATTTAATGAATGCTTTTTAATAAAACTTATATTTTTTTACTATTCATCATTCCCACTATACTCGTTCTTAGTCTTCGGTATATTTATAAATACACCGATTTATATTTTCTTGTCCAGTCCTTATCCTTATGGATTCCCATTTCTCTTTCTATAGTTAGTTCCAATACCCCTCCCACATTCAAATCCTGTCTATTCACTCTTGTAGTTTCCATTCAGTTCCAAGGAATTATAAGTAACTATCCCCCATCTTAAATTAAAATTCTGTATTAAATGTATGCACCTAATTATGTGTTAATGCAATATTCTTACTTCTTAAATTATTATTAATTTCATCAACGATCTGTAAGAGCCTCTCTCTCTCTCTCTCTCTCTCTCTCTCTCTATATATATATATATATATATATATAGAGAGAGAGAGAGAGAGATTTTGTGTATATATTTTTAAATGGTTAATAGTTTTAATCTGTTATTATTTTTCATATATTAAAGAAAGTAATGAATTGAACCTATATTTTATTTTGTTGATAAAATTTCTTTCAATTGTGTAATTGCTTTATTGCATATATTTCTGTCTATTGAAAGCTCAAAATAAAAAAAATAAAAACAATATTTTAAACATTTCTTTCCTATTAGTTCAACTTTTTACATATAAGGCGGTATATTAAAAATAGGTCGCAATAAATTTAATTAATTAATTGATTGGGAAGAAAATAAAATATTATAGGGTAATCTCGATCACTACAAACTAATTTTAAATCGTTAATTTCATACAATACAATAAATAAATAATGTTTTTACACAATAAATTCAATTTACATATATAAATCATCCAAGATTTAAAATCGTTGTATTTGATGGAAATATAGGCCGATAATCAAGGGAGTTTTATATAAATAAATAAACGGGAAACTTAAACCGGCCTTATCAAGTGCATAAAATTGTCATAAAGTATTGTTATCTTAATCTACATAGTACGTTGACTTGGAACGCATATACGAAATATTTTTGTAATAGGATCAAATTAGTTTAAGTTTTGAAAGTGCTGCTATACATGAAAATTACTTAGTTGTATTGTCGAAGCATACCTGAACATTGTTTTCAAATTAAAAAGCTAGACAAAAGAACAAAATGTTTTGTTTCGTATCTCTTATCTAGAGATTCTTTGTCTACTAACGAACAATAAAACCAATCCTGTCAATTATTTATGATTCCATTTATAATGGCTTAACTACAAAGAATAGAGAGTACTTCAAGAGATATCTTTTTGTTTTGCTATTTGCAGTACGTTATCGCTTTAAATAAAGTTGATCATCTATTGCATTTTGTTGACCCTGTACTCCCTGATAAATTGAAATGCACAATGTGCCTTAATCAACAACAGTGTTATAATGCTTTGTTACCTCAGCAGTAATCAATGAAACCTTGAACTATTAGTCTATTAAATTAAATATGGAGTTACAGAAGATTGATTGAATTAAAAAGGTAGATTATCATATGTTATTATTTTTAAATAATGTTTGGTTATACATATTAATATATTATATCATATACATTTATCAGAAAATTTATACGTGTCTATCTTCTCTGAGTGTTAAAGTACTTCATAAAAATCGTATAAATCAAACATTATATAAAATTCAATCAAACAAAATGAAATAATGGTAATCGCATTATTTAATTAAATCAAATGATTATGAACTTAACCATTTATAGGAAATATGAAATATGTCTTGTACGTACCCACACCGACAGGTGTTTCTGTAGAGACAATAAATTCAATTTAGACAACATTTTGATTATATTAATCGAAATTAATTATGAAATCTAAGGGTCCATTTTTTAAATTTATACTTATCGATAACATATGTTGCAACACATGTAGCCATTTGCTGTATTAGGTGTCATAGAACATTGTATTAATATTTCTTTCTATCTGGTTCAGTAAATTCAGTCATCCTCTCCATTTTTATATATTTAAAGGTTATAAATTTTATATAGTTTAAGAATAAGTAATCTGCATCAGTTAACTACAAGTACCGTCACCTGTAATAGCATTGGCTAAGGGGATGAAATCCCGTCTATCTTGGAAATCGTATAGAAAAAAAAAATTTCTTGAATATTACTTGGTATTAAAAGTATAATATAAGTCTATAATTAATATAATAAATGAATTGTGATTAATAAATGTGTATTTTAAAATTAAAAGGTTAAATATTTTAAAGTTTTAACGGGTGCCAGGAGGGGGAAGCAGTTGTGTTCTTGGAACATTCTTGGAACAACTGCTGGGTATTCTGGAGAATTTTCCGTCTTGGGGGAAATACCCGTTATGTAAACAAGAGAAAAAAAACCACAGAAAATGCTTCAATTCCCAGAACACTTCGTTTGTTGAAAACTAAATTTATATTATAATTTATTTCGTAGAGGTATGGAAGTTGAAGTTTTTTTTTCGTTTTTTCGCTCATCGAACAAAGCAGCACATTTTTTCCTAAACAGAATAGCTAACTTACGTTTTACGGTTAATAACTGCCTGCTAGATATCCAGTTTATTAATATATATACAAGTTTATCCCAAAAAATCATAGTTATTCTCAAAGGAGTAGAAACGATTCAGAATTATGTTTTCAAGCTATTCAAAATACGAATTTCCTAAAATTGAATTAAATTTGATAAATTTTATTTATGATTTAAACCCATAGTTCTATAATATTCCTTTATATTCATTAATTGCGGAGAAAAAATGAGTATTAAATCGTTAATCCTTTTGAAACGAAACAGTGCAGTTTCGAGAATTATTTAGTATGTGATCCGATAACTTCGCCAAATACGAAAAAAAATGGCCCAGTAATTTAAGATAGACAGGACTGTTAGTGAAGAGTAGTGCAGGGGCTATAGGTTGTTGAGTATGCAAAATGTGAGGACCGGCAACTATGTTCGGATTATACCTGAGACTTTAAATAATAACAAAACACATCTTGCCACCAGCTGTAATGGTCCCTTGTATAATCAATAACTATGAATTACATTTATTGACTACTCGACAAATTTTACCTTATTTCATTTCTATGAATCACACAAATTATATTGTGGGGTGACACTTAACTTACAAGATATGTTACAATTACCTCCAAACGTTATGCACGATATGAAGAGAGGAATGCATGCCGTCAAGCGAACTCCAGGAACATTCCATGCAGTTAGCTGTGACTTAGCACTAGAACAATCTCAAAATCGGTCTTCTGCAGTGACTGGAGGCTTAATTGGCATCACTAAAAATGAAGAAGCAATACAAAGATGGTTGCTTCTGTATCCTTTCAAAAATAGCGTTCACTCAATGCTTTCTTCATACCTTGGAATACAATCTGACACTACAGGTGACATTAATAGTCATAATGAATGGACACAATCGAGAATTAATACGAACGAAAAGGATGTTGAAAATATCATCAAATGTTTCAAAGCTTGCAGTCCATTTAATAGTAGTGGGGATTGTGTTCTTCGTAATATTTTCACAGGGGAACTAGCTGAAGAATCAACTTCGCGATGCTTACTTAATGTTAAAGAAAATGGGGAGAATCTATTAAATACATACGGAAATGAAAGATTGTTCATGAAAACTAAGAAATTATCGGATCCTATACAAAAAACTAAATTTTACAACTTTGAAGATATTCCTGCGAGAACAAACAAAAATACTTTCAACAAAAAATTACAAGACGTAACAGACATAATAATTTTCCCAAAATCATTCATGGTGGCTTCTCAACGTACCATAGATTTGATACAAAGATATTAGCATCGTATGAAGTATTGAATTACTGCAACTATCTCTTTGATAATGACAGATTTTATAGGAAGTAACCAAAATCCCAACTAGTCGTTGAAATTCAAAAAATTTATTACTGTGGTACGAGCACTCAGCAAGATATTATAAATTTAAATACTTTCAAAATTTATATATTTGATGGTATGGCACTTGTTCACAAAATTCAGTTAAATAAGTTCAATACTTTTGGTGATTTTGCCGAGGCTTTCTTCAAAAAAATTATGCAATTTTTTACGTTGCCTGACGTGAAGAGAATAGATGTAATTTTCGACAGATATGACGATATTTCTATAAAATTTTTGGAGTCAAAGTTACGGAGAAAAGGCCAAATTATTAAAAATGTCATAATTTCAAGTCATTCAACAAGTCATTCTGCTGATTGTAAAGCTTTATTGCAAACATTCAAAATAAATTACAACTTGTTCAATTTCTTTGCACTAATGCTCCAAAATATGCACATGTTAAAGAAGACTGCGAGATGTACATTCGTGGAGGATTCGATGATCCAACTAAATGTTTCAAGTTACAATGGTCGTTATTTTGTGAGGTACTTGAATTACAATGAAACCACTTAGAAACTGATTCAAGAATGCTTTGCCATATGTTCCATGCAGTAAGGATTCAATGTGCTCATATTATTATAATCAGCGCTGATACAGATGTATTCATATTGGGAATTCATTTCTGGAAATACTTAGCAAAAATCGGGTGTCTTGGTCTATGGTTCGATGTTTTTCATACAAAGAAACATTTTCTAGGATGCCATTCAGCTGCTGAATCACTGGGTAAGGATATGCGATATTTTGCCAGCATTGCATGCTATAAGTGGTTGCGACACTACTAGCAGATTTGGCAGTAAAATGCAATGTTTGGATTTAGCTGCGCCTGAAGATGTAGTACAAACAGCCCTTATATCTTTGGGAAACCTTGACCTAAATAATGAACAATTGAAACAGCTAGAAATAGTCCGCTACAACGTTTTCCTTTTCCGGTTTGTTTGCCCCCATGTTGTATTGGGCCAGGAACTCCTTCCACCTGGACACCCTCGCCGATGTCTCTTTGAGTCTTCCGATCCATTGGAGTGGCCTATGATCGGTGTGTACTCGGAATCTCCTTCCGAAGATGTACGGCCGGAAATGCTCCACTGCCCACACAATAGCAAGCAATTCTCTCTCTAACGCACTATACCTCGTCTCCGCGTCAGTCAGCCGTCTACTTGCGTAAGCTATTGGACGTTCGCCCTCGGCCTCCCCTTGCGACAATACTGCCCCCAGCGCATATTCACTTGCATCTGTCGTTACCGCGAAGGGTTTCTGGAAGTCCGGGAACGCCAGCACGGGTCTCTCCTGCAACCTTTCCATGCATTTCCGAATATTATTCTCTATGACGGGCGTGACAACAATCCTGGAACCTTTCCTCAGCAGCTTGTTAAGAGGGACGAGATATGCCGCCATGTCCGGTATGAATCTCCGGTAATAGTTGAGGGTTCCCAGAAGGCCCTTAACATCTTACCCTACCCTTAACATCTTGCGGTAACACCATCTTGCGAATCGCTTCAACTTTAGTCGCATCTGGTTTGATCCCTTCTCTGGAAATACTATGACCTAAGAAGGTGATTCGTTCTTGCCCCATAATAGACTTCTCCTTGGACAGCTTGAGGCCAAACTCCCAGATCTTCGCGAAAACCCTGCGCAGATGCTCCACGTCTTCCCTCTCGGTTTTACTAAAGACCAGGAGGTCGTCCATGTAAACTTGACCAAAGGATTGCCCTAAGCCTCTAAGGAATTCACCCATCAATCGCTGGAAGGTGATCGGGGCGTTTTTGAGGCCAAACGGCATGCGCGTGAACTCTCTCGAAACTAAAAGCTGTTTTGTGCTGATCACGAGGGTGCATCTTAATCTGATGGTATCCCGTTTTAAGGTCTAGCGTACTGAAGATGGTTGCCCCACTCAGCCTATCAAGAATATCTTCAAACCGCGGGATCGGATATCTCTCGTCTACGGTATTGTCATTCAGTTTTTGGTAGTCCACTACCACTCGGCAACGTTCCTTCTCGTCCCCCGGTAAACTCTTCTTCCTAACCGCCCATAGGGGACTGTTATACGGCGACGTACTGTTGACTATGATCCCCTGTTCCTTGCGGCAGGTTAATTCTTCCCGAATATGGGCTCGAAGTGCTTGCGGGTATCTTTGTTCCTTCACGTATGTAATTCTGCCTTTTTTCAGTGAAACCTCGTGCACCGTCCGGCCGTTACCCCTAAAACACCCCCCTCGTGAAAAAAAATATCCCGGAACTCCCTCTGAATGCCCCCCCTCCAATCACCGATTTTGGTTACCACCCTATTTGCGTTCCCGCGCCTCTTTCGATCCCTCTTCCGCTGTACGAGCGCGTCCCGATCCTAATATTCCATTTCCCATGATGGATCCTTACTCTCGATCCTACCTGATCCAACAGGTCCACCCTATAATCATCTGGCACTGCCGGGTCATTCCCCCCACTACAGGGACGTTTAAATTTCCCTGTTTCCCTGTCCACCGATTAATATCGATAGTTAATTAACCGCCCAGAGTAATTAATTGGCATTTACACTCGCGTACTTGGAGTACTCTCTCGTTCCCGTACAACTTTTCCAACGCCCCTTTTGTCACAATAGTGTTGGAACTCCCCGTATCCACTAGACACTGCACTCCCCCTCTTATCCTAATAATTGGCAACCCGCAAGACTCACCTCTAATGTTATAGCAGGTCTCAGCGCGGTCGCCTCTCTGCTGACACCCTCCTCAGATTGCTGCATGCTTTCTGCTCCTCACTCCTCCTAGTCGCTGCTCCTTCCGCTGCTCTCCTCCACTGCTCCCTGGTTCTTCCTCCTCCGTTTCTGATACACCCGATGATTCTGTCGTCTCATCCGCTTGTCCAACTCTCCGGCTTCGTCCAGTGTTCCTCCGCAACCTCTGCATATTCTGCTCCATAGGTTCGCCCCGGTCTACCTCTCTTCGCTTTATATAAGGGCATTGTCGTGCCATGTGCCCCTCGCTGTTGCACTCGAAGCACCTTTTGCGAGGGCATTGGGCCATCAGATGACCCGTCTTGCCGCACTCGTGGCATCTCCTTTCTTCTCTTCGTCCATTCCTCATATCTGTCCCCGGTCGCCTGTCTCTTGCGAACGGCCTCTCCTTCCTATACTTTCCGGTTTCTCTTCTTCTCTCTCTAGTCTTGACCGGTTTCGATGTATTTCGGGTCTACAGTACGTAATCCTACTCCACTCTGCTTCTACCTCTTCGCAGTGTCTGCCTTCCTCTTCTCTTGCGCTTGAGTCAACCATCTCCTGGGCGCATTCTAGGAATTATTTGTCCCGTGGTAGTCCAACTTTTCTGCCAGTATCTCTAGCGAGATGGATTTTCAGGATTCTTGACAAAAAATACATTCCGTCTCCATCACTTCGCGTAATTTCTCTGTTATTTTGTTATACCACGCTAGCAATACCGCAGCGTATTGGCCTTGTGTTTTTCCAGGTTTCCGATACTCCCTGAACATCTGGAGCATGTCTTCCTCGGAAGCCCATCGTCCCCCACCAAATGCTTTTTTTAACCTTTCCTTAACTGCGTGCCACGGCGTTTCCTCATCAGCCTGGATTAGATTGAGAATGTTCCTCCCGACACGACACACCAGAGCTGCCCTTAGTCTAGTGGCATCCAATTCTTCAATGTCCTTTGCCTCGGCCTGAATGTGAATATAATACATGATTCGGTCTCCTCCTTTCAGGAAATGGTTAAGCTCACCGACTTCACCATCAAACCTCTCGAGCTCGCTTATTTCTCTCCTCAAATCCCGCGCATTGTTCTTCCTAAGCTTCATGCGTTCTAACTCATTTGCTTCCCTCGCAGCTATGTCCGCACGTGCTAATGCCAATGTAGTTGTCGGCAGCAATGGGAAGTTAGGATTTATGTCTGTGATTGATTCTTGTGATTCTAGCGGTGGTTGAGGTGCTGGTTGAGGTTGAGGTTGCGCATCCATCGTAAGCACGGCTGGTCTCAAGATATTGTTTCCTTCAGGCATATTTTAATGGTCACAATAAGGGTGCTGAACAAAATAAAAAAAAAAATCTTTACCACGGTTTTCACTTCACAATATCCCGGGTTACGGCACCACTTAAGTGTCGTGACTCAGATAATATTAAAAAAAAGAGATTAAAAAGGAAGGAAATGAAACTCACTGTTAGACTTTTAGAACAATACTGATTTATTCTCTCTTATAATCCTGCTTTTATATCTTTTGCAGTGTTTATATTTACATTCATGGTATTAGCAATAATACTGTCTTAGTTCCACTTGTAACTTATATATATATATATATATATATATATATATATATATATATATATATATATATATACATATAATCTTTTTTATTAATAAAAAAGATTTTATTACTTTTATTTTTTTCATTTAACAATCCATCCTCACTTTCACCATTAGGGAAAAGTGTAAATTATTACTGAAATAATCATTAAAATGATTCTATAGATTGTACTCAATACATTTCCTTAACAAATAAGAGTAAAGGGTAAAAAAAAAAATTGACCAAATATTTGACCGGCAAGATCCACATTATTAATTTTTGACCTTTTCTTAACTTAAATCCATTGGTGGAATTCGGTCCTCACATTTTGTATACTCACTTACCTCTAGCGCCCGGTCTAGAGATAGATTTTTCTCTGTTCGATTTTCGCATTCTAAGTATTACTTAAATTAAGAACTGAGATTTTAAGAAGCATGAATTATTTCTGTGTTCATTATTCTGGTCCATTATTAAAAATAATAAACCCATCATGGCATCAATAAAACATAATGTCTTATATTTCATAAAAATGTTTAGTGTACGTAATAATAACTAAACGTTTCATTAATGGAAAGCAACAAAATCAGATTGAAAATTTATTGAATATTAACGTGATACTATTTACAGCCAACTCCCAGTAAGTCTAATAAAAAAAAATGGTCTTTATGACAGCTGTTTACACCCAAAACCCGAAGCAGCTGCTTTACACTCGTAAGGTTCCGTCGATCTGCGGTCCGGCATTGGTGGTGGTAGAGGTGTTATTGGTGGCTTTGGGTAGAAACCCGAAGGATAAGATTGAGGCTGTAGCATCCGAGGAGGCATTAAATTGTCTAGTTTTGTTCTTAGCAATGTTTCACTGGATACGTCAATCTTCTTCATTTTATAAACTCCGAAATTTTGCCTACATGTGCTCACTAAATCGGAAATTTTAACGTATTTGCCATCAAACGTTTTTCGCTTTGGAATGTCGGGGTCGTCCTCTGGTGAAAACGTACTGATAAATAATTTTCCTTTTGTCGTCATTTTTCTCGAAACCGGCTTCCGGAACTGCTTTCCTTTTTCCGACTCTTTACCTTTCCTGGATTTTAAACCTTTTCTTGTTGGAGGTTTACTGGATATTTTTTTTGATTTTTCGGTTTGTCTATCTTTCAATATTTTTTGTGAGTCAAAAGCTGCCTTTAAATGTAAGTGGTTGCATAATTTCTGTAAAAAAAAAAAGAAAGAAAAAATGTATGTCTAATTTTCATTGCTAATCACATGAAAAGTAATAATATAATCAAAATTAAACAATTCACATTAGTTACAACAAAACGTAGCATAATAAAGTAAAACATGCAACATTTTAGTATATAACATTCTTATGGCTTTGTCCAGAATTTCTTTTTGCGATTTATTTATTCGAGAGTCGCCACGTTATTCACTAAGACCATCCTGTATAACAGAACAGGCCTTCCAAAACTTGGTTGATTAGAAAAATTCCTGGTTGGCCTCTTCTCTTCTTCGTAGAGCATCAATACAGCTTCGTTTTTGGTATACTTCTGTCTTCCAACCTCTAGATCTCCAAACCATTCTAATCGCTTGATTATGGTATTTTGAGAATCCATTAGTTCTCGCATCAATTAATTGGACATACTATCATGCCTAGATATTTTCAGACAGCTCTTCTCGAGTAGTCCATTCTTAACGATCAGTACTCAGTCTTAAGTCATCTTTCATAATTCATTGTCAAATAACAGTATACAGTATAGGCATAGGAATAACACGTAAATGATTTTTTGTGAAGTTTCAGGATATGATTATCTTCTATGAAACTTCGTGTTACATCTCCTTCGGTACATCCATATTTTTGAAGGACGGGTTCTAAATACATGAAGTTTGTACCATTTTTAATTTGTAAACTATTTATTTATAAAGGTAAAGCCATATTCTTTATCCTGTGCTATAATGACTAGGTTGTCTCCGAATAATAATCGTTCAAGGTAGAAATAATCCCGAGTATGATATCCTATCGTTCCACATTTCCATTCGAGTCATTTTTAGAACCATTCATGAATATTTTCAATAGCGCAGGCGGCGTATTGAATTTTTGAAGGAGCAATTTAAAAGTAAAATCAAGAGGATAGTTTATTTCCTACTATTATCTAACATTTTTATGGTAGATCTATTTAACAGCACAAATGAAAGGATCACCAATGTTTGCTTATCTCCAGCACTTCCAAAGGATTTTATCTGAAACACTGTCACAGGCCTATATACTTACAAACACTAAGATGAGATTTTTTTGTAAGATATTTTTCTAGAATCTGCTTCAGAGTAAATGTATGATTCATAGAAGATTTTCCTCTCGTAAAATAACGATTTTATTCTTGAGTTGTAAATTGCTCTCCTATTTTTTTATTCAATGCCTCTTCACGTAGCTTCATAATCGTTTATTAAAACGGATGTATCTATAATTAGTTAATTGAGTTTGATCTCATAAAGGGAGGCTCTTCTTCTTATTTTGCTTCCTCATATGCCATTTTTAGCGTCGAGGAACCTCCAGCTTGGCTATTTTGTTTACTTTAAATAGTATTTTCTACCATGCGGGTTATTAACCCGGCGATGGAGGTCCCGTATCCTCGGAAAAACTGGTCTCCTTAATATTGATGTTCCCTCATGAGAAAGGGTGACCGTGCTATACCCCCCGGTACTGGGTTTCCCCCAGCCTGGAGGACCAGTGGCTAATTGCAGTCAGATGACTGGGGGATGGTGCTGTTAGCTCCCTACGCGAAATAAAGGGAGGTTATACACCCTACTTTCATACCCTCTCGTATGAAGTTTTCGGTAAGAAGTTTATTGAAGAGTTCGATTAAAATCGTCATGATTGCTATCTTAAGGTGGCCACAAGACCACTGTATTTAATCAATCTCATATTGACTCCACCTGATCCAGGAGATTGAAGATTTTTACTGTTCTTCAAGTTATCTTATAATTTATATATTGACTTAATCTACTGTAATTGTCCCTCAACATGTTATTAAGGTATAGTCATTTCTTCCCGAAGTCACACTACTTCGTACAGTTTATCAATTATAAAAGTATGAAATGTTAACGTACTAAATAAGAAATTAAAATTAAGTAATCTGGAATGAAACTAATTTTTTCAGTAAATACTGTTCTAACACCAAACCATATCGAAGATGGTTTCTCGCATATTCACTCTCAACATATTTATCTGTATTTCCCATTACTTTATAATTGTAAATAAAATATAACTCTGCTATAATATCTTAAGAGACCTACATTGCAAGATGGCAAATACAGATCAACATGTAAAATATTTCTAGATAGATAGTGATTGAGCGATAAAAAATAAAATATTGATGACAATGTAGCTAATCTTAATTTTTGTGATAAATACATTTATTTTTGCATGTATATAAAATGTATAATTGTACACATATCTTGTGATAATTTCTACGTTTTCAAAATTTATTCTCCATTCCTAATCGATCTTAAGTCCAATAATTTATTTTTTAAAATCTTTAATCACATGATAAAATATTTAATATTTAAGCTAATGGTCGTTGAATATAAAAATAATTAATAATAACACTGAAAGATCAGGTGATCACAATCTTTTTATAATCTCTTAACATGAACCTATTTAAAACTGTAGGTATTTTTTTTTGTTATAACACTAAGACATACTCGTACATTCAACAAGTAAATGCAACGAATAAAATATCTTTAATAAAAAACATTTATATCTTTAACAATCAAAGTCCACAAGAGCTAACCCGCTATAACTATAAGTATTGAAT
Organism: Arma custos; assembly: GCA_037127475.1. Taxonomy (NCBI): domain Eukaryota; kingdom Metazoa; phylum Arthropoda; class Insecta; order Hemiptera; family Pentatomidae; genus Arma; species Arma custos. The sequence goes on from CM073764.1 coordinate 36,447,770, forward strand.
ACGAGGGGAATAGGTTCTATTTTCATTGTACATTTATAATATTTGATTAAGTAAGTACTTCTCCGGAAAACTTAAACCAAAAAGCGAGAGGCATAGAAGCACAGAACTAAATGTTACCTCCAACGTGAAACTTCCAGTCAAACTATTTTCCAAAAAAAAAAAAAAAAAAAAAAAAGGAAAACCCAAATCATCAAGTGAATTCCAAAAATTTGCAACATCTTTTAAGGAAAATATGATGTGACAATTGTACCTCTTTGCCAACGTAAAAAGAAGCACAACAGTGTCGAAAAAAAGAATGAAAAATACTTACAGTTAATGAGGATGATGCTGTTCTCTGAATTAATTTATCCATTTGTTTTTTATTGATAAAAAATTTAGGATGGGGAGGTATTCAAAGCATTGTTATGCGTACTTTAGGAGTTATATCAGTATTGTGTAGTATGTGTAAGGGAATGTGACTTAACATGTGATCAATTTAATCATGATTTGTTAACGATCATGATTCGTTAATTTGTTAACGATACTTGTAGAATATTTTACCGTAAATTCAAATAGTTTTGAATGTTTTTTTAATGATTTGCAAATTCAATTCAAAGCAAGAAAAAAGGCCATAAATTCATTATTCATTTAACCTCAAAGTTAGTAGATCCGCATTAGATAGTGATAGTGTACATATTTTCAATCTAAGAAACTCATTTTGTGGCGGTAGTGGTTTGTATACATTGTTTATTTACGGCGAAGATATAATATATATATATATATATATATATATGTATATACATACTATATTGTCATGTTTTGTCACTCTTGATTATTTCATGATTTGTATTATATTATATTGACAATATATTATATATTGATATTCTATATTGATGAATATTATGTTTTTTTATTTTTTATTTGTTCATTATTGCTATTCTAAGGGGACTTGGTCCCAGAATAATGTCTGTTTTCTATTTCTACTCAAAATACTGTGTCTCCTTCCCTTAGTTTACAAAACTGTTTGAACAATGTTCGGTTTTCAGAAACTGTAGTCGACGTTCATTTAATAATTAAATAACCTGATAACTTGACTATGAAAAAGTTATTCTTTATCGAATCTTATTCAATTCAAATGCCTAATAATCCAAATGCAGAATAATAGTGCTTCGTATCTTCGCTGTAAAGCATTATATCTGTAGAGGTTATAAAATAGATACAACCGCTGTCTAGGTGATAGCAAACTTGGGCTTTGATTTAATAATTTCTGCCATTTTTAGAAGACAAAAATAATGAAGAAATCAAATAACATGTGGAATGCTCTGACCATCATAGCTATACCAGTTTTTTTATCACACTGTTATTTCGAAAATGGACAGCAAATATTGTGAGTTCGAATCTAGAAGCACCTTAAGCATCCTTCCACGTGAGGAATATGTGATATGAGACCAAATCTGTTTGTGAGGCTCGTCATTTTACTGTAGGCAATTCTCATCGACCAGTATCGTAGGATTGACCTTCCTTATTTCCATCGGAAATCGCGTTCTGGTTTTCCAGGACGTCAAATTGCCGACTGGAAGTCAAGTGCAAGGAGGGTCCGTTTCGGGGGAAAAAATAAAGGCCTAGGGCGCCCGTTGACTCTGAACGGCCAGAATTGTTCGATCCAGAAAGATTTACCACTGTAGCGGTGCTAAGAAAATCGAACAAATATATTAAATGATCACGATTACCTACGAACCATATGTTAGAGGTAATTTTGTATATGTGTTATATCGAGTACTGTTTTTAATAACGAAATATTACTGAATACGTTTATGTATTAAATTTTGGTAATTTTGTCCATCAAACCTTAAAACCCCGAATCCTTGAATCCTCACTCCCATATGATGTCCCTCACATTGAATTCCTTTTCGCTGAAATATCCTGTAATGGGCTCCCGCTCTTATACGTAGAGGTTTATCGTCTTCCTCTTGTGCCTTTTGACTCAACCTTTGAATTCTTCCACAATTACATTCCTTTCTGTGAAAAGAAACAATTATTTCTGGCGATTTCAATACAAACCTCCTTGCCTAATCCAATGACACTCTATACCTGGAAAATCTCTTCCACTCACTAAACCTCTCCATTGTTCCATTTTCTCTTACCCATCATACTCATCATAAATTTTTTGTCTTCCTTCTCTAACAACTCACAATCTACTTCTCCCAATTTCTTAATAGTACCATCATTCAACTACAACATTCGTTCTCGTGTATACATCGCAAAAAATTGCGAGAACACGGGGACATAGGATCGGATAAGAGAAAAGATTTGTCCCTTGCCGGCAGGCGACCCTGGTGGCTCAAATGGTTGGAACGCTGTCACGGAGAGAATCCTGGCCGGGGGCATATCTTTTCTCTTTAAAATAAAAATACAACCATTTTTATTTCTCTGACATATCACCCACTGTCCATATCTCTTGCCTAATGAAGTCCCACTCTAATTCCATAGGTCCTGACGGTATTCCCGTCAAATCGTTAAAAATATGCCTTCCCGAAAATCTGCCCGCTCTTCTCTACATGTACAATTTCCCCCTATAAAATGCAGTTTTCCCTTCCTCCTGAAAAAAACAATAGTCCAGCCTATTAACAAATCATCCAATCCCTCAAACCTAAATGACTTCCGTCCCATCTCTATTCTCTCTAACCTTTCCAAACCTCTTGAAAGAATAGTGTAATCCTAAATGTCTAATTATTGGATCTGTGCCAACTCCTTGTTCCACTTCAATCAGGGTTCCACCCTGGCCTCTCCACACAATCTGCCCTCGTTAAAATCACCACTGACATACATACCGCCATAGACGAAAAAAACTAACAGTACTAATTCTTCTCGACTTTTCAAAAGCTTTTGACTCGCTTAACCATCCCATCCTTTTTTCTAAATTAAAGTCTCTTTCTTTTCTAACAGTTCCATACTCTGGGTCCAACTTTTCTCTCCAATTGGACTCAAGCGGCCTCCGTCCCAAATCAAAAGCTATCCTTGTTTAGTCGCGAACCTGGACTACCCGCCAGATGGAACCAACCAATCCTTGCCTCTTGAATCGGAAATACTGTACATATTAGTTAAGGCCATTCAACAAGTCGCTCTCTCAAATGAATATCAAGCAGCCGATGACCCTACATCAAAATTGCATCTTAAACGTACTCTGCAATTATTCATCGATCCGCGGGGGGTCCTCCACGTAGGTGGACGACTCCACCATGGCCCACAACCATTTTCCGCTAAACATCCGGCCTTGCTTCCTAAAGATCACCCCTTTACTAACTTAGTCATTGATCAGGCTCATTGTCAAAATTTGCACGCTGGTCCCTCTGCTACGCATTCCTTTATTCGTCAGCGATTCTGGATATTGGACGGGAGAAACGTAGTTCGGCATCGCCTCGCTAAATGCAACAAATGTTTCCACGTTAAGCCTCAACCACTCATCTCCACCATGGGACGCCTGCCCCGTGATCGTATCAAACCCACATACCCATTTTCAAAGGTAGGAATTGATTACGCAGGCCCTTTTTCCGTATCTTCTGCTCGCATCCGAGGATGCCGCGTAACCAAGGCATATATCTGTGCATTTGTTTGTTTCACCACTAAAGCCATTCACCTAGAACGTACATCCGAACTATCCGTCGCAGCCTTTCTAGCCGCCTTTGCTCGTTTTTGTGGTAGACGGGGACGTCCTTCAGATGTCTACAGCGATAACGGAACCAACTTTCTAGGAGCTAGCCGTCAAATCAGCGAAGTCGGTCGTTTCTTCCGAGACGTAAATACTCAACAAACTATTGTTCAACATTCCTCGCGCGAGGGCATTCAATGGCATTTTATTCCTCCCAGGGCTCCCCATTTCGAGGGTCTTTGGGAAGCCGCGATTAAATCTACTAAACGCCATCTCCGTACCGTAATGGGTATTCAGGTTTTATCATTCGAGGAATTCTCAACCCTACTTACTCAGATTGAAGCCGTACTCAATAGCAGACCTTTATGTGCGCTTTCATTCGACCCTCATGATCTCGAAGCCTTAACTCCCGGACACTTTCTTATCTGTCGACCGATAACCGCTCCCCCCACTCAGGACCTATCTGAGGTGCCCATCAATCGCGTGGCACGATGGAAACTCACTGACAAGATCCATCAGTCCTTTTGGAAGCGATGGACCATCGAATATCTGCGCACACTCCAGCAGCGATCCCGCTGGACGGAATCCGCCCCCGAACTAACTATCGGCGCTCTCGTGCTGATCCAAACCGACAACTCGCCTCCTCTGCGTTGGCCATTAGCCCGGGTTACCGAGTTGCATCCCGGAGCGGACGGTATCGCCCGAGTCGCTAGCCTCCGAACCGCTTCCGGCATCATAAAGCGCCCAATCACCCGCATATGCCCTTTACCATCTCAATAATGCCACTTTCGTGCCATGGGCGGGGGAATGTTTAGTCGCGAACCTGGACTACCCGCCAGATGGAACCAACCAATCCTTGCCTCTTGAATCGGAAATACTGTACCGCCAAAATTAGGGAGAGGGGAGAGCGACGCTATTGAGTCACTTCACTTGCTATTAGATCGCCGAGCGGACTAGTTCTATCAGCCCTTCGCAGCTAAGATCATCGCACACTGCCGCCTAGTAATCCGCTTTCAAGCCGCTATTCCTGTGAGGACGTCCAGAGGTTTCAAGATTGTCACTCGCCAGACGCTATGCTGAGGTGCTAATTGGGTTTACATCACACAAATTGTAAGTCCCATTTCATTATCATAAGGCCTCAAATTGTCAACTAATTCTTCTCCGGATGATCAACGTATCACATGGTATCAACCGGACAGTTCAAGTTAATTAATGATATTATACTCATTGTTCCGTCATGCCGTGATCACTGGCGAAGATAATAATTATTCGCACATCTTCGCGCCTTATTGAAATCTGCATTACAACGTTCAATTTCATTTTGTAGTTATTATATTTTTGGCCATTATGCTAGCATGAATCATTTCTGTTATTGTTAATTATCGCTCCAATTCATGTTAATCATTTGTTCTTCTTTTTTTGTTTAAAATTAATTTGTTCATTAGATCGCTAAGTTACATGTTTAGTTTTAAGTTAATTTTGTAGACGCTATTATTAATTTATATCTTCTTTTACATGCATATTTAACAGTATTTAAGAAATCTCTCATGTTATTTAAATTAGTAAATCAAACGCTTTGTTAATATCTGAGACTTCATTCAATTCCCGTGGTACTTCCATTTGCTTCCTATTAAAATTATTCAGTCTAATCACGCCTTAACAATCCTCTTTCCTTCCGCAGAACACAGGAGTGGCTCGGGGTTCTAATATTTCCCCAATCCTTTTCAACTTTTACATTGATGACCTTCCTAAATTAATCCACCACTGTTCCCACCATCTATACGCCGTCGACTCCCAGATTTATTTCTTTTTTCCATCCTCTGAGATAATAGCAGCATTTGATATTATTCAGGGTGACCAGGATAGGATTAGTGCCTGGGCTGAACTGAATAAACTGGTGTTAAATGCTGCTAAAACTCAGGCCATTCTAATTGGTTCCAAAAGCCTCCTTAAATTCATCAACTCTCTTCCCCAACTAATCTTAAACGATTACCTTATTACTTTCAGTTCCTCTGTTAAAAATCTCGGTATGATGTATACATCAAAAGAACATATTTACAAACTAGCTGTGCCCGCGACTTTGTCCGCGTGGAATAGTGAATTTGGGCAGAACTTTTAATTTGTTGGGCTAATTATTTTGCAAATAATATACATGCATACATACATTAAAATAAGGGTTTTACTGCAAATAGCTTATTTAAGTACATTTTTATAAACAAAGATTTTTGTTTTTCCACCTTTCGCCAAAACATGGAGATTTTGCGGGTTTGATACACATGAGCATGCCACATAGAGTTGCCCATGGGAAAAACATTTTATTTTTCTAAATGAACACCAGCAACTTTAAGCGTCTGTCCTTGGGCTTTGTTCATTGTTATTCCAAATGCTGTTTTCATGAGAAACTGTACTCAGTTAAACTGAAAAGACAAATAAGTCGGAATTATTGAAATACGGGAAATCAAAACATTTCCTCCTTTTGCCATTCCAATCATGATCGTAGCTTTTATAATGTTATTCCCTGATGTGTAATTTGTAGCAACATAGTACCATTACATAGCCTTGGCGCGTCAAGATTGCTCATTAATAGGATTGGAACACCAACTTTCAGTCTCAACTTATGGGAAGGCACTCATGATAATTCTAAGAGTTGAGAAACTGTATAGGGTATGATTCGACAACATCCCCTCCACGCCTGGCATGATTTGTTCATTTATTTGGTTAACTATTTCATTAGTCGACGCTAAAATTGCCCTTTCGCGCAGCCAGTCTCGATTGCCCATACTTATTTGAAGATCAGAATAGACATTATTTTTTTAGATCATCTGTGTTTTTGGCGATTTGACGGAGCTCACTCCTCAGTGTAATCATGTCGTTACTGTATGTTGGCATACAATATTATCGGATTTTTATAAGAGCAGCTGCATATTGCCCTGCTTGAGAATCATTGAGAAGTTTTACTCGCATATTTGTAGTGAGACAAAACTTTTTTACGTGTACCCATAATACAGATGCTTGCAAACATGTATTTATTTCATCTGTTGGCGTACCTCTAATAATAACCGGAAGAGTCTGTCTAAAGTCATCAGCTAAAAGTACCACCATTCCTCCCATGATACCCTGGTTGCCTTTGACATCTTTCATTGTGCGATCTAGTGCTTCGATTGCTCTTTTAAGGGAGCTTTGTAGATTCATCCCAAACCAACACCTAACACTGCTGTATCATTCTTCCGCGCTCAATGCTTTTGCCAATGCTACATGCTGGTATTTCAATGGTATTTTTAGAATTGAGTGCGCTGTCCTTGCCCCACTAAGTAGCGTAGCAGCTATTCCAGAGGAAACTACTGCAACTTCTTTATTTTTCCGGATTTGTATTAATAGTAAATTTAAAAGATAGGTTTTACCAGTGCCTTCTGGATCATCCAAAAAGAACCAACTTCCTTCGCCACCGACAACTTTTTGAATTACTGTGTCAATAACTAATCTTTGTTCTGAATTTAAAAGTGGAAGGCCTTCTGTTATTTGTTGCATTAAACAAACAGTATCGTAATCAAGTTCTCGCATTAAATCACTACTAACTTATCCAATTCTTTGTGGTCTGCTCTTTCAAAAATCGGATAATTTTTTCCAGGAATAGTAATAACTTGGTCTTCAACCTTTGTTAGCGCGTCATTGTAAATTAAATCATTGAATGAAACATTCGTATTCTGTTCTTGTAATATGTGTATAGCTGCTTCCAGCCAAGTACCCCATCTTGTCAATATTGGTTCTGGTGGAAGGCACAAGTCTGGATAGAGATATTTTAGCATTTTAATGCGACTACCCATAATATGATTACAGTCTTCATAGAAATGTCATTATTGGAAAAATAGATAAGGTATGCAAATTTTGCCGTGCATTAAAATTCAAGAATAAAGCTTCTGGAATGTGCTGCGCAGGTGGAAAAGTTAAATTGCCGGATCTGCATACAGCACCCGAACCATTATCAACGTTGGTATCATGTCAAGTCAAAGCATTTCTTTAAAAACATCCGCAAATATAATTCATGTTTTCAAATGAAATCGTTCAGGGCAACAGAAATTATACGGGACAATTACATGCCAACGTTAAAAGTGCAAGGGGAAATTTATCATCGTGCTGGATCACTTCTACCACTGCCTAATTCAGAGCACAAATTTCTTCAAATTCATTTCATGGGAACCACGGGTGAACAAGTGGATCAACGGTGTCGATTCATCACCAGTACTGATCGAGAAATTGTTGTTGCGTTACAAAATTTATTCGATCAACATAACGAATTAGTTCGACTATTCAGGACAGCCCTCGATCGAATTCCAGCTGATGATTACGTTGTTGTCATTAGAGCTGACAATAAACCATCCGGCCAACACGTAAGACAATATAACGTACCAACTATTAATGAAGTAGCAATCGCCATAGATGACGTAGAGTTTAACTGGCGTGATATAATTCTTCATCGCAGAAATAGTAATATTCAGGGAGTCTCCGAAACTCAGCGGTCATACGATGCATTATAATATCCTATTTTACTCTGACAAGGAGAAGATGGATATCATTTCAACATCAAAATGATTAATCCAACAACACACGAAGAGACCAATAAGAAAGTCAGTGCTATGAATTACTATTCGTATCGATTGATAATTCGTGATCACGAGAACAATCACATTTTAAAATGTCGCCAATTATTCCATCAATATATTGTGGATATGTATGCGACAAATCGAAACAAAACGACTTCTCTTCATTCGATTGAATCAAATTAAGCTGCACTCAGAAGAATATGTTCATTTGCGCGATGGAAATGCTACTGATTGGAATCTACTTGAAGTAGGAAAAATGGTTGTATTGTCTGCTACTTTCGCCGGAACCCAACGGCATATGCATGAATGCGTGTTAGATGCAATGGCATATGTTCGTCCAGAGTTTTTTATAACATTCACTTGGAATCCAACATGGGGTGAAATCACAGAACTTTTGTTGCCTGGACAATCGTCCTCGGATTTACATGACATAATCGCGCGAGTGTTCAAACAAAAATTGAAATCCTTGATGGATTCAATAGTCAAAGAGCATGTTTTTGGGGAGACACTGATTTAGATAATCGGTGGGTTGTGCCGTATTAACCATTACTCGCAAAGACGTTTAAAGCTCACATCAATGTCGAATATCTTAATTCTGTCAAATCGATCAAATACATTTGCAAATATGTTAATAAAGGAAGTGACATGGCAGTTTTTCAAGTAGCGAATGCATCTGCACGAATCGATGAATTCGATCGATATCAATTGGGACGCTACATTAGTAGTAATGAAGCTGCTTGGCGTATTTTCCCATTTCCAATTCATAAACGTTATCCAACTGTTGTTCATTTGGCAGTGCATCTTGAAAATGGACTGTGCGTGTATTTTACAATGTAAAATATACATACAAGAGCATCTTCGCCGCCGAACTGCATTCTTCTCATTGTGCTTGGATGATCCTTTCGCAAAAACACTACTTTACTCAGAAGTACCAAAATAATATACATGGAATGCATTAGCGAAAAAGTTTCAGCGGCATAAGCAAGGCAAACCAGTTGAGGGATATCCAAATCTATATTCGACTGACGCATTATACAGGTGTGTTTATACAGTCCATCCCAACAACCAGGAATGTTTTTACTTGCGATTACTGTTAGCTAACGTACGTGGACCAAAATCCTTCCAAGACTTGAGGACCATAGACGGTTAAGTATGTGCGACCTATCGAGAAGCTTTCCAAGAATTAATTCTTCTTGAAAACGATGGGGAGTGGGACACTGCAATGGCTGATGCATCTAATATTACTCAGCCACAGCAAATACGCAGTTTATTTGCGATAATATTAACAACATGTTTCCCATCGAACCCAAACAATCTTTGGGAAAAATACAAAGATTATATGAGTGAAGATATCCTACAGCATTTACAAGGATCGAATCCGGAAATACAATTAACACCACACACATACAATGAGGCATTAGTATTGATTGAGGATAGTTGTTTGGCTATCGCTAACAAAGGGTTGGTGCAGTTGGGAGTGTGTGCACCGAATCGATCTGCTAACAGCGCTTATGATCGTGACTTACAACGCGAAACATACTTCGATGTGGAAAATTTGGGTGCATTTGTAGAAAACAATCTTCCGAAATTGGTTGCAGAACAACGCATTGTATGACACAATCATGCATGCAATTGCAAATCACAGCGGTGGAATGTCCTTCCTAGAGGCACCTGGGGGAACAGGAAAAACTTTTCTTATTTCAATATCTTTTGGCAACAATAAGATCCCAGAGTAAAATTGCACTGGCAATGGCATCATCTGGAATTGCGGCAATAGTTTTGGAGGCTGGTCGAACAGCAAATTCAACATTGAAATGCCATTAAATTTTGCAAACCACCGAGACACCTACATGCAGTATTACCAAAAATTCCGGTATGGGCAAAATTCTCCAAACATGTGAACTTATGTTATGGGACGAATGTATTATGGCTCACAAAAAAACATTAGAAGCCCTTGATCGTACATTTCAAGATTTAAGGGGAAATGGACGGCCCTTCGGTGGAGCACTTATTTTGTTATCTGGTGATTTTAGACAACTTTGCCAGTTATACCGCTGATGAACTCAATGCATGTCTCAAATCATCAGTTTTGTGGCTACATGTTAAGAAATTAGGTTTGAACACTAATATGCGCGTTCAATTGCAAAATGATGCATCAGCCAACATTTTCACAAGGCAACTGCTGGATATTGGGAATGGAAAGATGGCAATCGACAAATCAACACAAGGTATTACATTGCCAACGAACTTTTGTAAAATAACATCAACCGAAAACAAATTAATTGGAGGAGTTTTCCCAAATATCGCCCAGAATTACAAAAACCATCAGTGGCTCAGTTCACATACTACATTAGCAGCTACGAATAACGATGTCAATGTCATCAATTTTAGCATTCAGAATCGAATACCAGGTGAAGCAACAACTTATAAGTCCATCGATACTGTGATTAATCAAGACGAAGTTGTCCACTACCCAACCGAATTCTTGAATTCCCCTGATTTGTCAGGTGTGCCACCACACATTTTAACACTGAAAATTGGCATGCCTATCATTCTCCTGCGAAACATCAATCCACCACGACTTTGCAATGGTTCGAGACTTGCAATTAAAAAGATGATACAATTTTAAATGGGAAATTGAAAGGTGAAGATGTACTGTTACCACGTATTCCTATGATTCCAACAGATATGCCATTTGAATTCAAGCACTTACAATTTCCAGTTCGACTCGCTTTTGCAATGACCATCAACAAAGCGCAAGGGCAGTCACTACAAGTGTGTGGTCTAGATTTGGAGCCAGCTCTCGCGTCGGAAAACCTTCAGATTTATTTGTTTACACACCAGAAGGAAAAACAAAAATATTGTGTATCCGAAAGCACTTGAGTAAATAAAGAAAATTGATTTTTGTATATAAAAATGATTGTGAATAAGAAAAATAATATATTACAAGTGAATTTCCCATCGCAGCAACGTGCGACGGGTCAGCTAGTTATAAATAAATTCAGTTTTTACTTATAAACTAATTGGAAAATAACCATTTATATTAAACTTATTTTTCTATTAATATTTTTACACATTGAGGTAACATAAATAACAAATCAACTTTTGTACAAATTCATTATATATTTTTGAGTGTTCATAACATAAATTTCATCTTCAATTATTATTTTTTCTTCTAGTATTAGCAGAGTGAAATTTAAAAAAGTTTAAAATATGGTCTTATGGAAAGTTGCCTTTGTTATACAATAACTCACAAAAGGAATGTTCTAAACATTTAACTCTCCCCTTTTCCTGTACAGGATTGTAAAAATTTCCATCAAGCTGGAGAATTTGTCTCATTCCAAGAACGTAATGAACAAACAATAAATTGTAAACTAAACATTTTCTTTTAGCTTTCTTTGGAGTACTTTCCTTGAATCCATACACGATACATTTTCAGCTTGCGCCCTCGATTGACTTGTAGACGCCTGTCTATGAGATTTTGCTTCTCCTTAAAACCAGCATTAGTAAACAATGTCCGAATCTCTTCTGTAATTCAATAAGAATAATAAAGACATTGAAACAATATAATAGATATAAAACAGTTATGATTAACATATTGTATTGAATTTAAATTGAGCTTTAAAATATAAACTGATGGTAGACTATCATACTTAATATTTTAATTAATCTTAAAAATTTTTTTGTATAGAATGTGAAACTTTAATCTCTGTGGGTTCAAATGAAAATTATACTTAATTTGGGACAATAAAAGCAAATTCAAATGATGCACACAATTCCTACAGCACAAAGATTTAAATAAATACTTACAAATTATGTCATCCTTAATTATTAAATTAAGCATTCTCCATTCTGTATTGAAGGTCGTTCTTTATAAAAGCTTCTAAGGTTGTAATTCACTAATAATTATTCTTGAAAACCGAAATTAGATCCATAAACCAAAATATATGTCCAATCAGACTGGAGACTCGCTCGGTAGATCCTTCTACTAGGACTAACATTCAAAGACTGAGGTGGCGGGAAGTGCACCCGCATGCCCTATGTATTATAAATAAATCAACATGCATATAAAAATTGTGTCATCTTTGAATAATTTTGTGTATGAAATTACAAAATAATTACTTTTAGTTTTAGAATATTTTTCATTTATTAAATCAATTCCTTTCAAATTTATGTTTATGTAATTTACGGGGTTCCGCTTTCGATACACTATAGATCGATAATTATTTTAATTTATTCTTCGACCTTCGACAATATGGTGTGACAACTGTAAGGTTTGAAATGAGAAGAAAACACATTTTTCAGGGAATTGAAACAACTTAATACTATTACCTTGAGTAAAGAAGTAGACAAAAGTGCCATCACCCCGAGCATAGAAATTATCTTCTATCAAACTTCCAGCTTTAAATCTAACCTGTGCAAGGTCATATCGCCCGTAGTCTCTAAACAAGACCAATCCACCGGGTTTAAGGTATCTGTGAATATGCCTTACAACTGTTTTCATCCTTTAGCAAACAAAACATAAGATGACTAATTAATATATACACATAATTGCAAAAAAAAAAAATCAATTGTGATACTAATAAAATGTTTCCTAATTCTATCAAATCTTATTGTGTTTACAAAATGAAACTAATTTTGAGGTCTGCTAAGACTTGACTTGTTGTAAAATAAAGTACCATATACAGTCATCTTAAAAATTGTAAAACAGGGTTTAAGCTATTTAGAAGATTAACTGAAGAGATGAAACATACATGAGAGCAAGGAAAAAGAAACATTAATGAAACTCGATATCACTATTAAGTAGGTATCGTGAGATGCTACCTTCATGATATGATATGTTTTCCTTAGCACAATAAATTAATTGGCAATGAGGATGGCAACTCAGTACTCATGAAATAATCTTTCAAAACTTTCATTATCGTTTTGTTTCCAACTGTCATCCACACAAAAAACATGGCCAGACATTATGCTCGAGAACTCACCTAAGCATATGCCTTAAGTAGCGTACACACTTGAGCATTCAGCCCGAATGAGCATGCGTTCTTCCGGGGAGGGGGAAGCTTTCCCCACATGTCCACGCACCACATTTGCACTGAGCCGGGAAGGTAGAGGCCCGAACGCCGAACACGGAATCCAGTCTGCCCCTGTCAACCATGATGAACAGAAAACTTCTGGTTGCCCATTTCTCCTATATTTACATACTGGAACCATAAAAAAAAGAGCGATTTCTATTTTTTTTTAAATGTTTTAAAAATGTTGCACAATATCCATGAAGTATATGAAATATCTATATTTTTCAAGTCGCGTGCACGTTCGAATTCACTACTTAATTGTATATATTGTTGAGGTTCAAAATATGTTAGAAATAAATAAAAAACTATCGATGGTTAGCTTATCAATCGGACTACCGTAAAATTGACATAGATTTCTGATTAGTTTATTTAAGTAAATAAAAATAATTCCAAAACTTATAAAATATTTTTTCTCTATTAAAGTAATATTTGGTTTGTTCAATGAAAAACACAATTTTTATAAGTAAAACTGATTTGCAAATCATACAAATGGCATTGCCGCACACTACGGACAATGCAAAGCTCCCGCCATCTTTCAAGCATTCTACAGCATGGGGTCCTGAGGATAGGACCTTCTCAGTTTTTCAGCTCTCTTCAAGAACGCCCTGAGTGAGGACTTTGACTTGAATATTGGATGTCCGGAAGATATAATCTCTACAAGCTAGTTTACTTAGTCTGCTATAAGGAGTTCCCAATTGTCAAGAGAAGCATCGGTATGTGTCATTGTCGTCGCTGTTAAGTGTGAAGAAGTTTTAAGACACAATTGGACGAGATAAATGTGAGTGGTTATTATATAAAAATTGTGTTTAAATTTAAATTGTTACAACCAATCCCAAACTGTAATTATCATTGGCCCATGGAGATTAAAGATTTCAGTTTTGTTTTGCTCTTATAATAAATACATTTTGTAATAAAATTAAAATTCTTAACAATATACATATATTTATTTCTAATATAATTTGCTACAATTCACAAAAGTAATATGCTGTACCAAACAGACCTGTTTCAAACTCCAAAAACTTAGATAAATTTAAATGAATCACATGTACAATTCCTGTACAACCGACAACTCTTGGCTCGGGATGAGGAGTGCGGATACGTTCGGCTCACCTTGTACTCATCTGAGCAAATCAGACCAAACGAATGCTCAAGTGTATAGGTGGCTTTACAGGGTCTCAAGTTCAAACTCTGGCAGTAGATCCCTTTTTCTCTGATTCTGCACTTAGCCTCTCCTTGATTTGTTGACAATTCTGTCCAGGTACTTAGTGATGTATTATTATTACTATCCAGTTGTTAAGTTCAATAAATAAATTTAAAAAAAAATATTTTGAATGAAAAAAAAAATGGTTTAAGAAAATGGAATTTGTGATATATGTATATCAGCCTATCCTATCATATAAATTAAAGTGCTATCTAATTCTAATAACAATTAGATTATACATCAAACACATTATTATTTGATATTTAAAACATGTTATTACTGAATGGATCAGAATATTAATTCACTACCAAATTTATCTTGCCTATTCTGAATTTAAACAAATAGTTAATAGGGACAGGCAATCATTGTTATTAGACCGCCTTGGGATGGGATCTAAGAAAGCAGGGAGCGAGGAGACTCAGAGGCATTGCAGAAAGCAGATAAATTGGCTTCAGTTCGCAGCACAATTTCAAAAGCAAATATTGTATTGAGTTAGCTGCCCTGCCATCAGGTACTCAGGTTCAAAGGAAAATGGCTTTACATATGAGAACCATTGGTGCTACTTTTTCTATTACAAAATAATTAATTACTAATCTGTACAATCTCCTAAGCATTTTTATATATTGCACTTATTAGGGTAATGAGATCCCTTGGGATGTGTTGACTCTCCAAAGCATTCCATATCCTCAACAAAATCAAAAGGAACCTTCATACCAAGGAATGCAAAAGAAAAATAATTTCTGATTCTATATTCCTATAAAATTATTCTGACAACAAATCTAAAGTCTTCTATCTGTCTACTAGATCTATATCCAACCTGTTTGGATTTGAGCTGTCCCCAAACAATTTAAAAAAAAATTATTTCCAGAAAGTAGATGCATATTTTACATACTACCTAAAGGAGACATTAGCCTATAATTTTATAAATTATAATCTTGTTTTGTCAGAAAAAGGTCCTTTATGAGTCAGCTTGGTGGAATGAGTTACCAACAAGGAGATATGAATAAACACAAAAGCTGATTAGTTGCAAATCATTTTCATTCTTGGTCCTTTCTTCACCATCATGACCAATAATTCCATTTCTTATTTTATGGTTCCAAACAACGCGACCATGAGATCCTTAATCAGGGGTATGTACCTTGATTTAAAGGATTTTCATATCCAAGAGAATTCCTCTTTGGCTAGAACTCTCTTTACACTAAATTTTAGATCAAACACCATTATTAAAGGAAATATGATTATTCTCAGTCTACTAGCTTACAGATTGTACATAAAAATTCCAATGCCCTCTTAAGCGAATTCTTCCTTGATCACTCAATTAAGTATTCATTCTTCAGCCTATTCGAAGGGACCAAATGAAATAATCCATTTTACTTCTTATTGACAATTACTTATTAAGCTAGTTATGATATATGATATAAAAATGTAGCTACAGTATTTTACATTTTATATTAACATATTAAACACCCATCAGAAATAGATAAGGGGGCCATAATTACATAGATGAGTTAGCTAGCAAAAAATAAATCAGAAAAATACAGAAAAAATACTTACTTTTCTGGAAGAACAGCAGACAAGGCAAACACCAACAGAACAATATCTATACTTTCTGGTTCAAAAGGCACTTCTATATTGTCAGAAGAAATGTCACAAACAAATGCATTGCATCTAGAATACAATATGTAAAAAAAAGAACAAATAAGATAAAATAATGATTAAAAACAAAATCAGTATTGTTTACTGTATATTATATTCAATAGGATTTATTTTATTTTAGAGATTTTGCCTAAATTTATTCAAAATAAATTATATCAGACTATAACTCTTTGATAATGTAATATGAAAGATGTTCTATAGGTATCCTTTAGAGATATGAAATTGAAATCAATCAATGACTTAATTTTAGAAGAAATGGTTAAAATTAACAATAATTATATAATAGAATTAAAAAACTAGTCAGTATCAATTCCAAAACTAAACCTAGGTCCTTAACCCAATGCCAAAACTTGAAACTATAAGAGTGGGAAAATTGTTTGCCTAGTACGTATAAACATTATCTTTCTGCAATCTTCAATTCCCTTTTTTCTTACAAAAAGTTTAAGTATACAGTACTGATATTGTGTAAATAATCAAAGAAAATATACAAATAATTTTTTTGTGAAAAAATACTTTAATCAATGTATTTGCTAAAACCTCCTGACTTTCCGCCTTATTAGTAGCTGTTGATTTACGAATGCCCTGTAATGCCATTGGTGCTAACCACCAGCTTATTCTATTCTAAAATTTGTATTTATTGGAATTATGAAAATGATAATTGCTTTAATTAGATATTATTTCAAAGTATTAGTGTTGTTGACTTCTACTCCTTCAAGAGATAAACAGATCCCTTTTCACTTCAGATTATGGTTAATGTTTTCAGATGTCTAAAAGCTCATATGGTTTTGAATCGGTTAAGGAAAAAAGACAATGAACCTGCACCATAACATTTCTCCTGCACATGCTAGTACTGAATGAGTTTTTGGCCTCAAATTCTGTTACAGCAGTGGAATACCCCCTCAAGTTTCAGCAAGACAATTGAGACAGACGGATACTATAAAAACAGAAACAATTAGGTAGCAGAAGAACCTCAAAATAGATATCTTTCAAGGAGTCTATCAGCATTCCAGCAGGAAATGGAGATGGCACAAGTATATTATATTAAGGTACTATTTTGAAGGAGATTTTAAAGAGAAATTGCTTTGAAAACAAAATTAAAAAAAAAACCTCATAAAAGTTCTATAAAATTTTATAAATGATACTGATTTTAATCAAAATACTATTTGCAGTAAATTACCGTAAATCGTAAGATACCTTTTGCTGTTGTAAGCAGGATCTTCCATGAGTACTTCGATTGCTTTTGTAGAAAAATCACAACAGTAAACAAATAAATTCGGATTTGCACTATACTGTAAGATCGGAAAAACTGTGTTCCCAACACCGCATCCAATTTCCCAAATAAACCGTTTTGGGTACTCTTCTTGACTTCCAAGAACCTTAGATGCTTGGTTATCAACATTAATACTGACAGGTGTATCTTCTTTCAGTTCTTCAGCTGGAACTAATTCTGGAAATTCAGTAAAGAGCCAATGACGATCTTTAAAAAATCTAGAAAACATGGAGTAAACATTATATGATCATTTGGAAAAATAAAGATGAAAAATACATTGAAATTAATGTTTATTAGAGCATATATAAAAACGTCCAAAGAGTATTAAAAACAACACTTTTTTAAAATTAGTTTTTAAAAAGTCTGATGTAGTAATTACAGAATTAAGATTTAAACTTTTGAAAATGCTCATATTAATGATAACTTAATTATAAATGAAGGTAAATATAATCTATTAGCTATCCAATGACTCAAGCTGAGCCCAAGTAGACAGTGTGTAAGTAGTAAATTGTGGATGCATTTAATTTAAAAAAGAGTTTGAGCTGAACTGAATATTTCATTTCCAAATTAAATAGTTTGTATTATATTTTTTGTGAAATAATTTATATTATATAATAATAATACAATATATTGTATACACATTATATTTCATCACCACAAAAAAAAAAAAAAAATTAAAAATAGACATGACAATGAATCTTCATTAAAATCAGATTTCTAGGAAAAAAGATCCTACATCAACTGAGTGAGCTTTGAGTTTTAATTCAAGTAGTGAAGGAAATTTCAGTAATTTGCATGATAATAGACTGTTTAAAAATACATTTTTAGGGCCGAGAAATAAATAAAAGGTATTTCTGGGATGAGAAAATAAAATAACAGCATTAACAATGCAGTACCAAAGGTAATAAAATAGCATCATATATAGAAATGACAGGAATAATAAACAAATGAAATGTAAAATAATAATGAAATAAAATATGAACACTAAAATTACACGACAAATTAGAATTATAGGAGAACTTAAAACTATTAAATAATTACAAATTTTTTAAGAAATCACAT
Source organism: Arma custos (assembly GCA_037127475.1). Classification (NCBI taxonomy): domain Eukaryota; kingdom Metazoa; phylum Arthropoda; class Insecta; order Hemiptera; family Pentatomidae; genus Arma; species Arma custos. The sequence continues at coordinate 36,466,263 of CM073764.1, forward strand.
GAGATCTACAGAATTTTTTAGATCTATAATTATATCTGGAAAACTAAAATTAAAAAATGATTGTGATTTACCATCTAACTATATTCTCTAAAAAACAGAGTGACTTCATCTTATTCATTGATCTTTTGATTAGGTACTTATTATGGGGTCGGAGGACAAAGTTAGTATGCTACATTTAATCTCAATAGATAAATGTAAGTTAGGACTTTCCTAGAATTCATTAAACGAACCATACCACTATACCGAACTTAATTACAGCATACAAGTAGGACAATGCTGGACAGGCATTCTAATCGCATAACGGCAGCAGAAATGAGGTTCCTTTGCAGATCAGTTGGGAGAACCAGAAGAGATCACATCAGAAACGAAAGCATTAGAGAGCAACTAGAAGTTACAGAACTTAAAGCCACTCTAGAAAGACGGCAACTCCAGTGGTTTGGACATGTCTTCCGCATGAACGAGGATATGAATCTGATAAAAGTATTAGAGACATAACCAACAGGAAGGAGACCGTGTGGACACCCCAGAATTACATACCAAGAGTATATCCAAAGAATTGGAAGCAAAAGAGGCAGATCCCTCAATGAGATGAAGTGGCTAAGCAGAGACCAAGAAGAATGGTTACGCTGGATTGAGGCTGCTCAAGGCTAGCTAATGGCACAAGAGGAAGATAAAGAAGAAGAGTAGAAGACTTCCCTAGAATTCGTTAAACGAACCGTTCCACCATACTGAACTCAATTATGGCACACCATCCTTGAACTCAATAGATTACCCCACTGCCTAAAAGTTCAATGCTTAACATTGCTAACATTTTTAATGAGATAAAGTTAGCATGAGAACCAGAAATTGAAGGGTAGTTATTTATTGACGTAATGAAAAATGCAGACAAATAAAAACGATTCATGGGTTTCGAGAAAACAGAAATACCAACAATAAGAATTTTTGAAAGTAATAGTGCATTTAAAATAAATATTCCCAGCTTTAATCATAATTACTATATTATACTTAACTAACCTGTTGGCATGTATTCCATAAAACTTGTCCCAATATTTATCAGCATTTTGCTTTAACAAAATCTGCTTCTCTTCATTCATAGGATTTTCCAATTGTTTTTTTACAAGATTTCTGACTTCTTCCTCTTTCTCCTCATCCCATTCTACGTTGTCCCTAAACAAATAAAGAACATTCATTATTTGAAAAAAAAGTTAAGCTGAGACTATAAAATCATCATTCTGATTATTATAGTACTATTAAAAATGAACTGTTAGGTGAAAAATATTGAAAGGATAGCAAGGTGAGTGAAGAAAACTGGTCTAAAGTGAAATTTGAATTCAAAACAAAGGAAGAAAATATAAAGTGATAAAAATAAATTTTTAACAGATAAAAATGTACTAGAGAAGGAGAAAAGAATAACGAATTAGGAATTGAAATTAGCACAATCCTCTTAGTTGGCCCATTAGAGGGAGGGGGAGGGGAGGGAATTAGATACAATAGTTTGTTGTACAAAACTTTTTTATTTTTTTAAAATTTTTATTATTCAATGAAATTTACAACTGTACTATACTAATACAACAAGTAAATAGGATGAATGGTACATATTTTCATGCATAAAGACAAGTAGAGAAACTACCCAGTGGTAGTACTCAAATAAAAAGTTCAACTTAGAAGGTCATGAGGCCATCTTCTTTTCAGACGCCTCGGAGGATTATCAGGAATTGAAGAGATTGCTAGGTTTGAAGCTAGAGAGTTTGAGTGGAAATAAAGTTTGACATGAAAAGATTGATATTGGATTCGGACCAAATCAGCAATAAATGGGAATTAAGGTCATTATGGATTACTTTGTTCTTAACAGAGTAAGGAGCATTGAGGATTTTACGAAGGATTTTGGATTTTAAGGATTGAATACAGGAGGAATTCGATGGCTTAGTGGAACCCCAAAGCTGAACTCCTTAAGTCCAGATGGGTTTAATGACTGTCATGTATATGAGTCTTTTGTAATTAATTGGAAGCTAAGAGTGTTTTCTAGTAAATGTTGAAATAGTCTGAAATGGCGAGCTGTTTCTTGTACTTTCAGTCTAGTATGGGGATTCCAAGTTAAGCGTTTGTCAAGGTGTAGTCCTAAGTACCGGACTTGCTCTATAGGAATTCTATAGGAATCAGTGGGATGTTATTAAACGATACATGAGTACAGGAACTCGTTGGTTTACGATGGAGGGTAAAGGTGATTTGATGGGATTTCTAGGAATTTATTCTAATCCTACAGTCTTGACACCATTTTCAAGATCAGCGATATGGGATAGAAGAGTATAGGATGCTATAACTGGATCAGTGTTGACTGATAAAAGACATATGTCATCCGCATAGGTGGTAAGGATAGTACAAGGATGAGCTGGGATGTCAGCTATATAAACTGTGTCGAGGATTGGGCTGAGGATATTGCCTTGAGGAACACCCGCAGACTGAGGAAAGAGGGACGAGTAGACATTGAATGACGTTGACTGTGAATGACCTGTTGGAGGACTGGATAATGAGAAAGTATGTAGGAGGTAGGAATCGTCGGTTTGTAAAGTAATCCTGGGTGCCAGACTCGGTCAAAAGCCTGTTACACGTCAAGAAATACCACCAAACAATATGATCTACGTTCCAATGCAGAGAAAACAATGCCCACCACACGATGGCATTGCTGGATAGTGGAGTGGGATGTTAGGAATCCGAACTGGTGATCTGGTATAATGTGGTTTGCATCTAGGATGGGTAATAATCGTTTAAGTATGAGCTTTTCCAGGATTTTACCCATGGATGGTAAAAGTGAGATAAGACAGTATGAAAAAAGGGTATTCCGGTTTTTTTTATTTAGGGTTTGGTATTAATTTTCAGAGGTTAGAGAAATATGTAGTATGGATTACATCATTATGTATATAAGCGAGGATTAGAATGGCTTTTCTAAGAAGATGTTTTAAGATGTAGATCGTGTCCAGGAGCTTTGCAAGAAGGTAATCTGAGATTAATATTAGATATTTCTGAAGGATGGAGTGTTTTGGGAGGAAGGGTCATTTGGAGAGGAATACTTAACTCAGCTTTTATATATTCATGGCGAGTTGGATTCATGATATCAAGATGATGAAAAGTTTTAGAAAGGAATTGGCCGTATAACTGTTCTTCTTCTTCGTTGGATCTTGTTCAGTGATTGGATTCAGTAAGGAGTGGATGGTTCTTTGAAATTCTTAGAAATGAAGGATCTTTTTTGTAGTCATCCATAATGATTTGTCAGTAGTAGTTAGATTTTCCGTTATGAATTTTGAATTTTTGTTTTTAATTGGTTAGTCAATTTAGTGTAGATAGATTTATCTGCTGAGTACTGAGTTCTATACCACTTCGATCTTGCTCTGCATTTTTCTCTTAATCAGATACTAATATGCTGTGATAGGTCAATCTGTTTAGGTTCTGAGATTTATTAATTTTATCATTTGAGATATCATCATGTAAATTGTTTTTTATTGATGTAGTAAGTTTTTATATGGTAGTATCAATGCTTGTTTTGTCTTAAGTGAAATTGTTAAGTCCAATTTATTCTCCAGATCATAACAAAAGTTGTCCCAGTTTATACGTTCTGTAATCAATGTAGGAGGAGAAGGATTGGGAGCGAAACTTGAATGTAAGAAAAGGATAACTCGGCTATGATCTGATGAAAGGTGGTCCAAGGATTTCATATTGGTTTGGGTTGTGGAAATCTGGGAGGTTACAAATATGCCCAGGATGTTGGGACATTATTTGAGGGATGTAGGCCAATAGGTGGGGTTATTTGAGGCAAGGATGGTGTAACTCTTAGTGGATGTGACAGAAGAAAGAATGTTTTCACGGAAGTTGGATGATCGACAACCAATGTAGTCTCCTCTAGCAATGAAATGCGGTCCAAGAGATTGGAATAAGGAATCAAGGAAATTATAGGAAAGGTAATTATCAGATGAAAATGTGATATGGAAAGGATGAGTCGTTATGGTTACTAAGGTTGATTGGATAGCATCAGTTGGAGTGGAAGGAATAAGGGAATGGGATAGGTTTTTATGAATGAGCATGTGAAGTGTTGTCTGGGTGGTCTGATCTGTAAGTAATGTAGTTCCGTATATAGAAATGTGTGCGGTAAATGAAGTGTAAAAAAATTTAAAATTAAATAAGGTTTCTACTTCTCACAATTAATTTTACTTACTCCTATGCTATTGAAATGCTTTGTGATGCCTAAAAAATGTCCATTGTAACAATGAGTTCACTAAATGCTCCATAATGGTTTTTGGAAAAAAAATAAGTAATTTAATGGGCATATCTGATAATAAAACAATTCTAGACAATAAAACTATATGCCGCCAAATGCTGTATAACTTTTTTAAAGACTCAATAATTTCTACAAATTTATTCCAAAAAATTTTTTTTGTATAGTCTTAACTCATTATCAACACCAGTTCTGTTAATATGCGTTTACATATATGTATGCATTTTGTTTTTGGTATCAGTTCTGCAAGTTATTGCTTCAACTCAAGTCACAAAAAATTTTAACTTATCATTCATTTCCTTTTTTATATTCTCGAAAATAAAAATAATTGTGAATTTTAGTATGAAAAAAAGAATTTAATTATAGGAAATGTGTATATTTCGGTAGTCATTTCATAAAAAAATACATGTTTCAACAAACATTTCAAAGTATAGGTAATGATGCAACCTACACAATATGTGTAAGTTGGTACTTTAATTTATATACAGTCAGTAGTAAAATTATTTTTATTTTTGAAAATATTAAAAAGGAAACAAATGAAAAGATAAAAGTTGTTGTGACTTAAGTCAAAGCAACGATCTCCCGAACTGATACCTTTCTTCCTCTTTGATAAAAGATCTGGTGATACCATTGTATTGGATTGGATACATGCTCTAACAGTATCCTGAGAAGTTTGATTTATTACAATTAAATTGAGATTTTTATATAGTCTAGAACAGAAAAACACTTAGGACCTACTTATCTATCAATCGAAAAATTCAATAGTTTTCCACACTTTCAATTTGATAACTATCTAGAAATAGCTTTAAGTATTCATATTGGAGCATAAGAAATAAAGACATACAGGCAAAGTTCATTTATTTTTCATGCTGAACCAGGAACACAAGTTTTTCTTACCAGGCATTGTGACTGAAAACGTCATCACTTTCCTTCAAAAATCTTCCTCCGAACTGGCTTCTTTTTTCAGGCACACTTTCTTCTGACGTCTCCATTTAAATTAATTAAAAAAAAGTTAAGATAATTCAAAGAACAACATTCTGTTAAGGGTAACCTCAACTCAGCGGGTCAGGTTAGGAAGGCCTCGGAAGATTCCTAAGAGCTGCAGGTGTCCGTAAAGTTTCTGGGACAGTGTTATTGCAGACGACAGATCTTATAAAATGCATAATTGTACCTTGTTCATTAAAAATATAGAGTGTTATTAGAAATGCCAGAAAGAATATATACTTCCACACCATACTTATATTTAAAATCACAGAGAATTTGTATGTTTGTTTGAAGAATTTGGTGTATAAGTACAAGGTACTTGATTTGCTTGGGAAAATCACCTGGAATTCGTAGTTGTAATAATTGAAATTATGAGAAATAACTCATTTTTCCAACTTATAAGTACATCATTTAATTTAATTATGTATATCGCTAATAGAAATATTTTCATTTCACCCTTTAAGAAAATAAAATAGTAACACGTAGCTATTTAAAGTAAGTTGTCAATTCTCTTTTTACAATATTTGTTAAATAGCAACAGATGCTAAGCTCTCGAAACCAATCGTCCGGGATACCAAATCTACTATTTAAGGGTATGAAACAAAACCATCGCATGTTATAACCCAAGTCATCAAACTACTGTTTAATGATTGAATTTGTCAACTGATTTACTTTTTAAATATTTTTTTTAAAAAGAAAAGATATGCCCCCGGCCGGGATCCGGATTCGAATCTCTTTAAAATAAAAATATTTAAAAATCAAAACAGTTGACCGATTTACTTTTTAGTTACATGTTGTAGGTACTTCATTTCTTAGTAATGACCAACTAAATTTAGAACTAAGGCAAAGCATAAGTAAGTGCTGTAAATGGTCGTGGCAGTTGTTAGTAGTGGAAGCATGAACCTTAAGTTGTAATGAAGAATTAGAATTGGGGGTGAAAAGATGAATGCTTAGAATACTTTGGCCGTCACAAGAAACTAACAAAGAAGTGCAAATAAGATTCAACTAGTATATAAAATTACTAAGGTCTATTAAATGCTGGAAGATGTCTTATTTGGGTTATGTGTTTAGGACAAGTTATCTATTACAAAAAGAAAAAGATTGTAAACTTTTCAAAACAAGGTCTTAAGAATCGCAGTGGATGCCCCCTGGTTCATCAGAAACAGTCAACTGCACCGTGAACTAGAAATCGAAACAATAGACGACCACATAAAAAAAAGATTCAGAAAATTTCATGCCAAACTACCAGCAGTTAAAGGAGTAATAAATTACAACGTAGGAAAGCAGACATCATCTCGAAGACTAAAGCCCAGGTTACTGCGGGACATCTTATTATGAGCTGTATAAATATGTATTCTAGTGACATTACTACCTTAAATTTATTTAACAGCTATTTTATATATGTATATTTTTTTATATGACACAATCCACTGTTTTACTCTTATCCAATAGTTATAACGATGTATTTAGTTAGGGATGTCTATTGTACGGACTATACCCCCCCATAATCAATTGCTATAAACAATGAATAATCAATATTATAACAACCATGTAAAGGCCCACCAGGCCGATCTGGTAAAAATAAAATATTAAATAAAAAATAGGACAAGTTGTCATCAGATTATGCAGCTTATTAACTTTACTTCCGATGAGCCTTCTCAATAAGCCTCAGCCTTTCAGCACTATCCTGTGCAGCCACTTTCAAATTTCGAGTTCTTGGTGTGGCATCGGTTGCCGCCCCATCCATCAATCCCAGTTTCGGTTGCCCGGCACTTCTAGTGCGGTGTAAGACCTCTTTTGATATTTTCATTGGGATTTCTGTATCCTTCGTCCTTGTCAAGTGACCTGCCGAGGTCAGCCTCCTGAGCTTAATAACTCAGCATCGTCAAATAAATCATACAGTTCCCGATTTTTCCTTTTTCTCCATAAGTTTCTATGATTTACTGGTCCAAATATCCTTCGTAAGAGCTTATGTTTAAACACGAGGAGGTACTTCTCGTCGTACCCCCGTGTCTGGGACCCGCTTGTGTACTATTCTCATGAGGGTTTGATATAATCGGGAATTGGTCTTGCATCATAAATCTGCTCCACCTATGCATCTATTGGCCGCTGCGATTTCTCCGCTTGATTTCCGTCGACGTATTATTCGTAGACCTGTGTTCCATGGTAGATGAATTCTGTTACCCTCGACAAGTAAATAGCCACTATTTGCTTCAGTGGCTCTCCGCCACCTCCAGTAAACGTAATTTCGTATTTTCATAGTTAACTATGAGGCCCATCGAGTGAGCAGCAGATCAAGAAAGACCTTCTCAAGGGCTGCAATATCTAAGTCATCTGAATGCCAAGCTATGAGACAAACACAGGAAAATTCGTATCAGTCATTTGGATACCTGGGTCCTAAACAGTTTTCTCTAAGATGGGGTTGGGCGATAGTCGATAGTTAGCACTATCGATAGGCCGATACTGTCGGCTGAAAACTGTCGCATGTTACCGATAGCTGCTTCCTTTTTTTGCAAACCTATTCAATAAAGACTTTCAGCTAATTTAATTAAATTCAATTACCTACCTACTATTTGAAATTTGCAGGATTATAAATTATAAGATTATATCATAAAGAAGAGGAGAGGTCACCTGTGGTCTAGTGGTTAGCGTAACAAACTACTAAGCCCAAGATCGCGGGTTCGTAGCCCGGCAGGTGGCCCTAGGATTTTTTTAAGGGAGTAAAAAATCCTTAGTTACGCCGTCCTTCAGAAGGGAAGTCAAGCGGGGGTTCCGAGCCTATACGATGTCACGTACTCGTTAAAAACCCCTATCCTAATTAAACCTGGATAGGCAAAATTTAGAGCTCCCACTGTAGCATCGTCCGATTAGCCATAGCAGCATAAACTGACGTTAAATGAACAAACAAACATAAAGAAGAGGAGAAAAAACTAATTTATTTGAATTTAAAAAAAAGTATTTACAATTTACATGTTTACAATAACAATGAACAAATCAAATCTTTAGAAAAGAAAAATAACGAAATAGTTAATTTTAAGAGTCAAGTATGCTCCTGAGCCACATATTTCCCGAAAGAAAAACCAACATTTCTAGTTGAACATTTAAGAATTGTAGAAAAATATCACTAATTAAAGAGGAAGTTAATGTCATAAAAACCTAGAAGAGCCAATGATCAGTACCGCGAATTTGGTTTGTTTGCACAAGTGTGAGACTTCGTGTACTACCCAACATTATGTAATTAGTAATTTAGAAGAATTAAATAAAGACACGCCCGGTGCGGCATCAAAGTTATATAGAAGTGAACCCTTGAGCTTTAGCTATTCCGAGTTCAATTTCAAAAGAATTCGACGCTGGACAGAAACAGATCAGCATAATTCTTAGAGTTTCAAAACTTACGGGTAAAAACAATCCATCGATAGTCGATACTATCGATAATGACCATTTAATATTACGATATATCGATAGTAACTAACGACTATCGCCCAAACCTACTCCAAGATTAGGTTGAAGAGCAGACCCTGTCTCAATCCTCTATCGGACGTAATCCGAACGAACTTGCATCCTATTATCAGTGGAAAAATAGAAGGTTGCAGAAATCAAGTTCCTTGTCTTAAAAACATTTGAGATTGGACCGGAATACGAAATGCAGGACAACTTTTGCATATGGCAGAGGACTGTGAAGACTTAGCTAATAAGAAGTTATTTTATTGATACTGAAGTATAACTCAAAATGCAAACATCATATTTTTCATACACTTCGCGTGTGAGGGTTTACATTTCGGATTATTTCCAAACACATTCATCCATTAATAAAAAAAAAAAAACTGTACTATAACAACTTGTGAAGGGTCTGTGTCTCAGTACATGGTAGACATTGCTCTGTTTCATGTACAACGGTTGGGCAGGGAGGTGATTTGTCGTAGATCACGCTCAACCGCCAAGTTCTAGAGGCTGGGTGAGCACCAGGAGGGTCCTAGATACCATATGATTCATATCCGGCCGCTAACATACCAAATAAAAGTCTTGCCTTCTGCGGGATTAGAACCAGGATTTTCGGGATGCCAAGTTAGTGCTCTACCACTGGAGTCACTCCGCTCCCTTCATCAATTAATACCTTATGTCTATTTTACTTAAAATTTAAAAAATGTTGCCGAAACCTCTATTTATATGTTAATTTTTTCTTATATTTATTATTTTATTCCATATGTTCGTGGTTACCTGTTTAGTTTGACAATTAAATATTTGGCGGAATTTTGTTTATTCTGGAATTTTACCTGATGAACAATTGAAAAAGTGTACTGGGTTGAAAATTTGTGATCTTGCCCCAATGCTATTATACATTATGCATATTACAAATTAAACTAGCAGCGAAATCCGGCATTGCTCGGGTTAAAATACATTGCATGTTTAATGGCATAAAAAATATACATTATATGGCATAATAAATATACATTTTTTAACATAGATATAGATTTTATTTTCGATATTGGGAGACTTATTCGGCCATTTAACATGCGGTGTATATAGAGTAAACTAATTAACGAATTGAAATAATTTAAAAAAAAGCTTAGTAAATGAAGACTTTATGTTTTATTTACATAATTAGTAGTAATTAGTTAATGTTATTTGGCCAGTATTTTCGTCTGTTGACTTGAGGGTGGAATTATCCAAATTTACTTCTTAAATTATACAAAGAATCTATCTGCAAATTTCAAAATTCTAAGTTCCTGATTTGCCTTTAATTATTTACTATAATGGATTCTCCGCAGAACACAAAAAACTGTCTGGGGGGAACGTGCCTCCCATAAATCCGCCCTTGCTGAATTAGCCTATATGCTATTCTGATGTATAACCTATATTACCGTAAAGTTTCATCCAAATCCATTCAGTAGTTTTTGGGTGAAAGAGAGACAGATATACAAACTTTCCCATTTATAATATTAATAGGATAGTAGGATATCAAAACGATAGTTTCACTCATGTTCTTTCTGTTATTTTAACAACTATTATCATTTCATTTGCCTTTAATTATGTACTATAATGGATTCTCTATAGTACTTAAAAAACTGTGTGGCCCATGCCCCCGTGCCTCCCCCCATAAATCAGCCCTTGCTGTAGCCTATGTGGTATTCTGATATATAGCCTATATTACTGTAAAGTTTCATCCAAATCCGTTCTGTAGTGTTTGCATGAAAGAGAGACAAACATACAAACTTTCGCATTTATGATATTAGTAGGATATCAAAACAATAGTTTCACTCATGTTATTTTTGTTATTTTAACAACTATTATCATGTGATTTGCCTTTAATTATGTATTATAATGGATTCTCCACAGTACCTAAAAAACTGTCGGGAGGGGGGGGGGGCACGTGCCCCCGTGCACCTCCCATAAATCCACCCACCGCGACCAAACTCCCTTACTACCACCTGGAGACCAAGGGATATATACGACCCCAGAAGGAAGTTGATTGGGGTTGGTGGTGATAGAGAAAACTGTGTCTTTACGTACGGACAAAGCATTTTATAATATATATGTTAGATTAAAATACTTGCTTACTTTCAACTCATATTCAACATTTGAATTGTGTATTATATATTGTAGTCAATTCAGCTACTGGTCCATATATGTTTTGAGACCACTCATGAGTTTCATTTCCAATCCCCCAATCCTCTGTTGCCTTGGAGTCTGGAAGCTGGTAGGGGACTTTGGTTCCCGGACCAGTGACCTTTCTCGGCCTTTGGGGCATTGGTGAAGAAAATGTGTACGGGTTGGCTGGTGGTCGGTTTAGCCTGCCCCTGATGGTTAAAAGGTCAAAAGAGGTGTGAACCATGAAACTGGTGACGGTGCAACCGGTTGGAAGCTGGATGGTGGTCCTCCTCCGAGGTGTTGTGTCCGCATGACGGTGAGATGTGGGCATGGATACATCTATGCGTCCGCAATACCAAAAATAGTGACTAGGCCAAATACTTATATATTCAATACCCGGGTAAAATCCAAAAAGGAACTAATTGTTGTGATTTTTCACAGACACAAACAAATACAGATCGTATTGTGATGATAATAATAATAATTGATAATATACAGATGATAATATTATTATTAATTTAATCAAAAACTGTTTGGGGAAATATAAATGATGTTTGTATATTTTTTTATTGCGCCACTCTTCCTAAGTTAATCCCAATATAAAATCCCATCGTGTTTGATTCGTCCTATTTTTAGTTCGTGCATTATGTTACTTCCAGTAATAATTGAACTAACAGAAATATTTCAAGGAAATCAAAAAGAGAGAATGAAAAATTTCTTTGTTTCTTTTCGACATACCAAGAAAATCCGGGCCATTGATCTAGGAACCTATTAAGAAAATAAATTTACTTAGCACCAGATGAGATGGCTTTAAGATGAATGATAAGAAGATTATAGCTAGGTCGCGTGTGGTAGCCGAATATTGAGGCCGAATCCCTCCAAGGAATATATTTCTCTCGATAAAAAGGAATATCTCTTTGGATTTAGGGGTACGTTGATCATCCCTTTAAAGGATTTCTTATAAAATGGAAGGTACAAAAGGAATGATGAAGCATTGGCTTTTATTACAATTTAGGATAATTTGAGATAGGAAGATAAGCCCTGAGATAATACTTGTAAAGAGAGAGATAATACTTGAAAAAATCTCATGGCGAAGTTGTTAATGTAATTCATAGAAAATCATTTCGGTTTTTAAAGTTATGACTTTGAAATAAGTACATGAAAATATTCACCTATAATAGTATAACATATTTTAAAAAAATAAATAAAATGAGGTCCTAGGAATATATAAATTTACACTCCTACTTGTTCCAGCCCTACAATGCAAAAATTTCATTCTGAACTTCACCACTGTTTATTGTTTAAGTATAGATCGAAGTTTGTACAGTTGCAAATCAATTATTACTGCTTTATAATGAGTAAGATTTAGGTCTAGGAATTATCATTTTTTTATACTCAATATTATAATTACTTTAATAAAAGTACTTTCTTTTTCTCTCACAAGGCAGAAATAAAACATTGTTTATCATTATAACTACTGTGATAGACGTCATCAGGTAGCTACTATATCTCTCATTTTTATTGTGGGTCGGTAATTCATTGCAGTCATAAATACCATGTGTATAAAATATATATACTCGTATATATGTAAAGATGTGAACATTTTTCGAAAGGAAAGTGCCTGTTGAATCAAATGCATTTTATCTTTAATAACACTCAAATGATTTTATTTTCTTTGCTAAATTTCATAACCTACAAATCGATATAACAAAATCAAGATTTTAGTCTTTGAATAAGTGGCCATAGAAACAAACATTTCAGTTGAAAAATGCACATCTAAACTTTGAACTGATTAAGATATTTTCCTTACCCTGAAACGGTGGAAAAGTTAAAACATAGGTAAAACGTATAATGTTTACTATTGCCTTTTTTGAAGGAAGATATATATATATATATATATATATATATATATATATATATTGTATTAACTGTTATATATATTAACAGGGTGTTTCAGGTTTAAATGGCCAAACTTATGTTTGCAAACGCTTTGTTTAGAAGATAAACTAATATGACCATGTCTCCCTAACTGTACACAAACTATGGACTTTAGGATTAATACTGTTTGGAATAGAACATCAATAACAAATAATAATAAGAATAGAACTATAACATTTATCAGTTAGTTTCAGGCTTTCGCAGAGTACTCATTATGCCTTCCATTTATACTAATGCTGAATATGCCGATATGGTGTTTGTGTATGGTTTTTGTAATGGTAATGCCAATGCTGCCCATCGTGAATATTCCATGCGATTTCCAAATAAAAGATTACCTAGCAAGTCTACCTTTAACTCTAAGTTTCAACGTCTTAGAGAAACTGGTACATTTGCTGTCGTACCACATGCTGATGATATTTTACCCCCCTTACGAAATGAAAAAAGGAGTGCGACCGTTTTACAATATTTTTATGATAATCCATCTGTCAGTGTTCGAAGAACAGGAGCTGAATTAAATTTTACGCCAACTACAGTATGGAGAACTCTCATTGCAGATGGACCATATCATTATCAACGGGTACAAAATTTATTACCGCAACATTTACGGCAAAGAAGAAATTTTTCAGATCAGTGTTTAAATCAAGCTGATCACAATCCACACTTTTCAGGAGAAAGTTTATGGACAGATGAAGCTACCTTCACAAGAAGAGGTATCTTCAATCAGAAAAATAATCATCTCTGGTTGCATGAAAATCCCCATACAATTCGTCAGCATCATTTTCAGAAGGAACATGTGGTTTCAATTAGATGGTTGTCCTGCACATTACGGAAGACTTATACGACAATGGCTAAATGCTAATTATCCTAATCAATGGATTGGCCGTGCAGGACCAGTGGCTTGGCCTGCTCGCTTATCAGTCCTGACACCACTGGAATTTTTGTTTGGGGTGAGCTACAAGCAATCGATAGAGCAACTTATAATGCCAACGTCGTTGGCGGTAGCGAGGAATTGTATATTGAACAAATATAGTAACCAGTGTGTGAATATTCATAGCAGTATTAAACATTATTATTACTAATCTCTATATTATATTAAAAACGCGATGTTTTAAAAAAAAAATACAAACAAATAATTTTTTTTAATCATATCAAATTCATTTATTAAACAAGTGATTATATTATAACAAATAAGTTTTCTTTATGTCGTATATAAACAATGAAGCAATATCTTACCCTAAATCAGTTTTCTTTGTTAAAATAGAGAACTAAACTTAAGTTGGGTTTAACTTAGCGATCATTTTGAAGGCAGGCGATAAGGGCATTGACGGGTTAAGTCCTGATTGAAAGAGAAATCTTCTTATAAAGAGGCAATTGATAGGAAGTGCCATTGAATACCTCTCAGGGTCCAAATGGAGTGGAAGGCCTGTTAGAGGAGCGATTACAGATGGCGCTTTGTATCCTTCCATTTCCTGTCTTCGGCTGGCTTAGGACCTCCCACACCTCCTGAAGACTGAGCCTTTTCATCCATGGGCTGCTACTGCCTATTTGATTTATTATTTAACACTTTATTAATTAATTAATGCATTTGCTTATTATTATTAGTATGCCCAGTTTAAACCTGATGGCTAGTTACATTACAACTCAATACCGAGAAGTCATCTACCACTTCTCTTTTGCTCAAAGTAGTGCAAATTGTATTTAATTATAGTAAATAATGTAAACTGTTCTTACCTTATTTATTTAATGACCCGAAACTGGAGAGAAAGACAAATTATCTCACTGATTACCAGACTTTAAAAACCAGTATGACAGGACTGAAATTATTTCTGTATGTCCAGTTCACAGTACAAAATAGAAGCTGTTCTTTCCGTTTACACATGCTTATATTTAAATTAGTCTTTTTCAACCATAGTTCTATACGTTGTTCAGTTTTTTTTTAATTTTTAAACCTGAAACTTAACTAAAGGCTTTATTAACGCTTTTATAAAAGGCGCACTAATGTTTTTATAGACTTATAATAATGTTATTTTAAAAGCACATTAAAGTTTTTAGATTATATTTTGAAGGGAATGTTGACATCTTAAGTTATTCTAGCTTAAAGTTGTATTTCCCCAGAACTTTTGCGTAAATCCATGGGAATTTTAAACGTTTTAAAAGTGAAAAATAGATCTCTAAAATTTTAACAAACATTAATAGCTTAGAGGCCCTTATCTTCAGCCATAATTTTGATTTGTTCGTTTTGGAAACGAACGCAAAAACGATTACCAGTCCATCAGTTATAGAAGGGAAATTTTTTTTTTTTTATTAGTGTAAATAAGGAATCTAACTCGTTGTTGTCAATAGCCAAAGACGTGTTTTTCTATAGACTGTAGCACGAAAACGACTCGATATTAAGTATATTGGATTTATTTAAGTACTAGCTTATGCCCGCGGCTTCGCTCGCGTGGAATTTGGTCTCCCACATAAAGTTTCGTTTAAGATAATTTTAAATAAATAATTTAATTATTTTTTTTAAAATATAAGTTACTCGTTCATCAAAAATTTCAGATGTCTAACTTCAAAACTGACGGATTCTATACAACCTTTGAACCCCTATTATATTAAAGGGGAAACCCTTGGAGTGCAATTATCCAAATTTCTTTCTTAAACTATACAAAGAACCTATCTACAAATTTCAAGATGCTAAGTTCCTGATTTGCCTTTAATTATGTACTATAACGGGGGAGGGGGAATATGCCCCCGTGCCCCCACATAAATCTGCCCTTGCTGTAGCCTATGATGTATAACCTATTTTACTCAATTAGTTTCATCCAAATCCGTTCAGTAGTTTTTGCGTGAATGATTAACAAACATAAATACAAACATTCGCATTTATAATGTTAATAGGATATCAAAACAATAGTTTCACTCTTGTTCTTTCTGTTATTTTACCCACTATTATCGTGTGATTTGCATTTATTTATGTACTATAATGAATTCTCCACAGTACCTATAAAACTGTCTGGAGGGGAGCACGTGCCCCCGTGCGCCTTCCCCCTAAATCCGCGCTTGCTATGGCCCATGTGTTATTCTGATGTATAACCTATAATACTGTAAAGTTTTATCCAAATCCGTTAAGTAGTTTTTGCATGAAAGAGACAAACATACGAACTTTCACATTTATAATATTAGTAAGATTGGCAGGATATCAAAGAAATAGTTTTACTCATGTTCTTTCTGTTATTTAAACAACTATGATCATGTGATTTGCCTTTATTTATGTACTATAATGAATTTTCCAAAGTACCTAAAAAACTGTCGGGAGGGAGGGCACGTGCCCCCGTGCGCCACCCCCCTAAATCCGCGCTTGCTATGACCCATGTGTTATTCTGATGTAATCTTTGAATCACTCAATTATTTTAAACGTATATACATATATACTATATACAAGGTGTTTCAGGGTTAAATGGCCAAACTGAAAATTTGAACTATGGACCTCAAAACAAGAAAAAAATTGCCTATTAAGGTATGTCCGCAAACGCTTTGTTTAGGAGATATTCACATCTAAAGATTTTATTGTTACGAATTATTTAGGCATAGTAAATAAATAAAACTTATTTTAATTGTTCCAACTACTTTGTTTATTAAATGTAAACCATTAACATTCATATTAAATGTTCAAAGTGATTTCCTTGAGTATTCAGACAGGCTCGGCATCTTTTTTCAACAGCAGCAGTAGCAGAACGGCACTGGATATATGTTATGGTTTCAGAAGATTCAATTATCCTTCTTCGTAAAGAATTAAGGTCATTCACTGGCCTTGCATAGACTTTTGGTTTAATGTCACCCTAAACAAAAAAATCCAGTGGTGTCAGGTCTGGAGAGCGAGCAGGCCAAGCCAATGGTCCTGCACGGCCAGTCCATTGGTTAGGATAAATAGGATTTAGCCATTGTCGTATAACTCTTCCGTAATGTGCAGGACAGCCATCTAATTGAAACCCCATGTTCCTTCTCAGTTGTAGTGGAATATCTTCAACTAAATCGTGGTAATCATTATTAAAAAATTCCAAATATGTGTTCGCATTGAGACGAGGTGGTAAGAAATGCGGGCCTATTAAACTATCGTCTATTATCCCGAACCACACATCGTGCTGACGAATTGCATGGGGATTTTCATGCAACCAGAGATGATTATTTTTCTGATTGAAGATACCTTTTCTTGTGAAGGTAGCTTAATCTGTCCATAAACTTTCTTCTGAAAAGTGTGGATTGTGATCAGCTTGATTTAAATACCAATCTGAAAAATTTCTTCTTTACCGTAAATGTTGCGGTAATAAATTTTGTACCCGTTGAATATTCACGATGGGAGCATTGGCATTACCATTGCAAAAACCGTACACAAACACCATATCGGCATATTCAGCATTAGTATAAATGGAAGGCATAATGAGTACTCTGCGAAAGCCTCAAACAAACTGATAAATGTTATTGGTAGTTCTATTCTTATTATTATTTGCTATTGATGTTCTATTGCAAACAGTATTAATCCTAAAGTCCATAGTTTATTTACAGTTTGGGAGACAAGGTCATATTAGTATTCTATCTAAATTTATCTCTTAAACAAAGCGTTTGCAAACAAACGTACCTTCGTACGAAATATTTTTTTCTTGTTTGAAGGTCCTTAGTTCATATTATCAGTTTGGTCAATGCTGCTGTTGAAGAAAGATGCCGAGTCTGTCTGAATGCTGAAGGAAATAACTTTGAACAATTAATATGAATGCTAATGATTATATTTAATAAACAAAGTAGTAGGAACAAATAAAATAAGTTTTATTTATTTACTATGTCTAAATAATTCGTAACAATGAAATCTTTAGATGTGAATATCTCCTAAACAAAGCGTTTGCGGACATACCTTAATAGGCAATTTTTTTCTTGTTTTGAGGTCCATAGTTCAAATTTTCAGTTTGGCCATTTAACCCTGAAACACCTTGTATATGCGCCCTGTGCTTTCCTACGGCTCCGAAACTTGGACTACCACAAAGTCGGAAGATAAAAAGCTTCTGAGGAATGACGACGGAGATCAAATGAAGAACCTTATGACTTGCTCAACAAAGTAGACATCACTACTATGATAAAATTAAATTTTCTTCAGTGGGCAGGCCATGTCTTAAGGAAGCAAATAAGTGCCACTCCAAGGATGGTGCTGACAAGACAGTTGCAGACGTCGAGTGTTCTGTAGACCAATATAAAGATGGTCAGTTTGTGTAGAGAATGATGCAAAGAAAACAGCCAGCGAAAGAAGAGCATGGCGATTGGTGTAAGAGGAGCCCAGGACTCTATTGCAGGTTATAGCGCCATTATAATAATAACAATATTTAATATAATACTAGTTAACAACAAAAGCATAGTTTAATTCGGTTACTTTAGTAAATTGCTCAAAACTGATATGCTTGGAAAAATTCTTTTACTGTTCTATAACATTTATTTAATTAGTATTCATAACCAGAGCTCCCCAATAATTTTTTTATTTCATTTGTATGCATTGGTAGGACAAAAGCCTTGGTTTTCTGGAATGAACCAAGACTTCTTCATTCATTTGCAATTCTTAAATAAATGTGGATATACTTTTCATCAAATGTAATAGTGGGATGATTTAATTGGCCTTCAAAACGTGAGTTCATTTTATCCTTCAAAATTGAGAAGATTGGTTACTAGAGATATCAATCCATCTAACCATGAAAATTAAGCCACTTTTCTCTGGTCTACCCACATATATAGATATAAATGTCAGATGTCAACAATTTCGCATAAGATACACCTCACAAATGTGGATCCTCCACAATCGTTCTTTTCCATAACCGGTGTAAAACACAAAAAAAATCAAGAGTATCATACCCATAATGGAATCCCAAGAAATTTCTTCACACCAGTTTGTCATCCATTCAAAACATCTTAACGATCCGTTCTATAGTTAAACGAGGTCTTCGTTTCATTATATCCTTTGCACTTAAAAGGCAGTAATATTGCATTATTGTATTTTTTTTTTAAATAGCGCAAGCTTTCGACCGAATGTGTAACAATAGTCTGTATTTAAAAAACATTTGTCCGAAATCTTATGCCTAATCCTTCGATCCTTATATTAACTGTTCATTCAGAGTTTGATGTGGTACTGAATTTAATACTAATGTTATCCAGTCGAAGGCTGTGTTCTTCAGGGCAGTGCCTAAGGCCCAGTCGCCAACATCTCATACAGAGCTGACCTTCCTATTAATCCCATTACTATTCTTTCGATTTTGTCGGCCAAAGAAGGACAGAATTACTCGGACGAGTAAATCGGACGTGCATGTGCTCACACCGTTGCCGACATTGTATGTTACCGGTGGTTGAAAAATAGTTGTGCGGCTTAATTTTTAATGTCTGCAACTGCTATATCCATTTCCGATGCAACTTCAGCCCATAACCGTTTCGCAACATCACAATTAGTGTATTTTTTTAATTTTGATCATACAGGGTTGATCTATTATTAATTAATAATTAATTTGTCAATATCCATAGCCGTTTAGATAGATAACAACACATAAACACGACAGAATTATGAAATTAAACAATATATACACTCAATTTGCGCTGAAAACGCCTGCAGACAAATCCCAAGTTCGGACTCGTCTTTCCTTTTACCGCGTATCATCTTCTTGTTTTAAATTATTCTTTCCTCTTATGTTTTTCTTCTTATTGTTTTTGTTCTACATTAACTAATGATTATGCTACTGTATTTTTATTTTCAGAACTTTGTTTTACTTGTATACAAATTATTAATATACTAGCTTTTGCCCGCGGCTTCGCTCGCATAGAATTTGGACTACCACATAAAGTATCTTGACAGTGCTTTATAACAATAATTTAAAATAATATTAATTTTTCACTATAGGTTTTCTCGTACAAAATTTCAGATGTCTAACTTCAAAACTGACGGATTCCATATAACCTTTGAACCCTTATTATATTAAGGGTGGAATTATCCAAATTTCTTTCTTAAATTATACAAAGGACCTATCTGAAAATTTCAAGATGCTAAATTCCTGATCTGCCTTTAATTATGTACTATAATGGATTCTCCACAGTTCCTATAAAACTGTCGGGGGGGCACCTGCCCCCGTGCCCTCCCTAAATCCGCGCTTGCTATAGCCCATGTGTTATTCTGATGTATAAGCTATATTACTGTAAAGTTTCATCCAATTCCGTTCAGTAGTTTTTGCGTGAGAGAGAGACAAACATACAAACTTTCACATTTATAATATTAGTAAGATTAGCAGTATATCAAAACAAATAGTTTCACTCTTGTTCTTTCTGATATTTTAACAACTATGATCATGTTATTTTCCTTTAATTATGTACTCTAATGGATTCTCCACTGTTCCTATAAAACTGTCGGGGAGGCACCTGCCCCCGTGCCCCCCCCCTAAATCCGCGCTTGCTATAGCCCATGTGTTATTCTGATGTATAAGCTATATTACTGTAAAGTTTCATCCAAATCCGTTCAGTAGTTTTTGCGTGAGAGAGAGACAAACATACAAACTTTCACATTTATAATATTAGTAAGATTAGCAATATATCAAAACAAATAGTTTCACTCTTGTTCTTTCTGATATTTTAACAAATATGATCATGTTATTTTCCTTTAATTATGTACTCTAATGGATTCTCCACGGTTCCTATAAAACTGTCGGGGGGGCACCTGCCCCATTCGCCCCCCCCCCCCTAAATCCGCGCTTGCTATAGCCCATGTGTTATTCTGATGTATAAGCTATATTACTGTAAAGTTTCATCCAAATCCGTTCAGTAGTTTTTGCGTGAAAGAGAGACAGACATACAAACTTTCACATTTATAATATTAGTAAGAGGAGTTTGTGTTTATACTTCGAAGAGTGAAGATCTACGTTCGGAGCTCCTGCGGATTAACTACAAGCGATAAGACACATTTAGTTTATTTTTTCCGTTTTAAATTATTTTTCTTTCCTTAAAGTATTTGTTTTACCTCTAAATAGAAGGTTTTTTTTTTTATTTTATTTCATTTTTTCTAACGAAATGGCGGAATCTCCGCCTGTAAAAAAGAAAAAAGTGAGATATAGAAATGTTATTTCTAATAATGAAGAAAACTGTTTAAAAACTAGTGTCAAATTCTTAATTATTAAAAGAAATGAAGCGGATGATGAGGGAAATTCTCTAGACTTCAAAAAGTATCACCGTTTTTTATCAGTAAGAGCCTAAAATCTATAATCGGTGAAGCTAAAACAGTCAAAAAATTGAGAGATGGGACTCTTTTAGTCGAAACTATGTCAGCAATTCAAACGGAAAAACTAATAAAATACAAAACCCTATTAAACCTCCCCGTTATTGTCGAGCCACATGCTAAATTGAACACCAGTAAAGGAATAATATGGTGTGCAGACCTTCACAATTGTTCGATCGACGAAATAAAAGACGAACTAAAAACTCAGAATGTAGTAGATGTTAAAAGATTGACGTTTTACAAAAATAATGAGCAACAAAAAAGTAATAACTACCTGTTAACCTTTAACAGCCCCACCATACCCAACGAAATTAAAGTAGGTTTCTATAACATAAATGTGAGACAATTCATTCCAAACCCTACCCGCTGTTATATTTCTTTGAAATTCGGTCATACTAAAAATGTATGCAAAAAAGAGCCGCTTTGCAGACTCTGTGGCCAAAATAAGCATGAAGGATCAGAATGTGTTAGCCCTATAAAGTGTGTTAATTGTAACGAGCAGCATGATTCTTTCTCCAAAAAATGTCCAGTGTTTCAAAAAGAAAAAGAAATTAAAGGCATCCAGGAGGCCGAAAAGATAACATACTTCGCAGCTAAAAATAAATTCGAATTGTTACATCCCTTGTCAACACGTATGACCTTTTCTAATATAGTTAAAAATACTAAAAGTATTAGTGTCCAAGCAGATAATGACAATGTTAACATCTTTAAGAAGCCGTTAGTGCCTGAATGCAATAAAACCTCTTTATTTATTGCCCGTTCGGAAAAGATTAAACCGGACCGGGCCCCCACTCCCATTCCCTACCCCCACCACCACCCTACGTCAGCTGGGCCATCAGCTGGCTCCATTCCTCTTCCAACTTCTCCTCCAGCTGACCATAACCTTCCTTCCCTACCCACCAAACCGACTCCTTCCCTGGCTCCGGAACCGGCCAAAATTACGGAAGCTGAGTCCACTATCCCTAAATCTCCCGCGGAACTCCCAGTTTTATCTTCGGATAAAACTGGTTGTGACGGAACCACCTCATGTCGCAGGAACTTCGACGACATGCAAGGTGATTGGACACTAGTAAAAGACAGACGATCAAGAAGCAGATCGCGTAATAAGTCACAAAACCGAGCGCTTAGTAAGGAAAAAATGGAAACAAATTAAATAAAATAATTAGTATTGACCATATATTATTTGTTTATTTTTATATCTGTTTATTTATTTATTTTCTCTTTCTTTAGTATTTTTGTTTTCATATCTTAACCATTTTAACAACTTAATTTCATCTCTACCTGTTACCTATTCTTATTTCATTATTTATGCCAATATATTTATTTACATTCATACTTAAAACATGCCATTCACAACAAATATCATTCAATGGAATTGCAATGGTATAACTGGTAAAAATGAAGAGTTGAAATTAATCATTAAAAAATACCAACCAGTAGCCGTATGCCTTCAAGAAAGTAAGTTGCTTCCTCACAAAAAATTTAATCTCAAGGAATATAATATTTATAGAAGGGATTTTGAAAACAGTAATATAGCTTGTGGTGGTGTACTGACCGCGGTTCACAAAAATGTTGTATCCGAGCTGGTCCAAGTAGAAACTTCCCTCCAGGCGGTAGTGGTTAAGGTCTTCCTCAAATTCCCTGTCTACTTGTGTAACATATACCTACCTCCAGATAATTTTTCAGAAAATAGTTTATTAAATCTTTTCAAACATTTACCATCTCCGTACATTTGTGTAAGCGACGTCAACGCCCACCACACTTCCTGGGGCTCCTCTCATTGCACAACTCGGGGAAATCACATTAGGAGAATCATCGATACCACCGACTCAGTCGTCCTAAATACGGGAGAGTCAACTTATTTAAGCCCGGCTTACAACACCTTTTCCTCCATCGATATAACCTGGTGCTCTTCAAGCATCTTTCCGCATTTATGTTGGCAGGTTGCACAAGACCAGTACTCTAGTGACCACTTTCCGATAGTAATCTCTCTCCCTAACGATAACCCCATAAAATCAAAACATCCTAGATGGATCATGGAAAAATCTGACTGGTTCGCGTTTCAAAAAAAAACTAAACATAAATGAATCAGAACTACTATCAGCTAGCGGCAGCGATGAGAAAACCCGTTTGATAACAACAGCGATTCTGGAAGCAGCAGGCCTTTCAATCCCAAAGACCTTCAACAAAACGAGATCACGCAAAAATGTACCGTGGTATGATGAAGAATGTAAGGCCGTTATTAAAAGAAGAAGAAAAGCCCTGAAAATATTTCAAAAGGAACCCACTTCTAACAACCTAATAGAATATAAGAAGAGCCGTTCACTCTCCAGAAGAATAATCAAGAGTAAAAAGAAAGCATCATGGGAAAATTTTTTAGATAATATCACAACTAATACTCCCCCAAGCACATTCTGGAAAAAAATACAGGGTATTACAGGAATATATAAAGAAAATCAGGTGGCTCTCCTAATCGGTGAACAAGTAGAACAAAAGGAGGAATTGTTAGCTGAGCGTTTTGCGGAATTTTATTCAGGACTATACTCCTCGAAAACAGATCATCCACCCAATAACTCCGAACAAAATACAAACGCGAATCAAGCAGAAAAAGAGTATAACCTTCCTTTCACCAAAACCGAATTGCGAGCCTCCATAAAGGATCTAAAACCTTCCGCACCGGGAATAGATGACATTCACAACGAGATGTTAAAACATTTACCAACACAGGTTCTGGATACTCTTCTGACCCTATATAACCACATATGGCGCTCGGGGGACTTTCCGAACGTCTGGAGAAGATCTGTAATTATTCCAATCCCCAAAAATGGAAAAAATAAGCTATTTCCACCAAGTTACAGGCCTATTTCACTGATAAGTTGTATGTCGAAACTGCTTGAAAAAATGGTGTACAAACGGCTGATATGGATCTTGGAAGAAAATAAATTACTATCGAAGGAACAATGTGGATTCAGAAAAGGACGCTCTACCTTAGACCATCATGTTACCATGGAATATGAAATAATGAAATGCTTCGTTGAAAAAAAAGAATGCATAGGCATTTTTTTCGACATTGAAAAAGCTTACGATAATTTAAATCCGACGCTTGTACTGCATCAGTTGAAGGAATGGGGATTCGAGGGTCGCATTCTCACCCTGATAGAAAACTTTCTACGGCACCGCACGTTCCAAGTCAGGATAGGGAATTATTTATCCTCGGTTAAAACAATGTCAAACGGAATACCTCAGGGTAGCGTATTAAGTTGCGCCTTATTTGCTATTGCCATCAACAAAATCACTAGTGTTATTCCAAAACCCATAAAATCGTATTTATTCGTAGACGACCTAGCCTTACTACTTCCGTTCAGCAATCGAAATCAGGTCACGAAATCTTTACAGAAGTGTTTAACAAATTTAGAATCATGGTCAAGACAATCTGGATTATATTTCTCAGTTGTAAAACAAAATGCATGCTCTTCTCAAGACGGAGAACACCAACATCTCCCCCAGACTTAGTTTATAGAGGCGCAAACTTAAGTTTCGAATCCAAAGTCAAGTTCCTGGGATTATTACTTAACTGCAAACTAGACTGGAAGGAACACATTAAATGGCTGAAGGAAGAATGTGGAAAACGGCTAAACGTGCTCAAAGTCCTGGCAGGAAGCTCATGGGGAGCAGACAGAAAAAGCATGCTGAGAGTATACACTTCTTTAGTCAGATCGAAACTGGATTACGGCAGTTTTATATATGCTTCAGGCAGTCCCAAATTGCTGACTGCTTTAGATTCAGTCCACCACGCGGGCATCCGTCTGGCTACTGGTGCGTTCAGAACTAGCCCAGTGAACAGTCTTTGTGTAGAAGCAGGTATAGCTCCGCTGGCTGTTAGGAGACATCAACTGGCCTGCGGATATATCGCTAAACTAAAATTTAATGAAGAAAATCCAGCATGGAAACCAGTTTTTCAACCTAGAAGCAGGAGGTTTAACGATGTCCG
This sequence comes from Arma custos, assembly GCA_037127475.1. NCBI lineage: Eukaryota > Metazoa > Arthropoda > Insecta > Hemiptera > Pentatomidae > Arma > Arma custos. The sequence continues at coordinate 36,491,304 of CM073764.1, forward strand.
AAGATTACCCACCCCACTCGGAATAAGAGCAGGAAGACACATAGAAGAAATCAGATCCTTGCAAACCTCAGTCAATGAACATTATTACCCTCCATGGACCCTCAAACTACCTACAATAGATCTAACTCTTTCCAAATTTAAAAAATCTAGCACCCCAGATTATGCATATATATCAGAATATCTAAGTATAAAAGACAAATACAGAAATAGCAAATATTTGTATACAGACGGTTCAAAAACACACTCCAATGTAGGATGTTCCTTTACCATAGACTCAAAGACAATTAAATATAAGCTCCCTTCCATATCGAGCAACTTTACAGCGGAATGCTATGCTATCAGTGCAGCACTCTACCATATCATGCAGTGTAATGAAGAAAACTTTATAATATTCACCGATTCACTTTCCGCAATATCAGAACTAAGCAACATACATACAGACAATCAAATACTTAAGAAAGCGCAGAGCTATTCAACAATGATAAAAAGTCAGGGCCAGAATGTAATAATAGCATGGATACCATCCCATGTTGGAATTAAAGGCAACGAGGCAACAGATCTAGCAGCAAAGGAAGCAGCCATGTCAACTCTAGATGAAATAAGAGTCTACACTCCATCAGATCTCGGAAACAGCCTGAAATCCCTAGCAAAGAAGACCTGGGACCAGCTCTGGGAAAGTGTAGAGGACGGCAACAAATTAAAAGGCATCAAAAAAGAAACCTCATCCTGGGAAAGTTCTAACCGTACCAACAGAAGAGAGGAAGTTGTCCTAGCAAGATTGAGAATAGGTCACACCCGATTAACCCACGGATACCTCATAGATAAAGAAGCTCCACCTAAATGCACATCCTGCAAAGTACAGCTATCCATCGCTCACATTCTAGTAGATTGCCCGCGTTACTCAGCTTACTTCGAAAACTGCAAAATAGAAAGAAGACTCCACTGGATGTTGCAAAATAATGTTTTGAGCGTAAACAAAGTAATTGACTTTCTAAAAAAATATAACCTATATAGCAAAATTTAAAATTAAAAAATAAGCCAAAACAAACATAACCTAAAGGACACGAATGACCTCTGTAGTTGAGTGTCCAAAAACCACAAAACCTAACCTAACCTAATATTAGTAAGATTATTCCTAAATCTTAATTCAGTTCTCTTTGTTTTAAGGGAGCGGGTAGCTTATTGTGTATGCTGTAGCCTAGATTAAGGGCTCAAGTTCGAATCCGGCTGGATTAGATAGTGTTACGGTCATAGAGAGAAAGATGGGCGGAATGGATTAACGTCTTAAGCCCTTTGGCGGAAGAGATTAAGAAGATTGTTCTGGAAGGTTCCAGAACCCCCCACTCCTTGTCGGACTTACCTACTTAAATACCCTCTCGGCGCGAGGCAGTCAGTAGTAAACTGGACAGTGTGATAAACTTGTGTCAGTCTTGTGAGTGTAATAAACTGTTTCTGTTTGATACTTTGTGTCAGTTTGTTATATTTGGAGATTCTTACGGTCGGTGGACTTTGATTAGTGAACTGTAAGTGTTAATTTGTAGTTATAAGCTCTAGTGCAATTTTAGTGTATTTATACAAATTTTTGTAAATCGTTATGCTATTTAGTATTAGTAATATCTTAAAATATTTTAGTAATTAAATAGAAGTTAGGCCTAGGTTAAAATCTTTAGAATATTGTTATTGTAAATTTATATTAGTCTAACAATTTAATTGTTTGTAGCTTCATTGTATTCTTTTTGTCACTTTGTGAACAAATATTAGTATCTTGAATTTAGGACTAGTTTATTTCATTTTAACACCCAGTAGCCCTTAACAATAGGTTCTCTGATCTGTTAGCAGCTGTAGATAGACATTGTGGGATCTGCAGACCCTTCTGGAGCTCTCTACCTGAGGCGAGGGGTCTGTCGCCAGAGCTATTGGGTATCTTTAATTGGGAGAAAAAGCTCCAGTTTGGATAGATCTGGAGCAATTCACCTTCCTGTAAAACCGTTGGCTTTGAAACACTACAGTATCTGCTATTTACTTAACCGAAGTACCTAAATGAGTTCACTGTAGTTTATCAGTTGTTTTTTCCATACTGGTTAATATGCTTTTATAAAACGAACGATGTAAATAATATTCTAGTGGAGGATGTTAATATTTGGAAGATTTGGATCACACAATTCATTGTATAATCTTATGTTTCTGTAAGTCATCATCTTAATATTCATTTCTACCTTTTTATTCTCGATTATTAATGAGTTACAAACCAGGTAAGAATCGCTCAGAATACAATGATTGTCGAGTTAAGGCTTCATTGGAAAAATTGTTTTGTTTCGTGAGCATCGCCCTTAAATTCTAGCGTGCCCGAACAATCTCGATCTAGTCAGTCCCATTGCTTACTTTGGGAACTGTTATGAGCGTTGGGGGTTCCTATCATGCAACCCTTTTCCATGAAGTAGTAAAAGTTTACGAATTTCCACTAATTGGAAAGTAGTCATTGAACTTATTCGGGTCAACGAACCCTTTACACTTTTCTCGACCTTTAGTGACCTTTTAATTATCGACAATCTAGATAGGATTCCGATCCCATTATTTCAAGTAGTCAAAAAATAAAAAAAGAGATTTATGTATTCATAAACCCTCGGAGGGACTTATTTGCACATACCAATCGGCTCAAATGTTTATATCGATCAAATGAACTATCTAATTATAAATTCATAAGGAACAACTCATCGGTTCACCGCTCACAGACCACTATTCTAACTTTGATGAGAAAATTTACGTTGCCTTTTTGAAGTTCGAAGGCTTGTGTTTAGTGGATATATTTGTTTTAATTCTAGTTATATACTACATGCACTCTTTTATATCCATTAAAATTCCTAGTAAGACTGCATTTATCGCTTCTCGATGCATTAAAATTTTAAAGAATTTACACTGTTATATAATCATGTATTTTGACGTGAATACGTCTTTAAAATTGCTCTTTATATAATACTTTATATAAAATATTAAAATATTACATTCAAATATTACTTAATTTATTTTTATTAACTGTTATTTCGATGGTGATTATGTTTAAATATTTTTGTTTTGAAGAGAAAAGATTTGTCCTGGCCGGGGTTCGAACCCGGGTCATCTGCATGTCCGTTGCAGTGCTCCAAATCACTGAGCTACCAGGGGTCGTATCCAAGTCAGAAAAGGGTAGGTGAAGAGAACGGATTTGTCTGACTTGGATATGACCCCTGGTAGCTCAGTGGTTTGGAGCACTGCAACGGAAATGCAGACGGCCCAGGTTCGAATCCCAGCCAGGACAAATCTTTTCTCTTCAAAACAAAAATATTTAAAAAATATTACCAGTTATTTAAACGTACCTATTCACATATAACACACGGCCGTGTCCATGACGCAGCCACACCCCATTTTACATATAGTTATTTATTGGCCATTCATAAACTTCTTCCTCTTAGCAAAGGTTTTCACCAAGCGCCGAAGACAAATTTCCATAAACTGATAATGATATTATTATCTTTTTTTGTATTTATTTATATTTTTTAAATTTGAGTAGAACGTTACAGTTAACATCCTTAGGTTACCAAATTGTCGAACCAGAGTGAAAAGATGTCTAAAATGAAATGCTATGGTGAAACTTAATTAAGATGCACTAAATTAAAAAATAGACAGCTAAGTCGAAAAAAATAGTAATGAGAATGAAGCTGGGCTAAGTAAGGAGACTCAGCATATTTCTGATAGCCTACTTCTGTAGCTAAATCAACGCTTGCTAAGTTTGTACTCACTGGCTGCATGATATAAGGTAAGGACTGTAATAATGAATAAATATAATATCAGTATTGTACTACAGAAAATATCTTTGCTTGTTCTTATAAATATTTTTTCCCGAAGTTCATCGTATGAGGAGGGTAAGATCTATTTTGATGTTTTTATTAATCATTAAATCAAAACTTGTTGCATTTGATTATTAATGAATTTCAGAGAAAAAATGGAATACAATTTAATCTAATATTATTTTAATATGCTTTTTTTTTTGGATATTAATGAGTTTTTCTTTTGCTAAAACAAATATTCTGCGCGATATATTAGACAATGTTCTACTGATTCTGCTTTAGATTTCTTCATCTTCTTTATCAGACCTACTGATTATGGTTCAATAGCCAGATATTCATTTTACCAAAATTCTACATCAGTTCAAAGGAAGGATTGTAAATTCCCTTCCTTTTGGGGTGATTATCATTAACAATGAATGATTCTTGACACGACCAAGAAAAAAATCTAACCTTCCTTTAAAATTTGAGGTTTAATCAGCACTGCTTGATAATTTTTCTAAAGGGCTAAAACATTTAATTAGTAGGTTTTTTTTTACTTAGGAAAGTTACTAAAAACTGGAAATGAACTGAATGTAGCTCATGCGTTTCGCCTTCAGGCTTTGTTACCTATAAATATGTTGATACTGTTGCACCTTAGCTTTAGCTTCCATGAATATTTCATGTAGAAGAATATCTGAGATCACCATGGGAGCATGATTACAGTGTGCCTGGGTAACTCCATACTCAGAATTTATATGAAGGGAGAGAGAAGACATAGGTGTCATACATCTTTCTATTATTTAACAGCTAATTATCAAGCATATGGATAATTCAATAGATTGAAGATGAGTAAACGAAAATAAATATAAAACTTCAAACATTAATGGAATTAAATTAAGTCATTTCATATTAGTTTATTTTTTATCTATCCTTTGGTTGGAATGTCACAATTATGTACACTAAAGTTGTTTTGGCCAACTGATGAAAGCATTCTTGAATTCTCTCTCTGATCATTATTGAATATTCTTTCAGAATCCCCAGATGTTATCCTAAGGATTGGTAATTTCTGATATGAAAATCCAGATAAAAATATTTTACATATTTTCATTCCTTGTACACCGGTTTTTGAACAATAAGAAAATGTGTTCGTATATTTGTATCTGTCCTCTCTGTCATTTCCACTTGAATTTGTATGTTACGAGTTATGTTATTTATATGTTTTATATATATATACACATAAGTTAAGGGTCAGGCCCTGGCAATAGTGGAGCTTAATCCTACTAAGAGTGTAAACAACTCCCAGATACCATATAAGAAGGATTACTTGATAAATAAAGTCAGTGTTTTACCAGCTTGCTAGTGTGTAGTTTCTTTCCCCAATTTACTCTTTTTTTTTATGTTTCGCGAGCCAAAGTACTTAAGTGGTGCCGAAACCCGGGAAAATTATTTGAAATCACAAGGATAATTTTTTTTTGTTTTGTGAAGTATTTAAAATTTTTTTTGTGTTGTTCCTGTTGTTTTGTTACTTGCTTCTCAAGAAACCGGAAAAAACAAGTTCAATATGAATGATCAACAAGGACAAAGCATTCTCAGACCGGCAACGTTAACCTTAGAGCCGATGGAGGTAAATGCGCAGGAGGTGCGCAAAAGAAGATACTCAGCCAGGCGAGGTGAGGCTTCCAGGGACTCGACCAGTGGATCTGGATCTTCAGAGACGGAGGAGGAGCTGGGGAGCAGTGGCGGCGAGGGCAGCTGGAGTAGCGGCCGGAACCGGCAACGGAAAGCAGCTCAGGATCAAGGACGGCGCCAGGTGCTGACGGTGAGACGGAAGCAGACGTCAGTATGAGGAGGGTGCGTCGAGAGTAGCGACCGAGCTTGCACCATCAACAGCTTAGAAGGTAAGCTTAAGAATTGGTTGCCTATTATCAAAACTAAGTGTGGAGTGAAGTGCCTCGTGGGCACAGGGAGCTCGAGCACCCTGTTGTCAAAAATAGCGTTAGAGAGTTTATGTGTTAGGGGGAAGGCACTTCAGATTCGGGAATGCGATTGCAGATTAATTACTTTGGGAGGGCCGTGTAAAGTAATAGCCGAGACTAACATTGGGTTGGACGAGTGGGGAAAAACGGGGGCGAGGTTGCGGGTGCATGTGGTAGAGAGTATGCCCAGGGAATACCAGGTCATAGTTGGGTGTGATCTTTTACAAAAAGTGGGCGTGGAAGTAAAAAATACGCATGGCAGGTGGTTCGTGAGATTAGCCGAGCAAGCCATTCGCATGCCATCGTGTAGTTAGGGGCGCGCGAGTAGGGGCCGTAAGTAGGTGGATAGAGTGGAGAACTAATTTACTGAATGAGTTCCGAGACATTTTTTTTCAGGAAGGGGAAGTATTAGGAGTTACGGGGAAAACAGTGCATGAAATTCCGTTAAAACAGGAAAAAGTCACTTACGTGAAAGAGAGGCGGTATCCCCAAGCGTTACGACAACACATACGGGAGGAGTTGGAGGAATTACGTAGGCAAGGAATCATCATCAATAGTTCATCCCCGTACAATAGCCCCCTGTGGGTGGTCAAAAAGAAGACTCCGACGGGGCAGGAGAAATACAGGGTGGTGGTTGACTTTCGTCAATTGAATGACAATCCAAATGTTGAAGCGTACCCCATTCCTCGTTTTGACGACATCATGGGTAGACTCAGCGGAGCCACAATTTTCAGTACTCTGGATTTGAAGGCTGGATATCACCAAATCTGACTTCATCCTCGGGATCAGGAGAAAACGGCCTTCACATTAGAACGGGGACACTATGAGTTCACCAGGATGCCGTTTGGGTTGAAGAATGCCCCCCTCACGTTCCAACGATTAATGGACGAATTCCTTAGGGGTATCGATGAAGCGATCTGCCAGGTTTACATGGATGATCTCCTGGTGTTCAGTAAGTCGGAGGAGGAGCATGAACGACACCTGAGACAGGTTTTTGAGAGGGTTCCGGAATTCGGGTTAAAATTGTCTCCGGAGAAGTCCACTTTGGGCAGGGCAGAAATAAATTTTTTGGGTCACACCGTGTCAAGGGATGGAGTGAAGCCGGACAAGTCCAAAGTAGAAGCAATTACCAAGATGGCGATCCCCCGCGATGTTAAGGGTATCAGGAGGCTGCTGGGAGCACTAAACTATTACAGGCGGTTTGTACCAGACATGGCGCGATGCTTGGTTCCCATTAACAACCTACTGAAGAAGGGAGCAAGGATGATTGTCACACCCAGCATGGAGGACAATATACGGCGTTGTATGGAGCACCTCAAGGGAGAACCCGTGTTGGCATTTCCCGACTTCACGAAGCAATTCACGGTTACCACAGATGCAAGTGAATATGCCTTGGGTGCGATGTTGTCCCAAGACAGTGCATGCGGGGAGCGGCCCATTGCATATGCTAGTGGGCGGTCATCTGAGGCTGAGGCAAGATATAGCGCATTGGAGCGGGAATTGCTAGGCATCGTCTGGGCGGTTGATCATTTCCGGCCATACCTGTTCGGTAGGAGATTTCGGGTACAAACTGATCACAGACCGCTGCAATGGGTGGGACAATTAAAGGAATCGTCGGCGCGAGTTTCACGCTGGAAAGAGAGGCTCAACTAGTATTCGATGGACGTGGTCTACAAGCCCGGCAAAGAGAATGTTGTCGCTGACTGGTTATCCCGGGCGCTGATGGTAAATGCCCTAGAGGAAGACACCGCGGGGCCATCGCAGGACATCCGCCAATTTCTTCAAGACTGGTCACCAGGAGGCGAAGGGGAACAGAATACCACAGAGGCGGAAAGAGAAGAGGTGTCCTCAGCCAGAGACAGTTCTACAGACGAGAGACCAGAAGATTTGGAAGAAGTTGACGAGATCGTCAATGATAAACCGCGCCAAATCATCTGGAGGACGAAGACGTCGGGCATGCTGTCCATAGAATACTCACGTTACGGAAGGTCGCGGGTCAACGTAGTTTCGTCAAAACCAGGGATAAGGTTGGATCTAGTATGCAAAGCCCTGAAGGACGCGTCAAAACCAGGTCGCACACACCACCTATATGTGGGGAACGCCGTGATTTGGGAAAAGATCAAGCAAGTGTGGAAGACGGACCAGATTCCGGACCGCGTCTTCATTCGGTGCAGGGTCATGGTAGAAACCATTAGGGATGTTGAGCGCCAGAAGGAGCTAACAGGAGCGTATCACCAAGGCAAGACCAATCATCGCGGGGTCAATGAGACGTTACAGGCGCTCAGGAGACGGTATTATTGGTCCGGCATGCGGAAAACGATTCAAGAGGTCATAGGGGCATGCGAGGTCTGCATGACTACGAAATACGACCGTCACCCACCGCGAGCCGTACAAGAAGCAACGCCAACGGGCGATCGGCCGCTCCGGGACCTGCAAGTTGACACGTTCACCTGGAGGGGGTTTACGTGGTTAACGGTCATCGATGTGTTCAGTAAAATCGCCATGGCTCACCTGATCCAGTCTAAAGAAGCAGAGTCCGTGTTGTCCGCTCTCCGGACATGGTTCATGTTTTACGGGGTACCGGATAGCATAACGTCTGATAAGGGGAGGGAATTCGACAATGCGGTAGTGAGTGAAGAAATGCGAGTTGGAGTTGGAGATCACGTGGCACTTCAACACTCCGGGACACCCGAAGGGTAGGGGAGGAGTGGAACGTTTGCATGGTACACTCAGCGACCATCTCAGAGTTTATCACGTCGACCAGGGGCTGACTCCGGATGTGGCGATGAGGAAAGCGGTGGCGGCGTATAACCACTCGATTCATTCCGTAACTGGGTTTTCTCCGTTTGAGGTGCTGTTCGGAGTTCGGGGGCCTAGTAGGGATTTCGGTGAGACAATCGGGGACAATACGTATATACGTATATACGTATCGAGATATTGTGGCAAACCACGTGCAAATTCGCGGGGCCTGGGAGAAGGTGAGGAGAAAAATCTGGAAGGAAAAACGAACCAGGGTGACGAGGGAGAACGCGAGGTTACGAGACTGCACGGGGGCGTTGAAACTTGGGATGATCGTATACCGGCGGATTGGGTCCAATAGGAGTAAAGAACCGAGGAGATACGAGGGACCATTCCGGGTCGTTGTCTTGAGAGAACACAACGTAGTCACCATCGAGAGTGTTGGGGACCCAAGAAGACGACGGACCGTTCATATTGAGCAATTAAAGTTTCCTTTGGGATCTGGCGTGCCTTCGCCTTTGCAAACGGAAAACATGGAATAAACCAAGATATGTGTTAAGACATATAATATAAGACATAATATAAGACATATAATGTCCTATAAAGATGTACCATGTTTATTGTATATATTCAGTTTTGTGTGTCGACCGAAGTTTTTTTTTGTGTGTGAAGATAATGATTGTTTTTTTTTAATATTCTTATTATATGTGGTTACTTTTCTTCATTTCAGGACGCTACAGTTTTGTTTGCTTTGTTATTTCCTTATTATTGATTGTAATTATTTGTGTCTGGGAGCTGTAAGTTGTACAGGAGCGAGCTCTACTCATTGCCCAGCCTTGACATTTCTTTGACACCAAAAGGTGTCTGGAAACTGGAGGGGGGGAGTTAAGGGTCAGGCCCTGGCAATAGTGGAGCTTAATCCTACTAAGAGTGTAAACAACTCCCAGATACTATATAAGAAGGATTACATGATTAATAAAGTCAGTGTTTTACCAGCTTGCTAGTGTGTAGTTTCTTTCCCCAATTTACTCTTTTTTTTTATGTTTCGCGAGCCAAAGTACTCAAGTTATATATACATATATAAGAGTTTAGATTCGGTTCGTGTGTACGCCATTAAACTCCTCCTAAATGATTGGGCCTATTTCGAACAACTTTTCTGTGAGTATTCAAGTGGGTTCCAGGATTATTTGGTTGTTTTTTTTTTCTGTTAATAACCTCAATGTATTTAATTTACATTGGATCTGGGCAGGCATGACGCGAAGGCGGTATCCATATTTTTTAATTAGCTTATTTATTATTATTATCACATAGTTATAAGACTATACTTTTAGTTATATTGGTGAAAATTCGTCCAAGTTCCTGTTATGTTTATATTTAAAAAGTTACCCAAATGAATTCGCTTTGCATTTATTATAATGAACTGACTTGAGTAATTCTTTCTTGCTATTAATTAAAACAGTTTTTTAAGTTTATACTTTACACACTTAAGCAACATATATACTCCTACGCAATTAAAAGATCAAGTAATGATAGCTGACGCCATCACGTCAGATATTTTTAAGATTTGTTTTACATATATTTTCATCAAAATAATTACAATATATTTAACGTTATAATCTTCGGATTTAAAACGTTCGAACAGGACAGCTGACGGGTCAGTTCGTATATATATATAAGAAACATGCAGTGTCTTACAAAATTCTCGTAATTTTGGATTTATTTATCATTATTGGAAAAACAATTTCACAGCCGCTGAAGCAACTCGTGAAATTATTAAATATGAAGGGGAAGGTTACCTTGACCAGCGCACGTGTTGGTTTGAAAAATTTAGCAGTGGAGATACGACGTAGGAAAGGAAGAAGGCCTCCGGGCGACCATTAATGGATATTGATGAGGTTCTGAAGGAAGGTGCTGAGTCAAATCGGTCCACAAGTACTCGCGAACTTGCCAGGGAGTGTGGTTTGTCAAAAGTGACACAATGACAGTGTCCTAAGAAATAATAATACCAATATTTGGTTAAAAAAACGGTCATTGTTTTGTAAACGCCCCATTGTTTAAAAAGTGTTGTAATGTTCGGATTTAAAACGTTCGACATCTGTCGGGTCAGCTTGCATGTATATAATATTATATTCAGCTCTTGCAAGTAGAATTAGAGGATTAAAGGACATATACATGAAAATTTAACTGGTATTAGGGGAATGTCTTTTTTTAATTTCATACCGGTTGCATACGAGTATCGTATTGAATGCTGCTTAAAGAATTTAAAGAAGAGCTAATTACTATTTCATGCTGATACAATTAGTTATAAAATAGATAAAATACTATATGTTATTTATCCTCTCGAGGTTAGCTTAGTAGGTGAATACCTACGGTCAAGGGTTTTTCCTCGCATCATATTCAGTATAAAGCAAAAAGAAAACCTACCAAAAAATGCTCGGTGACGCACTTGCAGCTTTGCAAGATAAATAGGGCGAGGAAATATATTCACTAAGAGTGGTGTAACACTCCTGCGGAATTAAATTAGTGACAAAGGTGAAGGCAGGAATGGTGTTTCATTACAGTGAGTGCTTCTTTATTTCCATGAGGCTTCACTTGCTAAGTCCTCTTCTCTCATCTGCCCAGGCTCTTCTAGGCGCTTCTAATGGCCATCTCTAACCTGCTCATTGTTCATCTCGTTGGGAATTATTTATTTGAATGAATAAATAAGACTAAAAAATGTGCCTTTGATGGTAATATAACGCCGGTGTACATGTTCGAATTTGTAAAATATGTTCCACAAATAATATTAAATCTGAGCGGCGTATAAGAGAATTTCTTCAAACTACAACATACGATAAAGTCATAAATGTGTGAAAAAATTGTCGAATGTTACTTTTCTTGTTTACCATATATATTTAAGGAAATATTTTCTTTCAATCAAATAATACTAAATATCCCCTGAATGCACTTCAAAAAATAGATGAGGAATAACGTACTAAAAACAACTCTTTTTATCTACTTAAGATTTTTGTATTACTCAAAAGGAATAAGATTAACTGAAAATGCCTTCATTATATTTAATGTATAGTTAAAACAATCTACTTATGACAGAATACAGTAAAAATAAAACCCACTATTAGCCTCGCCACAATAAATAGCTTCTATTGTAAATACTGTAATTATGAAGTTCGTTCTGAAACTTAACAATGGAGGTTTGTGGGGTTCTGCAAACCCATTTGGACAATGTCAACAGCATTCGCCGGTATAATCTCATCTCGGTATTTGTGATGGGATTTCAGAATATTCATAAGCTCCATTATTATTTGTGAGTCAAATACTTGACCCATCCCTTGGTAGTTTCATTTGTGATGTTCTCATGATGAATAATTTCCATTGTTCAGGGGTAGGAGGGAAATGACCTTAGCTAGGAAGGAATAAAGATAGAAAATCTGGTGCGTTTAAAATCGCTGAGTTGGAGGATGCTGAATGACCTATTTGTATTGTCTTGACGATAAGTACTAAATGGTGCGAGCCCATACGTATAGAACAAGACTGTCCTATGCTGATAACATACGGCGTATTTCGTGCGTTTAGATATTAATCTGCAAATAGATAGCTAAAGAAGTGAATTTGTATGAAATTACAATTAACATCTGTATATATAATATCTAGCATTATTAAATTAGCATTTATTACGACAAATACAGATTTAAGCAAAATAAAGATATAGGATTACTACAGAACGTTATGTGAGCTTCAGCACGATTTTCTTTCCAAATGGTAGGAGTTTAGGGTTAGAGTTTCAAGAAAGTATTACTCCCGAATTACCAACTAATTTACGAATATTTTATTTTAATACTTCTTTTTTTCAAGAGCAGTAAAATCCCGAAAGAATCCTCCGAAAGACAACCGATCAAAGCCTAAACGCGTGGAGGAGAAGACCTCCTCCTCTCCTCCTGTACCACTTCAATCCGTGAACGGGTCTGGGGTTCAGATGGTAGAGGCTGTACTGTTTCATTGACAATGGTTGTGCAGGGAGGTAATTTGTCCTAGATCACGCTCAACCACCAGATATTCCCCCCTTATTTCAGGTACCCACTTTAAGAGGCTGGGTGAGCCACAGGAGGGTCCTAGATCCTATTTGCTACATCTCCAGTCGCCAACGGACTAAATAAAAGTCTTGCCAGTGAGCGGGATTTGAACCAGGATTTTCGGCATGACAACTCAGTTCTCCAACACTGAGCCACTCCGCTCCTGGAAGAGAAGACCCAATAAAAAATGTATGAGGGAAACTGGTCAGCCAATGACATGAAGGCAAGGAGACTGAGATGGAAGGTGTACCTCGAAGCAATCCATCCTCTAAACAATTCTGAATGGCGTGGTAGCTGGCAAGAGGCCACTGGGAGGCCAAAGACCAGGTGGACCGACAAGTGGACCCTGTAATATTTTATTTTACATATGTGACATAATTACAACATACAGAAATAATGAAAATAAATGTAAGAATTCTTTGAGAATCTTAGAGAATAGAATAATTTATTGATATTTACAACTGTAATTATATTACATTAAGTAAATCTGCTGTATGAACAAATGACATGAAAAAAAAAAAACACTTGTGGAGAAACTATCCATTGATAGCACTCCAATAAAGTTCTATAGTAGAAGGTCTCGAGGCCATCTTCTTTTCAGATGCCTCGGAGGGTAAAATACAAGCATTGGATAAATTCTTTAAATTTATTTTTTTCTTGCTCACACCATCTTGAAATATATAAATAATACAATTATAGTGAAACAATATGAGCAATGAGAAATAGAATTAAGTGAACTGTTGATAATTTGTAAAATGGGGGGGGGGTGCTGGTCCCCATTAGGAAAATATATAGAATTTTCGCCAAAATTATAGGCTACAAATTCAACCAAGGATACACAGACCAAATAAAACAAGAAGCACAGAATCACGGATTACATAAGAAAACAGAACAGAATACCAAAAATTCCTCAAATATGCGGTACTTGTAGCAGAAATAAAAAAATGGGCCGAGAAGAAAAAAACTAAAAAAAAAAGAAAGCTGCATCAGAGTTGTCCTTTAGGGCTTTTTCACATCAAATCAATGGATACTCTCAAGTGTATCCATTGTTTTAATTCGACATGATATTGCCATTTTATGCAGCCTTGTGATGATCAGCATTGAAATGAATGAATGAAATTTACTATAAGACAGAGATTTTCTTTTTTTCTTTTATGGATCAATCTGATACCTGCAACCAATGGATGTGATAATAATTAAAAAAGAATAATAAATGAAATATAGATAACAAATTAAATTAATTATCTTTGTATACGATCAACATATATACACAACATTCACTTATATATATATATAAGTGATTAATACATTAATGTTTTAATTTGTTGTTTAAAATATAAATTTAAAGAACTGGGGTATAGGATAAATCACAAACATAAAAAATCACTTTCCATTTATTTATTATTTATTTCACAACTATGATATACATTGACCTACTTTCTAATTTTTTTCTTTTTGAGTTCTTAATAATGTAAAAGTATGAAAGACCTCAATAATAAAAATTACATTAACGAGAAAACAAAAATATTGCTATGCAACATAATACTGATTGTTCTTATTTCCAGGTGTATAGATACTCTCAAATATAATAACAACCCTTATTTACCGAAACATCAAACCATTTGAAATATATTTAAACAGCTTACATTTAATAGAATTCAATTGAAATAATATCATTATAAAAAATAATATACATACCACCAAAATATACACGCTTTGTTATAGATCTATATTTATTTATGCATTATAATATCCACATCAGGATTATTCACATTTTACTTTCAAATTGTGTTTTTATTTTTCCAATAATGCCATCCTGGTTGTTTGAATGGCTTCCACTGTGAGGAATGTGTAAAGGCAATCTCTCATAATTCAGTGGTGTTCTTGATATGAAGGCCCTTGAGGGCTTGCTAGTTACTGTTTAGAATTCGCTTTGATTCAGACAAACATTTTTGTCAGCTGATTAATAACATATATTTACATAAAACATTCAATATAAATAGCATTCAAAACCAGGTAAAATAATGGCCCAGTGTTCTGTAATGGTAACTTCTCTGTTCCTTTATTTAGTGAGCAATACAAGAATTTTTCAACATTATAAAATTTATAGTAAGAATTTTATTTAGACCAACTCTCAATTGAAACTAGCTACTTTAAAATAATAATTCTATCAATTATTATTAAATTATAACCTTAATTTTCCAGCCTTCCTACTCATATTAAGTTCTTTGTATGTTATTTTTTATAATTTTTAGTTATAAAGGAAAAAATGGACCAAGTGGAGGTCAAACTAATTTCTCAAATAGTTAGCAATAGTCAAACAGACCAATCGATAAAAACCATTTTTAGGAAACCAATGTAAATGTCTATTCTGAATTAGAGATTAATAAACATGTTTAAAAATAAAATAATTGGATATAGAACAGTAACTGTTATAAATAAAGTAATATTTAAAAAAATATTTTGGTAAAAAGATTATTCTCTTCTACACTTGTATTAAGTACTAACTTACTAATTATTAAGGTATGATTTTCTATCTGCAATTTTTTCTAAACTTAGTTTCACTATATCTGAAATTGTTATTATTATTTTTTACTTTTAGTGTTAACAACTCTATCCAATTATTTGATTTTTTTTTATCTTGTACATTCAGCCCTGATTGTGGACCAAATGATGGTTTCCAATTAATTGTTTCTTAATATTTGAGAATTTATTTTGATCTCCACGGTGACCATTTTTATTTCTATATGATGTATATAGACTACCAACAGTATTAATGACAGCTACGAGAGAATATTAGAAAATATTATCTATTATTATACGATATATTGAAATAAAATATTAAAGTATTTCGAATATTATTTTGAACATTCACTCGTTTCACTCTTTATTAGGTCTAATGATTTCATCCTGCAACATTTTGAAAATTTGTTAGGGAGTCCTTTAATACTCCATAGAAGGGCATATTATGAGATATTCCATACTTCTGCTGAAAACAGTTTAAGCAATATGCAGTGCAAAACATACTTCAAACAAATTATTGTTTTAATTTTACTATTAATTTAACACTTTTGGGCGATTATAACTCTTCAGTTGAAGTTTCTGAACTTTAATTCTAATTATTTTTTATTTAAAGTTGAATTGTTAAACTTTGATTTCATCAGCAGTTTTATATTTAAAAAAATATTTACTTTTAATAGGGCCTTATGCATCTGTGTTACCACTTTATGGGTGTCTACGGTCCTTTATCATAACAAATTCCATTTCCCTCTTAATTTCTTATAATTTAAGCTCCTGTTGATAACTAGCATTATCTCCGTTCTAGACTATTTATGAGTAAATTTTCAACTTTAATAATGAGAATTAAGCAATAAAGAGAGACACAAAGAGAACTTTGAATTACTTTTTAATAAACATTATAATGAAAAAAAGACTTGGTTGGACAAGTTTAATGTTATGAAGGATAAAAATAAAGCAAAGAACTCCTTTATAGAGAATATTATTTCTTAAGTAATGTTAATGGTATATCTCTAAAATAAAAATAAAAATAAAAATACATAATGCATAGAGACAAAAAAATCAGAAAGTCTGTTGAAACAAATTAAATTTATAATAATCAACTTGGTTATATAACATTCAAAGATTTTCTTTACAATGATTTGGGTAATATTAATGTGATTTTAATTAGTTGATGAAACTAATGATTTACTTATGCATCAATCTGCGGTTTAGTCTAGGCCACTCATTGTTCAAATCAGATCATTTGAAATAATACTTTTTTAAAAAATGTCTACTAGAGAAGATTCAAATTATTACATTTCATCATATTATAAACAATATGAATGATGATAATTTTTATCATGATTAATTTTTAGGTTGATAAATCGTATTACTGAAACAATTGTTAAATTAAAGATAAATGTAAAAATTAGTCAAACATTGGCATTTTTACTGAATGATGATGTTATATTGTTAATTACAATCATATTCATTTTTTATTGATAGAAATTTTTTTAAAACCGTTTTTAATTATTTTTGAAACAATTTTATTTTCTATGTGTATTTCATATTTTTATGTATATTTTGTGTTGGAAGTATCATGTTAATAATTTTTAATCAGTTGATACTGATTTTGATTCAAGCAAATTTAAAACATTAAAAAAAATGAATTTAATTTTTTATTTTTTAAAAATGTATTTTATTTTAGATACATTTCCAAGATATCCACATATATATATATATATATATATATATATATATATATATATATATACATATGTATATTTCTATTTGCTTTATTGTTTTAATAATTTCCAATCTGACACTGGACCATTTTTTTAATTGGCTTATTATAAAATTGTTATTTTAATGAGTAAATTAATAATACAAATATTTTTTTTAGATTGTATATAGTTATATACAATTAACAAAAATACCTATAAGATTTTCTAAGCTAAGAGAAAATCTTTTTATGAGATCCTTCTCAGCTTAATGATTAAACAGTTATGCTTAATAAATATTTTTCCATAAGCATGTATTTTTTCACAAATTGTCTGGATTTTGAAGTTTTATTGGTTAACATTGAAGTAGTTTATTTATAAATTCTATTTACAAGCTATATACAACTCTTTTGTACATTATTGCATCAGCATATGGTTTATAGACTTATAAACTTTACATTAACCTATACGTAAACAAGAGTGAAAGAAATCACAAGGAACAATTGATACAAACTGCCCAAACTACAAAATAAATATGACATGAAAAAAATTCTTTAATCTTGATTGAAATCTAAATCAGCTGATACCATCATACATACAGGTGTAAAAACCTATTTATTACTTAGGTAACAGTACTTTTATTTATACATTTATTGCTTCTTGAGTGTGAGTTTTTTTTTATTGTGTTCTCTTAATATCTTTTTTATTTATTTTTTCAGTTTTTATAACCAATGACTAAAACTTATATTAAATTATGCAACTACATGCATATACATATTTTGTACACATATCCTATACTATATATTTCTTATATTAATCCTTATCGTTATAGTATTATGATTAAAACTCTTCTTTAATTAGGTACATGAAAGGAGGCCATTGGCTATAAAGCTCCAAAAAGTTTTAATGATTTTTTTTCTTTCTATTATTTATATTAAATTACAACATTTGAGAGGAAGTATGAAGTAAAGGATAATATATCCCTGTAATAGCCTAGGAGATGAGGTATAAAGACACAGAAAAAATAGCAGAATATCTGGATAATAGAGAAGATTGGTAAACAGTGTCATATAATGTCAAAATATTTAAAAGCAAATTTGTGCTAAATGTTAATAACATTTCTTATTTTAATGGAAATGGAATAAAATTTGACTATCCACGAGGTAAAAAAAATTTCTAAAACAAAAAATTTCTATCGTAGCAATGAACATTTAATTCAAAAATAGGTTTAAAAGAAGAATCGTGTTAATTGTATCTTTTAATAATTAAATTGTACTGTAAGGTAGTCTATAATAGTGATGCTTTTTCATTATGTTGTACACATTAATTTTCTATTAGGAATTCAAGATAATAAAAACTAATAGAAATATATAATAGAAAAGTACATAGAAAATTGAAATACATAGAAAATCTTTATTAATTTTCAAAACTTCAAGGAGATGTTTTCATCTAAAATAATCTTTTAACAATCGATTTAATGCATTTTAGATCTTTTTAATATTTTTTTAAATATTATTTATTTATCATTTTTAAACTGAGAATTATTTAGAGAATCAGAGGTTCTTTAATGTTTAAAATCTTTAAACATTGCATATTTAACAGTCTGATTTGATTTTTATTTAATTTACAGGCCGTGGATGAAGTCTATAGGTTTCTTAAAGTTGAAAATGAATGGTTGAATATAGAATTAAATTTCATATTTATGTATGATGTGATTCTTTGTTTTCTTCTATAGTTTTTACATTTGATAATGGAATCTTACAAGAAATTTTGAATTAGTTATTACTTAAAACTTATTTATCTCTTTAAATAAAAAAAAAATCTAAATTTATTTTTGATAACTTTATTCACTCCAATCTCCAACTAGCAAATATAACTAAATGAGCACATATACAAGTACTATACGCTTAAGTTGGCACATTAGCGGTAAGGAAGAAAGAAACCTAGAGGTTCTATCCTGATTTTGATTACCACCATTACCAAACTATGTACAGCATAGTAGCATAGCCACGGATGATGATGGATGATGAAACAAGTATTTGAATTATTTTTTTTGGTTTTATACGTTCACAACATTCCTTTATATACTTTGTATTATTTACCTCAACTGTTCTTTATTATCCAGATACACAAAAACAATTTTTTTCACAGTCCATAAACTAGCTATATTAATTTAAAAATAACTGACACTAAACTTACACAATACTTTACTATTATCTTAACTTAAAAAATTGAGAATCACAGACAGGATGAGGACTATATGAGGCGGGCCACAGATCTCACAACATAACGCAACATATTATTGGTTGATGTGCTTGAAGATACATGCACAAAGCAGAGTGGTTGCGCAATGATGCTAACCATTAACTGCTTCTCAACCTCTGGCTTTGTATAATTTTGTTGTTTGTTTTCATTATAATTATTTTTTATTTTACCTAAAACATAAAATAAACTTTAATAAGTATTATTTAGAGTTTTTACTTTTTTTTTATAAACATCATTTTATTGAATAAAATATGAGATTATTTTTATAAAATAAATTAATATCACAAATTATTTGTTTCAATTTTTGAATAGTGATTCTTAGACTCACCAAATAAAGCCAGCATACAACGAAAATGTAGTTTTTTTTGATAAATTGGACATTCAACTCATTTAGTACTTTTCTTTTGCCCCATTTACAGTATTTTTGGTTATATTCTTGACTTATACTTTATATATGATAAGTTTATTTACATTTTCATGCTTTTTCGATCAGTATTGATTTAGTTTTAATTTTATGTTCTAAAACTATATTTTTGAAAACTCTACTTTGATGAAATCAAAGGGTCGATTGCATAGACTAGAGTAGTATAAAGTATTAAATTTTGAGGTATGAAAAAGAAAATAAACTTCTATTAGTGGTTTAAATTACTTGTATGGGTGCAAAATTAAAGAAATAAACGAAAAAAAAGTATTTTACATTAGTTTTGTGGTATCACTAGTTCCAAACAAAGGTGAAAATGAGTAATAAATCATGATAAACAACAGTTTTTTTATTTATATATTGTAGTCAATCGTTTCTTTTTGAAGATATTAATAATTAATTATTAATAAAATTTAAAGACCAAATTTTAGTTTTAGTTCCTTAAGAAATTTAATTTATAGTTGATTTTTAAAATATAAAAAATATAGTTTTCCTTTATTAGTTTAAGTAAAATTGGAACTCTGTAAATTTAAAAATACAAAAGATGTATTATTATAACATTAGTTTGCAATATATTTATTCAATCAACTTTTGTAGAATATAAATCATCTGAAGATTTTAAAATTATCCAAAGTTATGTCAAGGTGAATAAAACAAGTTCTCATAAGTGCTCAATTTTCCTTATCTTGTTATTTAGCCTTGATAAAAGATTACCTTTTTCTCTCAGCAAAAACAAAAATGTATGCTTTATTCTAGAAAACTATATGTTTTTTGCATTTAGGTTAGATCATGTTTCAAAAAGTTACACTTTAAGTGCTTATTGCCCTTTGTTATTCAGCCACGTCCTGATGGTATATTCTGTAACTGATAGTTTTTAATTTTAGTATAAATAAATTGATTTATATATATAATAGTCATTGACAAAAAATGGAACATATGACAGTCAAACGAGCATTAATGCAGAAACATTCCCTATGCATAAAAATAAAATAAAAATAATGCAACGAAAATACAAACATTTTAAGTTTCCGATGCAGGATCTACAAAAATTTGAAAGAAAAGTTTTCTTTTTAAACGAAAGTAAGTTCAATCTTTTGCTGGTGATATCTAAAACACTATTGAAAAGGGAAGGGTACTATTTTATATATTTTTTAGTTTGCATTTTTTATAAAATCAGAAAATAATTTCATTCCATCCTAAAGGTTTAACGGTTTTTCAATTTTTATATTCATAGTTTTTTTTTTAATGATGTACATAATGTTTTCCATTAGTATTTATTTTAGTATATATTTATATTTTCACGTTACTAAGCTTTCCTTTTGGGTTAGAAATAAGCTTATAAGTAATCTTTCCCGTGCCTGATAAATATATATTCTGCTGTCAGTGTTGTGTGTGAATAAAAAATTATTTATTCAGGATCTCCAAAGTGGGTACCATTAAATGGGGGAAACAGTTGGCGGATTAATGTGATATCGACAATATCACCTTCTCCACAACAGTTGCCATAGAACAGTGCAGCCCTTACCGCGCTGAAGTGTATTTTTTTTAGAATCGAAACAGAGGGTTTATAGAAAAAATCCTTAGACTTTCTTATTATTAGGACCAACTAACCCTCATTACCGTTCAGTATTGCCGGTACTGTATACACTGCCCCGTGATGGTTGCTGTAGTTTCCGAACATCTGACATTAAATATAGATAAAATACCTCTTGTCAACTTTTTTTGAGGGAGGAAACTTTTTCTTTGTTAGTAGTTGTAACAGTTACATTTTCTACATGAAAAAAACATTTATAAAATTCACAACTTTAATAGAATGGCATTGAACATTTTTATATTAATATAAGATCCGCATAAATGGTGAATATTACCATATAAACGAAAGTTGTAAAGATTTTATCGTTGTGACAGTTCCAAGTAAACTGGGTGCTTATTAATCTTGACTTATTAATTTAACCTAATTTATTCATGTTCCACATCTATTTATTTTATCGGAACTTAAAATTCATTGAATCCAGGTTTTCAAACATTTAATTCTCAATTAACATAATCAGTTTTATGGTGGCCTAAAAATTAATAGTGTTTAGTCAACTGTTCTAAATTTATAATTTTTTTTTTTACTGTTAGAAGAATCACAGTAAAAATCTAGAGAAAAGCATTGCCTTACAGAAAATACTATTTCACTGTTGGTCCAGTAATACCACGACAGAAAACAGGTATCGTTTGAAAGACAGGTATCGCTATAATCATGTATAGATTATATGGAAAATCATACTGAAACAAGTATCATTTTTATTTTATTGTGATTATTTAAATAAAAATATGAAACAAGTATCGATTGCTATTATCGAGTTTTGATGTATTACATATCGGATATAGGTATCCTAAATAACGAAATCACTCAAACTAAAGTGGAGATTCCCAGAGACACATACCCTGTTTTTATCATATGCTTGATAATATAACTGTAAATGTTTGTAACTATCACTGTACATTTGAAATACTCTCTAAACATGTATAAATGTTTCTTTAATATTTTTGAGAAACAAATAAACTAATTTAATGCATTATTTTATTTATAATTGATTTTCAAATATCTGTCTGTTAATCAGAACCTTAATAACTTCCCTTCTAATAGTGCTAATAGTCATTCAGGGCTTTTCCACTACATCTATAGCAATCTTGCCCAAGGATAGTTGGATCGACATTATCATGCCGATGACGGACTGTGCAAAGGTGAAGGAGTGAGCTGGGGAAGTCGTGCCAGGAGAGTAACCAACGTGCAAGAGAGAGTCAAGGTGCGAGGACAGACATTGACATACCTCTAGGTTGGTGCAAGGGATCACAGGGGTTTGTGTGTTCAGACATACTGCACAGGGGAACCCTCTTTAGGACAGCAGCTGAAGCAGAAGGGGAAGACACAAAGGAGGGTGTTCTTGAAGGCTTCCCTGAAGTCGCGGTTGAAGTAGGCGTAGATAAGAGGGTTCAGCGCCGAGTTGAAGTAGCCAATCCAGAAGAGCAAGGAGATGACCGCCTCCGGACAGTGGCAAGTCGTGCACAACGCTGTTATTACGTACCTGAAACAAGTTCATGAATGAAAGAAATAATATCTTTAATTAATGTTTTCCTTTCATAATTAAATTTAAATTGACATCATCATTAAATTCGGATTAATGATTTCCGTTTTCAGAACTTGAGTTGAGAACTTTTGAGAAAAGTGTACAAAAAATTAATATTTTTCTCTTGTCTCACAAAGAATTCGGAATACTAAAATTTACAATATGGTTTTTAAAGATGTTCACTCTGGCCTTTCTCAAAATTAGTGGAGAAAAAGTAATCATCATGGAGTTATATTTTCCATAATAAAAAAAATACTAAGGTTTAATGTAATAAATTAAAAAATGGCGGTTTACAGAATATTATATCGCTTCCACTATTGCCTAAGTTTTTTGCAATTTGAATTATCTATGGGTACTTGAAATCGCGTGAACATAATATTGTTAATAAAATACTATTTTATTTTCTTTAAGTGCCAAATGAAATTTGTATGATTTCTCAAATAAATATTTATTATTATTGTACCCATTACGAGATACTATATGTTACATCTAAGAACTAAATGCGGAAAGTATGCCTGCGCTCTAGGATGCATTTCGTCATCCTGTGTTAGCAATGTACACATGGAATTCCAGGGTTTTGAACTAGTTCCTTAGTTCAGGTCATACAGAGTTTTATTTCTTCTCCTATTTTCATGTTATCAATAGCCATATAGTATGTTAGTTTATTGTAGCGTGCACAATGCTGTTTACGATAATGAGAATAAACAAAACTTATCTGTCGGTCACTTATTGGATGATATAAGGGGTCTTTTTTAGATTAAGGCTACCAGTTACTTTAAAAGTAATCGCTTTGATTACCATATGATTAGGTAAATAAGAATACAGGTTAATGAAATATTTATTTTAAATTAATACAAAAGCACACAACTAAATATGAATTTAAACAGGATAAAAAGCAGCCATGTCGTCAATTATTTGTAGAAATAAATTTTTGTTATTGTTTTTCTGTCTCCATAAAAACTCACACAAAGAGGAATTTAATCTTCCACACTCTTTTCTATTCCTCATTTTGGCCTTTGCTTGATTGTGTGTTGTCTATTGTTGTAGGGTAGACAAAATTTGCTGAATGATCGGCAATAAGATGCACATAATTTGAAGAATATAATGTTTCTCCTAACCCTTTCTAAGCCTTTTAGCAATCCGAAATGATTGTTGTTCCTGGCGTTATTGTAGCTTTTATAGAGTTTAGAACAGTTTATAATGTCCTATCAGGTACTGCATAGATAAAACACTCTTTTACCTACATATACCTCCAAAACCCACTGATGAGGGTACATTCTTCCAACATTGTTTTTTCTTTAACTAAAACAAGATTCGTCAATTTCTACAGTCATTTTTTCCTCGCCTATTTGAGTAGGATTATTTAATAAGTATAGGCACAAATTTCTCTGAACATATTTTTCTAATCCGTAATTGTTGCACTACTAATATTAAGTTCTTTAGTACACAATTTCATAGTTGTGTATTCCTGTGTCCAGCAATAAAATATATAAAAAAGCTGTACTTAAAGATAGTCTTGATTCTTCGAACCACGTATTTGAGAAAAAAACCATTAGAAGTTCTGCAATTTCTCACCTGACAAAACTACTTTTTTTGTTTATACTTCAATTTCATATCGTGTCCATTATCACACTATTTAAATTTAGGTAAGAAACTTTTATCTTTAAGAAAAGTAAGACATTTTCTTCTTCATTAAGCTCCCCAGTTTCGGACTCCCAGCAGAGCCCGCGCGTCCGATGTCACTGAGTCCTCCCATCTAACATATTGCCTTCCAACCCTTCTTTGTCCCTGCATCCTTCCGGACAGCATCCTCCTGGGTATCGCCGAATCATCCATACGTGCGACATGCCCGGCCCATCGAAGTCGTCCTATCTTGATGAACTTGACCGGGTCTATATACTTATAAACGGCAACTAGTTCAGTATTTCTCCTTCTTCTCCTAATTCTACCCTCTCGAACAGAGCCAAAGACCCTTCTCAAGATTAGTCTCTCAAAGATCAGAAGTCTATTTTCATCTTCCTTCTTAAAGGCCCACGCTACCGATCCATAAGTAACAACAGGGCGGACCAAGTGATCTTGGTCCTGTTCGAGAGGAATCTGCTTGTAAGATGTTTCACAAGGCCGAAGTAGCACCGTCTCGCCGCTGCTATCCTCCTGTTGACTTCTCGAAAAATGTCATTTCCGGAGTTGATCTCAGACCCGAGGTAGACAAAGCTGATTACCTTTTCGAAATTATATGGTCCTGCCTAAAAAATACCGGTTCCCAGAGCATCTCCTCCGACTCTCATATACGTGGTCTTAGCTTCATTAATGTGCAACCCAAGTTTCTTTGCTGCATCTTCTCGTAATGCCCGTTCCGATCTGGCGGCAATATCAAAATCGTCAGCATACGCCAGAAGCTGAACTGTACTGTTAAGAAGGGTTCCATTGAGTTGGAATCCGGACATAGGTACCGTGAAACAGGGCTACTTTGGCCCAATTTTTTAAAATTTTTTAATCACCCTTAAATTTTTTTTGTAACTTTCATCTAAGCTCTGGTAACCTTTATTACACAACTAGACTACCCTAAATTTAATTTCTAATGAGTTGAACAAAAAAATTAAGTTTTTCTTTATTTTTTTTATTTTTTACTTGGGCCAATGTTACCCTCATGTTTGGGTTACTTTGGCCCAATGATATTTTACCTACTTTAAAGCATTGTGGAATTAGGTTGGGCCAAAGAAAGACTAGGGTTAGTAAGAAAATTCATTTATAAGACAGAAAAATACATTTTAAATTCATTTAAACATTCTTGTTTTCATAAAAAGGTACAAAAAATTAACAATTTAAAAAATACACATTTATGTCTCACTAATTGCTGACAAGGAAGAGTCCTCTTTTCATCCAGTTTTGGAGGGTCGATTATCTTTTTTATAGCAGCCCATTCTTAAACAAAGTTTCCTTTACTGCTGGCCACTTCCAAAATTTGTTAGTGCGTCTCAACATCATGCGTCACATTCACAGTTAACCCAGGAAACTCTAGCCCGTTCCATTGCACAACAACAAAATTCCCTTCTTTTAAATTTGCCTTTAAATTTTCTTTAGGAGTACTTTCTGGAGGTGTATTGGTGTTTTCTCCTGGAGATTCGTTACTATCTTGAGGATTATTGCCATTTTGGGAAGTAGATGGTACAACTGAGTCAACCAGTTCCTTTTCATCATCACTTGAAAAAACGAGTTCGCTGTGGCCTGAAGAAATGATCCTGTAGTTATTACTATCTTCTTCTGTTGATGAGATGTTATGTTTTCTTGTAGTCTTCCTCTTCAGGAATTTACCATTTACTTTCTTTTTTTCAATTCTCTCTGTTGTATTTTTCCAAGTTTTTGTTTTTCTCATAATTTTTTTTTTTTTTTTTTCATGTCTCTTTCTCTTTTCTGTTGTTCTTTCTGATACTTTTGCATTTCTTGATATTGAATATCTTGGACTGCTCTTACCAGCAGCAACTTCAAGTTTTTGTCTTTTTATTGTTCTGGTCTGAACAACCTCTATTCTTTTTTGTTCCAAATGGTGAATGAAAGTTTTTCCAACCAGATCCAAATTAACAGGCACATCCTTAGAAGGTAACTGTTTTAAATCTTCTTTATTAATAGGATGTATTCCAGCCTTCTTAAATCCAGACTTAAAATTTCTTCAGCTCCGTCTTCCGTTTCCTCCTGGCTCCTTGGGATATGTTTAGAGAGTCCCTTTCTAGTGAGTCTTCGACTCCCACCTTTAGTTAATTCTTCATTCATCTTGACCATAAGGGGACCATAGGGGACACCCTTCTACTTGCGGGACCTACTTCTCGTAAACCAACATTGTTCTTTGTGCAAAAAAAATTTACTTTCATGATGCCACCCCCGTAATGCATAGCAATAACTACAAAAATAAGTTTTCAAAAGCCCGACTTACTTTGGCCCACAAAACAGGTGGGCCTAAAGAAGAAGATTTAAAACGGTTACCTTCTAAGGATGTGTCTGTTAATTTGGATCTGGTTGGAAAAACTTTCATTCACCATTTGGAACAAAAAAGAAAAGAGGTTGTTCAGCCCAGAACAATAAAAAGACATAAACTGGAAGTTGCTGCTGGCAAGAGCAGTCTAGCAGAGCAGTATTTTTGAGGTTACTAGAGCTGTTGTTATTTTATATTTTTTTAACAAAAACCTAAACCGTAATGACAAATACAACTATACCACTGCCTACCGTACTAAGCAAATTAGTTAATTAGGTACTTACCAAAGTTGTAACATACGTGGAACGGTTTCGAAAGTTGAAAGTTTGAGAGTAAATAAAACACGTGTTTTCACAAGGTTAAGAAATCCACAGGCCCTGATACTAGCAGACAATTATTGAACTATTTCGTGTACATCAGTGCCGACTTGGGTCTTCACCCTAGCAGAAAATGCAGTAACTAGTTAAACAACTACTACTTGAAAGTATTTAGAGAACGTTTTATCTTTTCCTACATTTGGGCCAAAGAAGGACCCTAGGGCCAAAGTAGCACGGTACTGCTTTCTCTGCACCTAAGTTAAAAAGAAGACAGGCAAGATCATCCCCCTGTCTTCCACCGCAGTTAGTCGTCGAAATATGAAAGTTATTTTTCTGATTTGCCTTGATTTAATAGAATTTTCCAAAATATATACCAAGTTGAGTGATAAATAAACAAAATTGAGTGACTTTGTAAGGTATTCGTCAGTCTGGAATCGTGGAGGTTTATTATAATTATAACTTGATAAAAATATGTTCAAAAAATTTTAAAAGTGCATTTCATTTTCTATATTATTGTTATGTTTTTACCTGTCATTTATTTCCTCATAATTAAGGGTAAAGGATGCTAAAGGACTTTTGTTTATGAAGAAAAGTGTAAATAAATTATCCTTTTGAAATTAAATCTTCCTTGAACAGACTGGTCAATTTTTGCATCATTAAAGAATACTAAACTGTTTTTTTCTATTGAAGTATTGATTTCAGCCAATCGATATTTAAGAAACTATTTAAAATATTCAATGCTCACCGTGTTAATAATAAAACTGTACGACTGTGTTGGGACGAAATTCTCGTATATTAGATAGTTGTCCTATCATTGCATACCAACTAAAATCCAGTTGTTTCTAGCCTTACTTCCCAATCAATTTTTTTAAAATGCCTAGGCTTCTGTGAAAAAGGTCTTCATAAAAAAATACTTCGTAAGGACTAGTCATATTCTTAATTTGTTTAAGTAGAACTGTGTTAATGTATTCAAACGTATATTAAATGTTATGTTTAGCCATGTGTAAGTTTTAAAGAAAGTATGAATAAGGTTGATCTGCGCTCCACTAGTAAATATTTATTGCGTTTATAGAATTTTAAATATGATTTTCTTTATTCAATTTAATATTTTTATTGCACTATTTACAATAATTAACGAGCAGGATCCATTGAAACATACATCGTTGTTTTGCATGAATTAATTCTAACTTATTTATTTTAGTTTACACGCTCTTTATCTAACTGTGAGGAACAATGGTTTTGATGCAAGGTGTGTTTAATATCTACGCAAAGATTACCTAAAAACCCGTGGTGTCTAAAAGGGAACGTAATTAAAGAAATATTTCGTAATGAGATTTCATTAGATACCTTCATGAAGGTAATTTCATTAGGAAGGAATTCCACTTTTTTAGTTTCAATTACTTTCTACAATTTTATTATTTCCTTGCCATTAACTTTTTTTGCTGAATAGTATTTTCTGACAAATGCTGGCAAATCCATTTAAAAAAATCTATTATGTTTTTTATCTTCGTCAATTTCATATTGATTACATTGTTTTTATATGTATTTTAGTTCTGTAGTTAGTTACTTTATATTTGTTATAATAAATAGTTTAAACTATTATTTCGTAAGTTCTGAAAATTTCTAAATATGGTATGTGTTTGAATATTCTTCTTTTTAATGTTCTACCCACTGTGCTTCTCAGCGGGAGATAATGTGCCTTGATCGATTTTAAAATAAAAAAAAAAAAATCCGGTAAGTATTCCGTCTTATAATTAGTTTATTACCATCCATATACATGTAAAGATACCCACGTACAGTCCCTAATTTACGAGAATATCCTCTTAATTATAACACCGTTAATTAGGTAAATCATATTATTAAATATATAAATACAAAATGCATCTAAAATATTTGTTATTTGATTTATATTTTCATTCAAATTTTAGCGATATTTTTTATATTCAAGCAGATCTAATAGATCGAAATTAAAATAAATATAAGACTAAAGTTGATTCATTCTTGATCATTAATCTTTGTAAGAGTTAGGACTTAAAAATAACTTAATCCAAGAAATTATTCCGAATCCTTACAATTTCCTTTTCGATAGTTGCCTGAAGCAACTAAGGTGTAGAGGGATCAAGGCATTGGTGTTGAATAGATGGTGTGAGCTTCCTTGCCTTTAGCTGGGCTGAATACATGACTCGCCGAGAAGCTCTCGTTCCCTTCTGCAATCCCTGTCTATTTGAATTTCATCATAAATTCATCTGCACCATCTCTCAGTAGCACCTACTCATTTAAACCCAGCATCTACTTTCCCAGTTCTCCTCTTCAGGGAATATAAGAGTGGATAATAGAATAGATTATTATTTATGTTTGACTCTTGATTACCATGCACGTCGGCCTGAAGAGGCCCATTGTGCTTGATTCCTAAAGATCCCTAACATAGGTCTAGACCTCTGAGAAATTTTAGATAGTCTTTAAATATCAGTTCTTGGAGTTCCTTGTGTCCTCCAGGACCAAGGTCAAATGTCCTCTTTCGATTTAGTGCTATACATTCAAAGAGAACGTGCCAGGGAGTTTCGTCCTCCTCTGTGCACCATCTGCACCGAGATTCCTGTTCAATGCCCAAGCGATGCATGTGTTTCCTGAGTTTACAGTGCCCAGTGATAGTTTCAACCTTACTTTTGAGGTCGGTTCTGGACATGTGAGCGGCTTCTTTCTTGATTTTGTCAGAAAGATTATCATTGGGATCCTTCATAAAAAGTTTAGTATGCCTTATCTTGGCTCTATCCCAACGTGATTTCCTCTTGGCTAGATTGTTAATTGTATCCTTAGCCAGGGGAAGGGGATAATAGAATAGATAATATTAGGTTAAGATGGTTGACTGACCAGGAGTTGTTTATTAAATAAGCATAATTATAGAATAACCTTATATTTTTTGGTGCTAATCATGGTTACAGACTTAATAAAACTTATATACTACTTACAATGAAAAGGGGAAGCTATAGGTGACATATGTGGCTTCATTCTTCATTCTCTTCCTTACATCTTGACTTGACTGCGTCTTCTGCACTTGAAAGTAAAAGTAATAAACCCTAAGGGTCATTTTACCCTACCTGGCCCAGGCTCCCTACCATACTCACACTACCTTCAGAACAGAAAGTTATCTGAGGAATATATAATAGTTAAGATGGCAAATAAAGAAAAAAATGCAACCAGATTTAAAATAATATAATATACGAATGTTAAGACCATAGAAAAATTCCAACGAAAAACTCTTAAGTCTCCAAAACTAAAACAGAAATTGAAAATATCTGTCTGTATCCATTTCACCTATTCAGGCATCCTCAGGGTAGAAAGAGAATAACAGCAAAACAAAACATGAATAATGCACCCAAGAATCATCCCTCCAATGCTCAAATGCAACTAATGAATCATAAGGAAGGTTACTCGACCCCAGATGGATAAGGTTAGATAAAAACAGCTGCTAAATACTTCAGAAATTGAAAATTCAATATACACTCACCAAAATTCAAAAAGCACAACAGGAAAAAGTTAGTAGATAAAACTAATAGTAAAAACCACAAAACCATAATGCAAAAACCATATAAAAAATGAAATTAAAAGTGCAAGGAAAAAAGAACAGTATCAAGAAACCAATGGACTTACGGCTATTCCAAAGCTACAAAATATATTAATATTGAAAAAAAGAGACCTTACATAAATGTTCCATGGAAAAATTCCAACGAAAAGCCCTTAAGTATCCAAAACTAAAACAGAAATTGAAAAAATCTGTCCCGTTTACCTTTCCCTTTTTAATGTTATAATATACGAATATTAATATATGACTAATCAATAAAAATGAGCACAAATCTACATAACAAACCTAAAATTAAATGGGGGGGGGTAAATTATTTAGCCTGTTACAACCACTGAGGGATCCTTTTGGATCAGAACATTGTGGGGTTCACTCATTCTGAATAAAGTGGGCACCATTCATGGCGGGAAAACCGGGTGATGTGGTTGAGCTTGATTTCGGACAGGCCACCTCTCAGCAGAACAATCGACGTGTAAACAGTACAGTCCTTACCATGCTGAAATGGTAGAGCTTTTTTTTTAAAAATATAAACAGAGGATTCATAAAATATAATATTCCTTAGACTTAATTATTTTAGTTAGACCAGCTAACCCTCACAATTGTTCAGTATTGCGGGTACTATATATCCTACCCCGAGCTAGTTGCTATCGTTACATTGATAGGCATAGGACCTTTCAGGGATTGTAGTGGCAAAGTTATTTGAAATCATTATAATAAAAAAAAAAAAAGTTTATTAACGCTAAGCTTCGACATTACACTAGAGTTAAAGATATAAATGAAAAAGTTATTTATTTATCATCCTGTTTTATTTTTCCTTTACCTATTCTAAGTATGTTAGGAATTTGTATTGTAGCCTTACAACATTCATCCTATGTAAATGTCCTTATAACATTAATCGTCTTTTCATAAATGTTTTTGTAACAGGTTTTTGTGTTTTCGTAAATCTTTACATTTTCTTGTTTGGGTTTTCTTAGAATATTTCAATTATGTTTTTCTGATTCATAAATTTTAATCATTAATTTAATTACAGTAGTCTTCGAAGGAAAGAGAGCCTTTGGTAAAATAATTATAATCTCGAAGTTTAGAATTATCAAACAAATTTTTTTATTGTAATGATTTAAAGTAACTTTTGCACGCCTTAAGCAATTTTAAACAATTTTCTTTATTGGAAATATATAATAAGGGCTATATATACTGATAATTATATGTAGTCAGTAATCAGGTTAGAGGTGACTGATGGAATAATTACCAGACGAGGGAAGGAGAATTAGACAACTAATGTTGTTACCGTGGCAGTGGGAGCTTTTACGTTATTAATCAGCTTAGTTCCGCATACGGTCACCTGTTACTATTATTCAGAGTGACATTGCCTGTAATAGGTTTATTTTTACGGAAAGCTGTTCCTCGATGCTTTTAAAGAACTAACTTTACTTAGACGAGAAACTATAAAATTACGTTTTGAATAATTATTGGTTAACCATATAAATCATATGGAGGAGAAAAGTTTCCGAATCGAGGTGAAAATAATATTTCAAAAAATAAGGAACCATGTTTCACCCACACC
The DNA here is from genome assembly GCA_037127475.1 of Arma custos. Lineage (NCBI taxonomy): Eukaryota > Metazoa > Arthropoda > Insecta > Hemiptera > Pentatomidae > Arma > Arma custos. Next base: position 36,523,345 of record CM073764.1, read on the forward strand.
GCTATTCTTTATTAAGGCTGAATAAGTAAATTACTAAAACATATACAAATAAAATAATTGCAATTAAAAACATATTTAAAAATTAATTGTTTTTTTTATTAAGAACAGTAATTATAAAAATATTTATATAGAAACTAGTTGACCACGCGTTGCTGTGGCTATTATAATATTTTTTTTTAAATGTAACGTTAAAATTTGAATTTTAAAGAAATAATGAATTAATGAAAAAATGAATTAAATAGACTTTTGATTTTACATTTTATTCATCTCAAATGTAAGTATAGAATACAATAAATGAATAAATAATATACAAAATTCTTAACTGATAAAATATAACAACTAGTTTAATGAATGAGTTATATAAAGGTTGATTTTTAATTATGGCAACCAATATTATTTTAAATTATAACGATTTATTTCTATTTAATTGATCGCTAATAGATGCAAAATATTTTTTGTAAATCTGTCGTTTGCTAATGCAAATAGATTAGATAGTCTACCTACACGTGAGCATGCAACACATAATTACCGATGGGAGATACATTTTCCAATTCCAAGCAGCAAATGTGCATTGTCTGGCCTTGAAACTTGGTGATATAGAAAAAGCTAAACGTATAGAAAATTGAAGTCTTTTACTTGGTTATTACAGTTTTTTTAAACCAACACTCGTTATAACCAAGATAAAGCATTCGTTGGAACGAGCCACACAACTTTTATGCCAGATACTCTGAAGATGAGATCCGGATCTTTAAACCAAAACGTGATTTTCTGAATTAAAAAGTTTTGAGCATCCTTGGAAACGAAAAACGAGTTAATTTTTTTTTCATCATTTATTTTTCAACATAAAGGTTCCTTTGTGGGCTGAATAATAATCTACACTCATTTATGGCGGGAGACTTTCAGAAAGGGTACTTAAATTATTAATTTCAATGTTATTTAAAATTGATTCTTTCACAAATTATAGTTCAACGATTATGTTTTATTTACTCCATCCTCTAAAAAAAAGTGACATGCGTCAGAAAAAATGTCCATTTCACTTGTTTCAGCTTTTAAAAGAAAGCTATTTCAATTCTCTGATTGATGCCTCATCACAGAAAACCATAAATATATATAGACTTTTTTCAATGTAAAATCAAGGAAACAAAGCTAACTAACACATTGTTTACTCCTTTTTTAAGGGGCCTAAGTATAGAGGTTTAGGTACCTAATATAGTCAATATGTAAATTCTACAAAAAGAAAGTGTGGCTGAATTGGTAAAGCTGAGGACTCCTAATTTTCGATTTCGGTTTTAGCTTAAAATTTATATTATACAAGTAGAGGACCTATTCTGTTCTCAGGACATCCTTTTAGGGCTTACATCTTTAAATCGGTTCTTTCTTGGTTCCGAATCTTGGTTAACAATTTTTTTTTATTTACTTATTTTTCTTCTTCTTCTTCTTTATTGGCAATATAACCCGTGGGGAGTCAAGGCCTCCTGTTATTTATTTTTAAACATTGTTATTATTTGTTTACTGAAAAAATAAACAAAGAGCATAGTCGTCAAAGAATTTGTCAAATCAAAGAACCCAGAAGAAATGCTTTATCAATGATTTAAGAACATTGGTCGTGGTAATTTAAGAGAGCATTTAACGTAATAAGGTATCTTAAAATAAAGGACGGTTGTTTGGCAGTATGGTGCACAGATTTTGTTTTATTTATGTTAGAAAGTAAGATTGCTAATAAGAATATTCAGTAAATCGATCGCTCTAAAGGTTTTTTTTTGTTTTAATCATTTAATTCATTTATTTACCATAACTGAAAGGTAAGGTGGAAATTATTCTTTGCGTTATGAATCATAAAATGCGTGCTGTGATATTTTTAATTTATAAACATCAAAAGTCTAGTTAACCTATTTCATGGTGGCGTCAAATCTTTTGTACCATTTAAGCTGGTCCTATTTAGTGTAATTCCTAATTTTTCATTGTAGAGCAGAGAAAAGACATAGGTTTTGATAGTTGGTAATGATTGCAACGTCGGAGTTGTTTGTTAGCATATGCTCACAACTGGGGTACTGTCTCTGGACCCTCCGTTGTTTTGTAGCGCAATAGACGGACAAAAGTTGTTCTCGTAGACAAAGCTCGACAAACATTATTAACATAATTAACTAGTGAGACCGAGTATGTGGACATGCGCAGGGTTGCTTCGGGCGCGGGAAAATCAACTTAGCTGTCTGTTAATTAGATTCGTTAGCCAGCTCGCTCCACCAATCAGAAATAATTCTCCCGAGGAAGGGCTATATCAACCCTTTCCTACCAAACCGCGGGAGCCAATAGGAAGCCGGTTAGTGTCTGATGAACTGGTTTATTGGTGGATTTATCGAAATAAGGCTTGAGTTTCGAATCAGAACGAAAAATCTGGAACTGGTAGCATTTATTCTTAATTACAAATACATTAAAGTAATTGTATCGAAATTATAAAATAACGACAGTTCATATTATAACCATAAATAATTATTTTAGAATTATATTGTAAAATGGTCAGGGGGTGCAGTCAATGATTACACACAATAATAATGACTTATTTTAGGCACAATAAAATAAGGCATTCTTATTTTGTGTAATTCTTTGACTCCATCCCCTGACCATTTTACACTATTATTAGTGTAATCCAGTCAAGCATTTCCATTTAAATATATATTGTAGTTAATTAAAATGAATAAATATTGTAATGGTAGTGTGATAAAAAAATAATTAATAATTAAACTTTATCACTACAACCCATGAAGGGTCTTATCCCAATATATGAAAGTGACTGTTTCTGGACAAACAACTGTGCAGGGAGATGTCTGTGATCTTGCACAACCACCAGGTTTTTAGTGCAGCTACTTTACAGAGGCTGGGTGAGTTCCAAGAGGTTCTTCAGATCCTACAAGGTCTATAGGCAGATAAATTATTGATCTGAAAGAGCTGGTTTTGAACCTCAAGGACTCTAGAAACTACGATGAATTTTAAACTATCCGGCTCATTTAAGTTTTAGTGTAATTAAAAAAAACCTGTACCACTATAACCCGTGATGGAGCTGAGGGGTTCAGTGCATGATAGAGACTTTACTGTTTCTTGGACAATGATTGTGCATTCGTCCTAGATCAATCTCTACCGAAAGATCTGTCCACCTTATTTTGGGTACTATAGAGGCAGGGTGAACCCTAGAAGAGTCTTAGGTCCCATAGAATCCATATGCGGCCGCTGGCAGATTAAATAAAAGTCAGCCTGTGAGCGGGATTTGAACCCAGGACCATTGAGCCACTTCCCTCCCTATGCAATAAAAGTAATTTATAAATTTCAAGAAAGATAAATTACCTGTACCCTTTACTATGACTCCTCAGATTTTTTTTTTTTAGATTTTGGTGAAGTAGTAATGTATTTGAAGGCTTATGATGGTATCAGTATAGAACCTTTTTATTCGCAAAGCCTCATTACAATTATTATATATTTATAAATAATTTCTGCACCTATAGAGAAGACGATGCTCGACATCGGTGGTCGGTATAGCCTCTTTTCATTTGGCAGGTCCTTCTTCCTCTGCCATTTGTTCTTCTTCCTAACGAGTCCTTCTTTTTCTTTTCATCGGCAGTGTCCTTTGTCCTTAGAAAACAGGCTTGGTTTCTTTACATAGGACGACCTTCTCTCTACTGCACTCTTCTATTAGACTTGCCTTAGGTCCTGGCTTACACAGATTTTTTTCATTCACATTCTTCACATTTTACTGGAATATACAGTATTTCCTTCAGTTATTATTTAATCTATTTAAGCATGTTTCTACTGCTCAAACTCAATGGTTCAAGAGTAAGTGGTTGCTCTGTTTTTAGTGCGTGGCATAAAATATGTTTACTACATCATAATACATCTAGATGCATTACACTGTTTTTTTTTTCTGATTATAGAATTATTCTATAAATTAATTCACTATATAAAATCAAAATTATTCTGAAAATTAGATATGTTACCATTTTGAATGATAAAATCTTTATATTAGTTGATTTATTTAAACTACCAATTTAATACCAGTCAAATTTAAAGTAAAAATACAATATACCAGTTATTTTCAATTATTCGAAATCTGGAATAAAAAAATACCCCATGGAAAGTAGGCTTCGACCCAAAATAAATTTTATAGAGGTAAATTTAAGTAAATAGTTGAGTAGGTAAGACGGATTTACTCTGAAGTTAGTCAAGCTTTATTGAAGTTTGAGATCAAGAAGACGACGTTGAAGAAGTCTCAAACAGTGGTTTCGGCGAAGAACCTGGTGGTTGAATTAGAAAAAGTAGATGTGGTGAACGTAAATTATTAACGTGGGAGTTAGATCTTCCAGTAAACTATTTTCCTCTTAATGTTAAATTATTAACATATCTTAGCCATTTAGCATATATTGTATTTGTGATCTTCTAAAGAAAATCTCCCCTCCTAAGGGATTCACGTGGATGGTGAAACCTCCAATTGAAGGCACTCCTACCGTGGTTCACCTTTCTGTAGTAGATATTTGCTCCAGAGACGTTTCAGTCTCCTTGTTGGACTCAGTGTAAAGTTCTGTCAGTAACGTTTGTACCACTAAGTTTGGCAGTCTTTCAAATGAGCCATGAAATTTTTTCTTGATCGACTAAAAGGATTGGATATTACAAAGATTGGGAGCTACTCACAATTAGAGCCTGCAGGCCCTGATGGATTATTATTCTTTTAGTTTATTGCCAACCAAACTCTGGGATTTACTATTTAGGAGTCTTTATATCTGACCTTTTAAGTTTAGTAAATAGATTCCAGAGCAGTCTTGTGTAACGTCATATTGAGATGGAAGTTATGGAGTTAAAATAAACTAGTGAATAGCATCAACGTCGAAGATTGAAGTGTTTACACTTAAAATCATTTGCTTTGATACGCCGATTATTAGACAAGTGACCTATCAGAAAAAGGAGTTAGTGGAGGCCTAAGATTGCGATCCTTCAGGATCTAGATTGGATGGTAAAATGGAGATGTATGAGTAGATAAATTGTTCGGGATACCCGTCACATCCGACGCACCCAAGAAGCTGCGAGGCAAAATCTAACTCGTGCGACCATTTCACAAATTAAGTATTTTAAAACGTACTTGTTTTTTATTAGATCATTTCAAAGCTAGTTGAAAAAAATTTAAATTCCTAACTTTATAGGAAACCTCCATGAAAAAGCCTAAGAGGGAGTTTATTTTTGAACGAGTCGAATCTAAGATTTTATTAAAAACATTAACATATATAGTATGGTGAACGAAAAAGAGTGATATTTTCTAGATGCTATGGAATAATGCCAAGTTAAATGTTGCGGAACAGTTAGTTTGCTGCAAAATAGTCATTTGGCAAACATAGTAGACCTCTTATCACACTTCCACAAATAAAAAAAGTAGGGGGAAGAAGTTTAAATAAATATGCTATTTTATTTTTATTTTTCTACAGATGTAATAAATATTGATAAATTAGTATTAGTATTATTAGATAGATTAGTAGTTATCGATTAACTATAAAAAAATATTCAGCCAATGAAGGGTTTGTGATTAATGATGCAGATATAACAAATTTATGGCCTCAAGCTTTCTTCGGAGATAGTGCGGTCAGAACTATGGCCATTAACAAAATTAATCCACACCGTTCCATCTATCTGGTAAGCCAAATGGCGTAACATAAATTAATTTTATTTTAGTTACTTTACTTACTTACTTAATTTCAATGAAAAATTGGCTGCTTACATTTAAATTTTAAACACAGGAATTGTCATATTTATATATTATTTATGGTATCTCAATTTTCAGATATGTTTTGAAAGAAATTATTACATTAGCGTATTATTTCACAAATGGTTTTTTGGTTAAAATAAAACATTTTTTCAAGGATCTTTTTTAAAAAAAAATCCTTTTGATTCTTATATTTTGGGAGAAAAACCTTCCATCCAAAGAAGAAATTGATCCGGATAGAAGTATAACATAAATAATTAAATATTGAGCAAATATTTATTATAAAGCTTCGTTTTAATCATATTGTGGTTCTTATTAATTACAGGAATTTATCCAATGCCAGCTCGTGACTTTTCTGCCATATGCCGACGAGCCTCCCAATAAATACATGCATCGTTATAAATATTTGGAACATCTCACAGATCAGAGCAATGTCATAAGTGTCCATCCTCCATTACACCAGACAGAAATATGGGACAGACATCAGATTCTGCTATCAGATTCTGTAAATATGTGTCTGGACGTAATCGTGATCTGTGATATTTTGAAACCACCCTTGGAACCTCGCAACAGTTTTGCCTCTTGGAATATCGTGGGAGAGCTGCTCATGTGCATGGCACTCCAATTTTTTTTGCTCTGCTAGCTTTTTTTTTTTTACTAAAAAAGATCGTTAAATTTAACAATTCTTTGGAAATGAATTATTTAAATACTGTTTAAGCGAAGTATTCCAAATGTCTTGAAGGGCGTTCTATTTAAAGCAGCGACTAATGCGTGCTAAGTACTACTAAATTAAATTATCAATGTCATCCAATTTGAATTTTCTGAAGGAACGTTATCTAGGTTTAAAAAATAAATAAATATATTGAAATTACGTATCTACATTGTTAATAATTATTTGTCATAAACATTTCACGTTTGTACAGATACTCATTTCAAGAACAATATAATAATAGTTTAACGTAAAGGACTAGCAATAAAGGCAACCTCATCAAAGTGTACAAATGCAGCTAGTTAATAGTGCTCAAGTTGCCTAGAGATAAAGGCACTTGGTGGTTTTATCAGGCACATTACTTGTCCTACGAGACCTTAAAGTGAACTTTAATGCTGTGACAATGGCCTTTAGGGCTCGTTTATCGATATCTAAGCAGTTTTATTTTTAATTTACTAGAAAACGTTTAAACTGGAAAAATGAATACCGCATTTGGGATTGTGTTGTTTTAAATTTTCAAAACTATTCTGTCATGTAAAATTGTTATTTTTGGATGAATGTGCTATGGATGAAAATATTATTTAGTTTGAAATTTTATTATTTTCTGAGAGATTCTTTTTTTTTTTTTTTTTTAAATTATTTTATTGAGTTGTACAACTGTAATATATACATCTAGTACAATTGCTATAAGATTAAATAATAGATGATAGGACATGTAGAGACACTACCCACTGGCAGCACTCTAACTGAGAGATTCAAAAATAAAATGTTTATATGCATACGAGGATATTTTTGTATGCATATAAAAAAAATATTTCCTATAAATAAATTAAAAATGCTGTAAAAATATTAATATATACAATTAACAGAGATTAATTAAAAATATGAGATAACCATCTAAGAAATAAGTAACAGGAAATGGAGTTATGCTAACTAAATACCCAGATTTAAACCTAACCTATCGTATAGATTAACTACTACAGGGCTATTGACAGGGATGAAAGAAGGCAATTCAAGAAGAAGATAAGAGAGAAGCCCGAGTAGTTCCACTAGAGAACCTCTGAATGAGATTAGATAGGAAGAAGGGAGGTATTAAAGTTAATCAGGAAAACAAATTCATAGAATAGAATTACTTCACTATGGTCAAAGAATCATTGACAAAATTTTAGATAAAAACAGACCCTTTTCTTGGCAACTTGGTCTTTCAGGTTTCTTAGCGAGGCTTATTGTAAACAATACGAAAACTAATTAACTATACCCCATCCAATATCAAGAAGTTGCAAGCCCACCAGAGTCTCCGGTCTTAGCCTGCTTATGTCAGCATCTAAAGCTATGTCCACACTACCAGACCGTTGCTTGGACCTGGTCTCAGAGATTTAGTCTAAGCTGGTCTCGCTAGACAGTTGAGGAGCCAATGCTCAGACTAATTCCTGTTGCGGAGCCGTTGCTGTACCAAAATCGCTGGTCTGAGGTTTCCCGATCCAAATGGGAGGGTGACTTCATGCAACGAGACGAGGCATGGCCCAGTCTGAGCAGTGTTCAACATTATTATTGTCATTATAAATTGCGATTAAATATTTTAATAATAATTATTGTAACTATAGATCATTTTATAATGCATACAATTAAAATGATTATAATTATAAAAATTATTATAAAAATACAATTATGTCAATTATAATATAATCAAAATTATCAGTCTTAATTTATTTAACATTAAGATACGTATTTGTCCGATATGCAGTGGAAATGTTCGTTTTATTTTCTTTGATCCTTGATATTGCCTTACTTTTTTTTACCCAAATATAATTTGACATAGCTTGTCGTTTTTAAAATGTAAATTTGTATTTTTTCTGTATTCCTTGAGAAAAAACTTTTATTTCCCTTTTCTTTCAACCCAACCCTACGACAGTCTAGACCGAAAATTCCTACAGTAAATAGTTAGGTAAAAAAAGTGTTTGTATCTCAGGAATACGCGCGTACATTCAAGTCATTTTTTTAAATATTTTATTTTTAATTATTTAATATAAAATTGGTAATTGAAACTAGCATATAAATTGAATTTGCACTTTATTTAAACTATTACTGAAGTTAGATTTTTATATGCCAGATATGCACGACCTTTAATCATTGCATCAGTTTTTACTTTTCTATTTCTTGCATATATTCATTTTCATTATAGCCGAAAAAAGTGTTTTTATTTGAATTGTGCTATAGACGTGAAAGCTGTGTTAATTGCAATTACATGTGATTTGGATTATGAGATTGTTCCTAGATATAATTTTATAAATATTGCCATTTTTTTGTAAGAAGGATACAAAATGTAATTTTGTATTATATTAGTACTGGGAAGGAAAGTCTAATAAATCACTGCATGCATGGTCAGAAACCAAAGAAACCCTGGAAGGTATTAGAGGCCATAAAAAATCCAAAACAAACAAATGCTTTTGGCCTTATTACACAGAACGAATGGATTGAATACGTTTATGGATTACTTACCGAGTAATTTTATTGTTGAAACCTGAATTTATTGTTGAAACACCTGACTTTATTGTTGAAAAATTAATATCGAAACAGACGATATTGAATCGATATCTGTTAAGAGATGGAGGAGTCGCTGAATGGGATGAAAAATCGAAGATCTACTACAGGTCCAGATAATATTCTTATTGAACTTCTTAAAAAGGGGCCGCTTGAACTTAAAAACTACCTAGCTGGTCCTATGACAGCGTGCATAAGAAGTGGAACTGTGCCAGATGAATGGACTGAAGGACACATAACGCCCATTTTTAAGAAGGGGAGTAAAAAGGCATGCTCAAATTACAGAGGGATCACAGTTACCAGCAGTATCAGTCGCCTTACCCTTTACCCCCACTCAGCTGATTGAAAATAAAGTATGCTTGCAATAGGGAGGTGCATATGGTTTTCATAGATCTCCAGAAGGCCTATTATGATAAAATACGGCTCCATTATGCAAACTATGGGAATCACTGGAAAACGTGAAAATAAGCCAATATTTAATAAGAGACATCAAAAGCTTATATAATGGGGCCAAAGCTAGGATAAAACTGAGGAATCGACTGACAGACCACATCCCTATCACTGAAGATCTCAAACAAGGATGTCCTCTATCCCCTCTGCTAATCAATCTATATATGTCTATCAATCTAAAAACTTGGAAGAAGTAGTGTCGAGGAATGGGTGTACAAATTAGTAGTAAAGTCCTCTACAACCTACAATTTGCTGATGATAACCAGGTGTTAGTCACAAGTGATGATGAAGATGCGATATGCTAAGAAAACTTCAGAAGGAAGATGCTGCTTGGTGTTCGGAAATGAACAGGAAGAAAACAGAGTACGTGGCGATACATGCAAATACAACCCTATCCCTAGAAAATTGGGAAATTGAACAAACTCATGAATGCAAATGTATAGGAAGATGGCTAAAAGGCGATGAAAGCTCCAATGTAGATATAATAGATAAAATTGTAAAATCTAGAAAAAATACTGGGTGTCTTTACCCTATTCTGTGAAGTAAACAGGTTAACCTCAAAACAAAAAAATGATGTTACACTCGTTGGTTGACAATGTTATCCTCTACGGATCCGAAACGTGGACAATTAAGAGAAAGGAAGAAGGGAAGTTAATGGTCGTGGAGATGGACTTCAGGTGACGCTTTCGTGCTATTTATAGTTGTGAAACTATCGACTGTGGTTTGACAATTTTCCCAGTATATGATCTGAAAGCTAAGGATGATGATTGAATAGGAATGTTTAGGTTGAGCAATTTAAATTAATTCTCAGAAAGAAGTGAATACTTGGCACCTGAATCCACCTGAAATGTTTTTTGTGCTCCATTCAAGAGAACAGTAATTATGTATTTATCACTATCGGTGTTAATTTAATGCAGATCAATAATTTCACAATCTTGAATATGTACAAAATCAGTTTTGTCAATACCGTATTTAAATGAAGAAGTACAGGGTTCGTGTTGAAAATTTGAATTTGAATTTTCATTTCATTATTTACGGCCGGTAGCAAAACACACAATTTATCGAGCTTGGGATCAGCAATCCATGACCCTATGTACTGATAGTAGCATGCCCTAAAATACAAATTTAACTTAATTAAACGATGGACGTTTAATTAATTATCCCTTACTGTTGATTTACTTGCCCTAGGTTGCGTAGTTACAGACAATAATATAATGCTGCAACAGACTCGATAGAAGTATAAAACATTGATGAACAATAATTTATTTGCCCTGTGTAAAAGTATTGACACTGAGAAAGGATTGATTAATCCTTTGTTTGCTGGAGACCCTTCACTTCCTCACCTCGCGATTGTCTCTAAATATTTGCACCCTTCATATCTTTATTTGATCATGGCTCTAATGACTATTATTTATTTAATTTGTGATTATATTTACCTTTATTTATTAACTTCATTACTATATCTAATCATCTAGCAATATTTACAGTCGGAAATATTTTGAAAAATATTTCGTTAGCTAAAAAGATCCTCAATCAAAACCTATTTTCTAATCTTTACTTTAACCATTACTTCATCAACTAATCCAATAGTTAATTAAAAATCACAGTCCAACAATATTTTAATAAAATTTGAGAGATTAACAAAATACATATTATAATATATAATAGCAAAATAACCGGGATTTTATATATATTATCATTGTAAATTTTGTCTTATTTTAAGTTTGAAGTTAATTTTAAGTATCCAAATATACCTTTATAATATTATCATTTTCCACTATAATTATTGCTTTGGTTGATGGAAATTAGAATTAATTAATTTACCGTCTTTCGAAATGTTCTGTATGTGGGTAAAATTTGGATACAAAACTTAATGGATAGACAGTGTCCTAAGGTATTCGAAAATAAGTTATTGCGGAGAACATTCTACGTTACTAATATTGTCACCATGCACAATGACATTTTCTATCAGAATAAGCATTATATCAAACGCCAGAGCAGGGTCTCCTTTGGTGTAATGGTTAGCATAACAAACTTCTTTGCCAGAGGTGGGTTTGTATACTGCTGGACCTAGGATATTTTAAAGGGAGTAAAAAATCCTTGGTTCGGCCGTTTTTTTTTAATACACGACAGGTACTCGCTAAAGAGCCCTAGCCTAATTATAGTTGATGGGACTAGTTAGTGGGTTTGTCCTATATTCGGAAAAAATATAGGACTCGTCTGATTAATTAGCCATAGCAGTGTAATGTGACATTAAATGAATAAACAAAAAAAAAACAGTCTAGATCATAAGAATCATTTTGTTTCTTATTTTATTAAAACCTTTAACATTCGATAATGATAATTTGAAATAATGGCTACATGACATAGGCATGAGCAAATGTTAAAAAGGTTAACCATCGACACAGTGGGCAGATCTTAAAAAAATCTTGTGGAACTTATACCATACCTTCTATACGTAGAATAATATTAATCAAACAATAACTGAATAAAGAAAATAATAATGAATGACGAAATTAAATGATAACTGATATAAAAAATTGTAGTTAAGAGCATCGAAATTAAAAATTATACATTATTTAATAGTCCTCGAATATTATTGAATGCCTTTAGCTGTGCTTACCTTGCTTTTATTTTTTACCTACTTTATGTATCTATGAATATACATAAATATTTATCTATGAATATATATAGTTGCTAGGAAGCGGAGTAGCTCAGTGGTAGAGCACTGAGGGTTCAAATCCCGATCCGTTGACAGACTTTTATTTATTCTGTTAGCGAGTGGAGATGGATCCTTTGGGATCTAGAACCCTCCTGGGGCTCACACAGCCTCTATAAAGTGGTTATAAAAAATAATTGGGGGAAATCAAGTGGTTGAGCGTGATATAGGGCAAATCACCACCCTGCAGAACCGCTGTCCAAGAGAAATAATACAGTCTTTACCATGTACTGAACCCCAGACCCTTCATGGGTTGTAGTAAGGTTTTTTTTTTTAAATTCTATATTAGAATCTAATACTTGGCTGAAACGAATGGAAGCATTGGCCATTCATTTGTTAGGATTGAGTTAATTAGTTGTAATAATTATAATATTTGAATATTTTTGTCAAATTGCCTGCATAAATGAATATTAGTAATACGGATTATCCAATCTCGGGCTTGAAGTTCCTCCAATGAAGGAGGGAGTAGAGGCATCGATCGATTTGCAGACAAGTCGCCAGGTGCCCTTACTTAATTCCTTCCAGTTTTATTTCCATCTTTCCAATTAGCCAGCCTGACGACCATGGATGAACTCTCATTTAATGAAGAACAGCTAAAGGAGACCTTCCTATTCTTCGCTAATGAGGGGCCTGTCAACTGAGGGAAAAAGATCTCTTAATTAAATCTGACTCAGTTAAATATCTCCTGTCAAAAACTTGCTTCAGAATGTAGCACTTAAGGAGAAATCACATTTTTAAAGTATATTATAAGGAGCTGGTGCAATTATGTAAACTGTATTAATAATTTGTTGCGAATTCTCAATATTTAAATAATTTATAACCATAAATCTTATATGATTTATGTTCTTTAATCTTAGGCCTGATGTGCAATGAATTACCAAATGAGCTTCTTACACATAGAAAACAATGCCGGTAAGATCGAGCGTCAGGGCGAGAAAACAAAGTAAGTTTTAGTACTAAATTGTAAAATTGACGGCACTAACTTCAGAGTAAGTAGTAATGTATATAATGTAGTAGGTAACTGATCTCAGGGTTCTAGTTCAAAACCAGCTGAGCCAAATAATCATTTATTCTCTTAACAACCCTGAATGTGGGATTTGAAGTCTCTACCTGGGGTCATGCAGCTTCTGATTGGAGGGAACACCTACCGAGATTTCGGCCAAATCACATCCCTGCACAACCATTGTCTTAGAAAATGTTCAGCTATATAATCCTATGTATCGTTACCATGGTTTGCAGTGGTGTAGGGGAGAGTGGGGTAATGGCGCCACCCTAAGGGAAAAATATTTGCCAATCCCTGACATTTTACTTAAAACAGTTTTCGAACGTTTGTATACCTGAATTAGTTATTTTCCTACCTTATAATATTGTTATATATGGTGTACCTTCGTTATTGAGGGTAATATTTAAAAAAATATAAATATATACAAAGTGGCGGTATTCCCCCACATGGTGGGGCAGTTCCGCCATGGCCGTTGGGTAATTTCGCCATATCCTTTATTTAACATATTTTTAGCAATAGGGATGAATAGGGTAATGGATAGGACTACATTTATTGGTATCCACCGTAATATATATGCGTTTTATCAATAAGTACAAAAATATATCAGTAGGTATGACATTTTATAAGCAGAAAGTCATTAATTTCCGTTAAAAATTTTAGAATCAATTGAAAAATATTTAAGATGAACTTTCTTTCTGTTGTCATCTTGTTAATATTTAACCTTATCATCTTTACAACACCGCCTTTACATTTGTTCGTTCCTTGAACAGCTTTTATCAGGTCTATCTTTCTTCTCCTTTTTGATTTTAGCTTCTAGCCCTACCTTCTTTTTTTCTTTTGACTCCTTCTGATCTTCATTTTCCACAAAAACAGATTTCATCTATTTATGTTCATGGGTGTTGCTGTCAGAACGGCCATATGGCGGCAATGCTCCACACAAACATGGCGGAATTACCCCACTACGCCATTACGGTAGTTGAAACCTTACAGCTACCAAACGACTTGATGAAGACAAATGAAATTTTAATTGAAAATGCTTAATTCTTTAATTAAAAAAATAAGCAAACTGATGGTTACTGAAAACATTTTGTGCAATTAGACCGTATCCTGCCATGTCTTTCTGAACTTAGCTAATCCATGAAATTCTTGATGTCCCTTTTCTTGTTTTTTCTTCATGGCATCAGTAAGATTTTTGATGTTCGTCTTCCATTCTCATTAGGCGTAGCAAAAAAAAAAAATAAAATAAATTTAAAACAAATGAGTACACGAGAGGAGGATCTTGATGAACCAAATGGTTGCATGGATATTGCACAAAATATATCAATCTATAAAAATGAAACCTCGAAAAGTAAATGAGGAATGAGTAAGGAAATACCTATTGAAAATTTCAGGGAATTTTCCTATTTATGTTATAAGAATTACTTTAATATGTTTTGAGATATTGTTGCATAGGATTGAACAAATATAGCCACAGAGTTTCAATAAAGATAACACTTACATGATTTATTAAAATATAAAGATATTACCATAGAAAGAAGGGTAACCAGCATATCATGAACACACCCATGATAATGCCTAGTGTTCTTGCAGCTTTGTGTTCCGTTCGCCAGCTTGTAGGTGCTCGAAGAGTAGTAGTACCTGAAAAGTAAAATTATTAATTAATTCATTACATTTATTTTGTTTTATATAACTAATGATATTAGGAAACTATTCTCATTAAATGATCTAGGGATTCTAGCCCCAATTGAGATGTTCCGAACAATGTATGAAGATGTTAGACTTTCTCTTGGATTCAGAAATTGTTAAATAAATAATGAAATATCCTTTAAGAAGCAGACTATTTAAATACATCCAACAAACTTTCATTAGATCCGAAATTAATTCAACATTAGGATATCGCCGCATTGACGGTACAACATAATTTCTTAAAAGCTTTATGTTTGTAGCATATTTATTTCAAAATGAAGATAATATGGCATTTAACAAATAAACAATTTAGTTTAAACATATAGCATTTAGTACTGTATAATGTAATGGAATGGGATACAACTAAACGAAACGCAATAAAATGCAATATAATGTGATACACTTCAATATCATATTCTTTGATACAAAATATAATGCAATATATTATTATGTATTTTATATGTGGTATATTATAATATGATAAAGGGAACAGCTATAAGAAACTTCACGTCGTCTTCTTCTTTCAGTTGCACATGTTTTCAGTGTTGTGCTAATTCAGTACATCCTTGGCATGCTTAATTTTCAAATTTCATCCGATCCGATTAATAACAAGTGTAAAACAGATTCTCACTTTCTCAATATCTTTGATGACATCACTTTATTAATTGCTTGTCCGTCTGGGTTTAGCCCTATTAGGCCATATAATCTAGATATAGTCTAACACAGTTGTTTAGTCGCGGACCTGGACTGCCTGCCAGATGGAACGGACAGATCATTGCCTCTAAAATCGAAAAATGTACTGTACCGCCAAAACCAAGGAGAGGGGGAGCGACGCTATTGAGTCACTTCACTTGCTATCAGATCGCTGAGCGGAGCAGTTCTATCAGCCATTCGCAGCTACGACCATCGCACACTCCCCTTTCAAGCCGCTCTTCATAGGAGAACGTCCAGAGGTCTTGAAGTTTGTTACTCGCCAGAAGCTATGCTGAGATGATGATAATTGAGTATACATCACACAAATTGTAAGTCACCTTTCATTACCATAAGGCCTCAAATTGTCAACTAATTTTTCTCCGGATGATTAACGTATTACATGGTACCAACCGGACAGTTCAAGTTAATTCATGATATCATACTCATTGCTCCTTCATGCCGTGATCACTGGCGAAGATAATAGTAATTCGCACATCTTCGCGCCTTATTGAAAACTTCGTTACAACGTTCAAGTTTATTTTGTAGTTATCATATCTTTGGCCATTATGCTAGCATGGAGCATTTCTGTTATTGTTAATTATCGCTCCCATTCATATTAATCATTTTTCTTCTTTTGTTTGTATTAAATTACTTTGTTCATTAGATCGCTAAGTTGCATGTGTAGTTTTAAGTTATTCTTGTAGAAGCTATTATTAATTTGTATTTTCTCTTACATGTATATTTCATAGTATTTAAGAAAAGATATCTCGCATGTTATTAAAATTAATAAATCGAACGCTTTGTTAATATCTGAGATTTCATTCAAATTCCCGTGGTACTTCCATTTGCTTCCTATTAAATTATTCAGTCTAATCACGCCTAAACAACAGTACTTATATTCTTCTTGCCCTAATTTATAGGTATGGCATTCTGAAGAACTTACTGAACCTCTTCCACCACAATATTTAGGCATAAGAAGAGATGATCATTTTGTTATTCCTGCTTCCCTACCAGGTCTGCAAGTTTAAAATGTCGTTTATTTCTTAAAATATAATTTAATTTACAAAAAAAAGTATAATATATTTTATTCAAAGTACTGGCCCTCGCTTTCTACACATTTTGTCCATCTCTCGGGCAATTTATGGATACCATTCCAAAAGAATGCTTCATCTTTATTTGAAATCCATTCATCGAGCCATTTTCTTACATCCTCCAAATTGTTAAAGTGTTGCTCAGCCAATGAGTGTCCCATCGATGAGAATAGGTGATAATCAGAAGGCGCCAGGTCAGGTGAATACGGCGGGTGGGGTAGGAGTTCCCAACCAAGCGAAGAAATCGTTTCCTTAGTCAATCTGGCTGAATGTGCAGGAGCGTTATCATGCTGAAGAATGACTTTGGCGTGCCTGTGAGCCCATTCTGGGCGTTTTTCGATCAATGCGTGACTCAAATTGATCATTTGTTGTCGGTAGCGGTCGGTATTGACTGTTTCGCCGGGTTTGAGACTACTCCCTTCTGATCCCACCACACACACAGCATTGTCTTCTTCCCAAAACGATCCGGTCTTGCACTCGATGTGGATGGTTGTCCTGGCGTTACCCATGATTTTATTCGTTTGGGATTCTGAAAATAAATCCATTTTTCATCGCCAGTTACAACTCGATGCAAAAAACCCTTTCTTTCGTGGCGTAAAAGCAGCATTTCGCACACAATTTTTCGTTTTTCCATCTGTCGTTCGTCCAATTCATGTGGAACCCATTTTCCAACCTTTTGAATTTTTCCCATAGCTCTCAAGCGATCGGAAATGGCTTGTCTAGTGACATTCAACTGTTCTGCCATCATTTGCTGGGTTTGGGTATTGTCTTCGTCTAATAAAGATTGCAATTCGACGTCCTCAAACTTTTTTGGTCGATTTTCTCGTTTTTATCAGTAACATCAAAATCACCACGTTTGAAACTTTGAAACCAACGTTCACATGTCTTGACGGTTGGAGCAAGATCGCCATAAGTCTCAACAAGAATTCGATGACATTCAGATGCCTTTTTCTTTTGATTGAATAAGAAAATCATGGCATGCCGCAAATGTTCTTTATTTGGCTTAAAATTAGACATTTTTAACACCAAAGAAAGGTATGATAAGTCCACGTAAACGACTTAAAAACAACTGACTTTTGTAAACAAATGACTAACAAACAAAATAGCGTTTAGAGATAAGCAAATCCTTCAATAGGCTAAGAGCGCATTCTATTGGAATTAAAACGACATTTTAAACTTGCAGACCTGGTATATTGTTGGCGGCTGACAGTATCTTTATCACACGCGTAGTAAAAAAAAACTAAACCCAAAACAGTAAAAAAAAATGAAGGTAATCAATTATAAATGATCATTAATACTAAACAAGATGTGATGGATAAGAAAATATTTGAATTTAGATAAAAGTAAAGCCTAATGGGTGCTAAAAACGAAAAGCATTCTGGTGGGATTTGTTCTTAAATCCCTTATCTTAAAAAAAAATGTAAGCTAAGGAGTGGTTTTTTTGTAGGTCTAAGGAATGTTCTAGCCTTTATTCTGCGCTGAAAATATTTAGCTTGGGTGAGAAGAATTACTTCTGAATAAAAAAAAAGAATTATAAGAACTGGAATTACCATAAAAGGGTGGAGGAAAAGAAATAATGTCATTATTCACTCCCCACCTAATTATTATTAACTTTAATATTGATTCTCATTCATCACTTATTTTAGGGAATCTGAACTTCACTCAAGAGCTTAAGCCAGGTTTAAGTGCAAAACATGAATGGGATGAACTAAATCTTCAGTGAATACTTGCCGGTGAATTATGACTGAACTTGAGAGTTATCGATTTTGTATTTGTACTCCTTGAGAGCCATTAATATTGTTGAGTTAAAGCTATCGGACTGAGTGAGTTTGGCTGGCCAACCCTTAAACCGTAATGTAATGGTAGTGAATTTGTATCATCTTTTTGTCCTACAATATGGAGAATTGTTTCAATGTTCTTCAGATCTCGTTCAATTTCCTTCTTGATTGGTTGATCTCGGCAAGTCATCGGAGTAGTTAATCATATCTGAAATCAATATTTGCTTCTTGTACTCTCTGACGCTTTATGGATTAAACTTCAAGGTTTCTATCATTCCTGGCCAGGTGGTAAAAAGAAATAAATAAGGAATAAACGGATAAATAAAATAAGGAAAATAACGGTCAAAATTATATTCGTTTAAATGTACAGTGACAAAATTCATTTAAACATACCACACATAACAATTCCTAGATATTTTTGGCAATATGTCAATTTATACTCATTGCGTAACCCGTTAGTTTACAATGGGTATTTCTTACGACGGATTCTTGCCAACCGTATAAAGAGATTCTATAACGATTGAAATATCTACAACATTAATCCAAAACTGAAATATTACTGAAAAGATCGGAATATTATTTTCAAATGTGATTTGTGTTCGATTACAGTTTCCCACAGTAACAAAATTGTATTGAAGAATGATACAACTTTCATTTATTGACATTTTTCACACCAAGGCGCCAGAAGCACAGTGCATCACATATATACAGGGCATATAATCTATTTGTAATATCAGAGTTGTCCACACGATTATCTCAGTTACGTACAGCTCTAGGCATATTAGTTTTATAGCTAATATTCTACTACTTTTAATAGATATTTATTAAAAGGTATATGAAGTATCAATTCGACTGACTATTGATAAAAAAATCTCTAAGCAATGAAATACGAGGCGCGTTATTTAAGTAAGTACCGTTTTGCCAAACCGCGACCGCAGCGCTGCGGTCGGCGTCCTGCGGATGCGCACTGGTACCTACATCTCTTGCCTACGCACTGACGCCATTACAGTCTGATTCTTCCTTGTTTACGTTGTTTACTGAGTGTTTAAAATGCCTCCGATAATCGAGAGTCCCGCCGACTGTGAAGTACGGGCTGTTATAAGATTTCTTAGTGCTAAAGGCCTAAAACCGATCGATATTCATCGTGAGATTTGTGCAGTTTATGGACAAAACATATGAGTGATGGGATGGTAAGAAAGTGGGTGAGAGCATTCAAAGATGCCCGCACAAATGTGCATGATGAACAACGGAGTGGGCGTCCTTCGGTTGTTAATGAAAGTTTGGTGCATGAAGTGGACAATAAGGTGAGAGAAAACAGACGCTTTGCGATTTCCTCCTTGTGTGATGACTTTCCTAATGTTTCGCGTAGTGTTTTGTATGACATTGTGACCGAGCGCTTGAATTACTGAAAATTGTGCTCACGTTGGGTACCGAAAATGTTGACGGATGTGTACAAAACCAAACGTTTAGGCAGTGCTTTGACTTTCCTTGAGAGGTACCGCAACGACGGTGATGATTTCTTAAGCCAAATTGTTACGGGCGATGAAACATGGGTGGCCTACGTCACACCAGAATCTAAGCAACAGTCCATGGAATAGCGGCATTCAGATTCATCCGCAAAAGTGAAGTTTAAGCAAACAATTTCTGCCCGGAAAGTCATGTGCACAGTTTTTTGGGACAGAAAAGGAGTATTGCTTGTGGAATTTCTCCCTCGTAATGAGATAATCAATGCAGCTGCTTATTTGCGAGACATTGAAAAATCTGCGCCGTTCAATCCAGAACAAAATACGTGGCGCTGAGCAAGGGCATCGTTTTGCTGCATGGCAATGCCCGTCCGCATGAGCTAATCAGACCAAAGATCTCATCACATCTTTTAAATGGGAAACTCTAGATCATCCTCCGTACAGCCCTGTTCTGGCGCCCAGTGACTACCATCTTTTTCTGCACTTGAAAAAACACCTGGGCGGCCAGCGTCTTCAAGACGATGACGAAGTCAAAACAGTTGTGATTCAGTGGTTAACAAGTCAGGCGGCATACTTCTATGAGGAGCGTATTGATAAACTGGTACAACGTTATGACAAGTTCCTCAATAATGAAGGAAATTATGTAGAAAAGTAGATTAAGGTACAGGCTTTCATGTAAAAATAAAATTATTGAGATATCTTTGCACGTATTTTTTAAATTTCAAAACAGTACTTACTTAAAAAACGTGTTTTTTGCGTTTTCACGCCTCGTATCTTAGCAATAAAAAATGCAAAAAAATTAACCGGGTGAGTATTCCCGTGATCATTTCCCTCATACGGATCATTACTTAAGTGTAAGTATTGAAAAAATCATCCTTGAGATATTGTCTACCTGGATCTGAACAGAAATGCAGTGGACAGACATGCTCAAAACTGTCAAACACACACTACTGACGAGAGATCAAGCCTGTTTCAAGATCTTTGCTAGAATAAGGAAAACACTCATGACTAAACTCTTCAGATTCCAATATTTTCATTCACTGCAGCATTCCCCTTATACATAGACACTTTTAACGTTCCAATATATTTTTTCTGTTTATTAATTGTAAATAAAGTGTAAAATATTGTAATAAGAAGTAATATTTTTTTAATGATATTTTATTCTGTATATTCTTTGATACTCTGTCTTCAATAATTATAGGTTAAAATTTAAAAGAAATTCTGATGAAAATCACAATGTGAGGAAAATGCTCATGGGGACACCTCTTGCAAACATAAATTAAGTACACTTCCCCTGGTTAATGCCATATTATATATACTAGGACATTCCTGTTCAAATGCTAATGACTTAATGAAAGAGCTAAGCGGTCAGGTGAAGTTTGTTATGTAATTATCAGGTAACTTCGACCAACTATGGTCAGACCAGGTACCACAATGCAGGTCAATATGGACACCTCAAGTGTCCAGTTGCTTAGGAGCTAATTACTTGCCGTCATATTACTGCATTTGAAAACTAGTAACTAAACTACATTGGAGATACACCATACCAAGATTGAGATTTTTACGAAAAATTGAGATTTGATAAAAAAATTATTTTAAATAATAATTTTGAATAGTTATTTTAAGTAATAATTTTAAATAGTCATTCAAACTGTTATTTCACGATAGAATATACACACTAATAAAAAAATGTGATAATCAACTACGCTCATTGATTATTTAATTAAACCTTCCTGTGTCAGTATATTAAGAAGATTGGGTTTAGGAGATTTTTTAATATCTGTATATGTTATAGATTCAATGGAAAATAACAGTAACCGTGAAATATTCCTCTATTTTCGTTAAAAATCATCTTTAATCATCTTTAGGGCTGAATCCTCTTACAAGACTGAAAAGACAAGAAACTGCTCGACGTCCCAATTAATTACAAAAGACACATTTATATGACAGTTATCAGACCCATAGGGACAAACGGAGTTGATCTTTGGGGCTCTACTAAACCATCCAATTCATCTCGTATCCAATTCTTACAATCTAAAATCCTTCGTAAAATCCTCAACGCTCCTTATTATGTCACAAACAAACTCATCCATCATGATCTTAATATTCCATTTGTTACTGATTTGGCCCAAACTAGATACCAACCTTCCATGACTGGCTCCATACACACTTGAATCCGCTCTCTCAACTTGCTTCCCACACTATTCCTGATAACCCTCGAGGCGTCTGAAAAGAAGACAGCCTCGAGATCTTCTTCTATAGGACTCAAGTTTTGAACTCAAAATTTTGAGAACCGTCGTTGAATAGTGCTATAAGTTACACTCCCTTCACCCTAGACTTCATTGATATTTTTGGCCGTCTGGGCTCTGTTCCGGCCGAGTTGAACAAAATTATGTGAAAATTACGTATCCTAGCAAGTACAGAATTATTTGCAAATAGCAAAACATTTCAGAGGTAAACAAACATTTTTTTAAAGAATTAATAAGTAGCATTTATAAAAGTTAAAAGTTCAACATTTAGAAACACTTCACTATTTGGAGGGTCTTATTTTAAAGATAAAATAAAAATAAAAACCATTTTCCAGTTATTGTTTATTCTTAATTTTCACTCTATTAGAGAAAAAGAAGAATTAAATCCAGTTTAAAACAAGAAAAAAAAATTATAAGATAAACTAAAATTATTTTCCGAACGACCCAATAATTCACACAAGATAGAAAATAAATGTCATATCATCAGCACAGACACTTTAATTTTTACTGAATTAATGATCCACAAATGAACCTTCTTATTCGTTTGACGCAACTGGATTTCAACATCATTATAATACAATCATAAATGAAAATCAATGAATGATATTTTAGAATTCAAAAATTCTCCCTAATGAATTATTCTGTATCGAATCGCCAGGGCACTCGTGGGTGGTACTATGATATAACCTTTGATAAAATCTTTTTTAGTATTCGATGGAATAAGAGAAAACTAAGAAGGTTTGAATTTCTATATTAATAAAACCAGATTCTTTTTTGCTCTCATTCGTTATATTATTTACTGTTTACCGAGAAATAAAGTAAAACAAAATGATCTGGCAATCTCATAGAATGGCTTAACCACTGTGCTTTAATATGAGAAGAACGCCAAAATTGTGAAAGTGCGGAACAGCGGGGTTTGGTCCGCCGGTTGGCAGAAAGGTTGTATCCCTTCACGGGTCCTGATACTATGACTCGGGGAACATGGTATAGACTGTACTGTTTCTTGGATAACGGTCGTGCAGGATCATCGTAGGTGATTTGTCCTAAATAACGCTCAACCGCCAGATTTTTTCCTATGTACCCACTAGTATTTATTATTAATAATTGGTAATTATTTTTTTTCACTAATATGGGCAAGAAAGTAATGTTTCATAGTTTATGTAGTATCATAATAGCTATTTCAATTAACAAAAGCATATGACAAATAAAAAAAAATAGGAAGACCTTTTTTCAAACACATTTTTCCATTTCTTACATCATATTCTATTTCTTTCAATATCCGTACATCTATATTCACATAAAATATCACCCACCCTATTGCTCAATCCAGTCTGCTTTCAAAAACATTTGAATATTTTACAACAAAGAAAATATTTTTTAACAATACAGAATTTGACTTAAAGAGTTTTTAATTGAATAAAATCTCCTATGCAAGTAAAATTATATATATATGTAAATATTTTACGCACAAAACTATTGACAGAAGAACCCCTCTTATAACCAATTATGGTAATGAAGGAACGAGGTGTCGTTTTGATAGAATTATGTTCTTAACATTTATTATTATTAACAGAACACCCACGTTAGATAGAATTTCTTATAAAGTTTGTAAGCGGCTTCCGGCCTGCGAAGGTTGAACGCGAAACAGCAACAATGAAACAAAGTAAGTTTAAACTTTTTAATCTAAATGATGGATTTAAAGGGAAAACTGTAATGTAACAACTTAAAAGAAAGGAGCATAAATTTGTTCTTTAAGGTAATGAAATATATGATGATCTATTATTAATTAGGAGATTAGATTGGCTAACATATAAGGACCTTAAAACTCCTGAAAATACTAAGTTAAGTTTTTTTATGAACAATGAAGTGATACCTACTTAATCCTGATTATATGTTAAGAGTAAACTACATGACAAGTTGTGATCCTGGACTGCAGAAGGAATTTCTAAAAGTGCAGAATCATACCTACCTCTGGATTGAGATGAAGCCCTTTAGCAAAAGATATTAAAGAACATGGATGAGGTCACTCAGAGATAGGCCACAGATTATGGCATAGCTTGCTTATATACTATACCATAGTTACTAAGAATCCTTCAGACTCTTAAGAATATCATCATGAATTGTGCGTCTAAAATGATTCGGCTTAAACAATGGAGTAAGTTGGATAAAATTGTTTCAATTCAGTGTTTAATAAAGCTTGTTTTAATTCCTGAAATTTTTGATCCATTTTATTATTTATTGGCTTACAAAAATTTTGATTGAATTTCATTACCTAAATATACCCTGCACAATGATAACTTTGGGAAAAATCTACCAATAAGCGATCAATAAGATTTCTACACAACCGCTTAGCTAGATTACTTAAAGGTTACACTTATTTTTTAATGTGATTTTAATTCATTCAGCCATATTCATTATTTGTTAGTCAATTGCTTGTGGAAGTGCCGATAGCCTGGAGGGGGCCACTTAACCATAGGTCGCTAAAACCCATGGTTTTCATGGTGGCAACTGTCCCTTTGGGGCCGATTCGCCACTGTCCCTTCCATCGACATACACTCGGACTCAAGAACAATAAAAATTGGTATTCTAGATCCATGGTATATGATTGCTTGGTGCCCGTAGGTCTACGAAATGACCAAGCCTGCTTGTGGCTTATTGATATTCAGGAAAATCATAACGCGATTAATCGACATTCACCAGTAAGATAGGATAGGATTATTACCGCTACTCCATTTCGTTGTGATATGCTTCCAATAGCTCGACGGAATTTACATACCCTAGGGATACTATAGAAGTCCCGAGACCGTGATTATATCTCACAACGTCTGAGTTTATGAGAAACTGCACACTCGCAAGCACGTGAATCCGCTCGGCCACCTCAACCAATACATATATAAACAACGTCTTAAGGAAAATGTGACTTGTAATGTCCATTCTGGCAATGTGATTCACATTTCCCCTCTTTTTCTGCACACCGACAGTATGTTCCAGTTTCATTTAATATTATGAATATAAAGTATTACTTCAATGTGAATTAATAATTGCTGAATTTTTATGTAAATACTATACTACTTTTATTACAAGGTTATGAGGAGAAAATACCTGGAATATTACGATTTCACTTAACTAATAATGAGGTGCCAATTTTCAAGGACAAATAATAATAAAATATCTATTGGAATAGAAATAATTATGATTGCTAAATGTATCAGGGGTTTAGTAGAGACAACTCGCTTATGATATAAAACTGATATTAGATCCTTTTTTATATTTACCCTCTTACTTTCCAGCCTCGAGACAGAAACTAGTACTAGCAGTTATTACTATTATGTTTATAACAGAATTTGTTATTTGCTGGAGAAAATACCTGGAGTAATGCCCTAATTGCAGGAAATATGAGCTGGTTCTCGGTGGTTATTAGTTGTAGTCTTGCCAACTAACGACGGGATTAACCCTGACCCTAACGACCTACTAAAATGTAGCTACAGCATAGTAAATAATTAAGATTCATTCATATTGAGAGATACTGATATTTTTGAAGATATACTCCCTTCATCCAAGATTTAAATTCTTATTTCATCTAAATATTTGATTAGTAAAGTCCGATGAAGGTGGGCGATAAGGTAATCTAATTCTTTATTTTTTATACCTAGGTTTTTTAGAATATATATTTAGGGTATTGGTCCACTTTTCTATAATATATTTGCTTCATAAAAACGCTTTAGCATACATATCGTTCATGACTGCAGGTGAAAAATTCGAATCGATTGTAAGTCGACGATTGTGTTGAGAGGTAGGAAGAGTTTGTAGTAATGATTCGTCGGGAAGGTTTTGCAATCGTTCGAGAACAAAGGGATGGAAGAAGACATGAGGACATTTAATGGAATCTAATAATTTGACAATATACACATACAATTTAATGATGTCTAAAAAAAAACTTAAAACTGTATTTACCGGTGCAAACCAAAACTCTGTAATATTTTTAAGTCAACAATAGGGAAGGGAGATGGTTTAGCCGAGAGAAAGCTCTAACCATCGAAGTCACCCATTTTATACCAAACGGAAGAGCTTCAGCACGGCCTGCGAATCCGACAGGGTTAATCTAAGACTGCTAACAGATTAAATAATTTCGCTGCTTCACCCTAAATTATTTCAGAATTTTTCCATGCTATTGACTTGTAATGGTAAAATAATGAAAACCAGTAGTAATATGCGCACTTTTCTTATTTGGAATAAAAATAGTTGGGTTGCGAAAGAAAACAACCAGAAATAGCTGATCCCGAGGGAATCAGATTGTACATGCCCAAATAAGGATAGAGCGATTTGAAGTGGCCAGCCAATCAAAATACACTCCGCAGCAGATGGAACCTGGAGCAATGTCAATAAGGTAAGCCCAACACAATTACTGGGACCTCACCTCTCTCATGGGGATATTAATGTATTTGTGTTATTCTAATAGCCGTAAAACCCGACTGAGATTTTGCATAATACGGATCTATATTTAATTTTATAACATTTATCGATATATCATAAACACATATTAATCGACAAATCTTTAACATTAATAGTTATTTATGATAACATGAAGAGGACAATAATGACTTAGTCACATCATACTTGCTTTCTCCGATTTTGTTCTTTCTTTATACCCGTTTACCATGTGAATCATGAAATCATTTGTAATTTTTCTCGGTCGTGTCACTCACGAATGGTATCTTCAGGTCTTTGTGTAATGATTTATTAGTTAAGTAAAGGAGAAATGAGTAATATAACGAAGGAATTGAAAGATTTTAATAGTCTGTAATTGAGATTTTTTGTATGAGACCCTGAGTGGCATAAGTCCATATCGGTTTAAGTAGCATGTTGTATATAATAATTTTGCTAGTTAGTGATAGTTTATTTTTGTGGGAAATTAACCGTCATAGCAGTGAGAGTCGGTGATTCAAACTTTTCCTTAAGTTAGACACATTTGATTTCGATGTTAAGTCTTCTGGCAAAGGTAAGGCCCAAGCATATTGTCCCCAAGGGTTTGGGCTGTGGTTTACTTTAGAGTGTTAATGTAGAGATGAAATGAATATAAATTTATTAACAAATTATCGATTGTAAAATTATTGACCGACAGTATAATAAAAATAAAATACATCTATTAAAACTTTGTAGAACGTTATCTTAAGTAGTTGGCAATTATAATTTCTGAGGTTTTTTCTCGCACAGATTTTTATAGAAGTGAAAACTATAATGGCTCATGTTTAACCATTGAACGAAGATTTAAGAATATTTTCAGAGTTTAACGAAAAGTATATTCTGTAATAACTCCAGCAACGAATAATTAACGAACGAACAGAAATAAATAATTTCGACTTTTAACTTTTCGATGAATATAATTGGTTATATAAACTTATAAGAAAGAAGTTTGAGCACGTGATATAAAAGTGTCTGATGAAATTAAAGAAAACAAATTCGGGAATATTGAGCAAGTTAAAAGGAAAATAAGTTCAGTATTTTTCCTTCACCCAATTTCGTTCTTTTTCTTTTCCCAGTTTAAATTTATTTCCTACTAATTATTTATCCCCTGTTCCTATTCATTAAGGCCTCTAAATTAAATAAGGAAATTTCGTAATTTCACATTTACCTGTAAGGACCCAATTTCTCAGGAGCATAGATTTTTTAGTTTTATCCAGCTAAAATGTTTTTCGGTTTTAATAATCATTTAATCTAAAATCCTAACTATATTTTAAATACACGATGTTCATTATATTTTACTGCTCCTCATAGTTAGAAGCATCTTTGGATTCCATAACTTTATAAAAAAATCCCTTTAGCCCAGGGGTCGGCAACCTTTTGAGTCGCAAGAGTCAAAAATTACAATTTACAAAATTTCTAAGTTTTTAAAGAGCCACAACATTATTTCTTGCCAAAAATAAATAGTATTCGCAAAAGTAATGTTTCTTGATTAAAAAAAAAAAAACTAATCTATTTACTCATAAGAAAAATATCTGTTTGTCCATATATAAGTAGTGTTCTCAGAACAAATTAGATAATATATACGTTATATGGCATCATTAGATAATTTTATATTTTCCAAATAAAAAATTAAAACAATTGAACATTTATTATGCTACCCACCTTTACTTCGGTTTTTTTAGTTATTATTTATTATATATACGTACATACATAACTTTGAGAAGGTAATTCGCTTCTAACTCTTTTACTTGACACAACAAACTATACGTCACAACCAAAGCACTGGTGAAGACGCTAAATTGTCTTACGTCGAAAGCGAATTAAAACCTACATAGAAACATCCGATAACGGTGTCATTCGAGAACTTCCAACTGGCGACAGTTGTGATGCGTGTCACGGGAGAGGGGTGCGGTGAAAAGCGAGTATAAGTGGCTGAGAGATAGAACTGGTGCCTAATCCTCGTTAATCGATTCAGAACTATTTTTATTTTTTTTTAATATAAAATAAATAATATTTGCGGATGGAACTAAAGAGCCGCAGGTTGCCGACCCCTGCTTTAGTTTATAGATGAAAGTTGATAGGTATTAAGAAGAATGATTTGCGCAAAGAAAGTTTCGTAGTTGAGTGGCAACCTCGTACGTGTGTAATCTAAGTTGGTTTCTAAGATTTAGTTCTACTGGAGAAAAGAACAACTTTTATAAAACGCATGTATAAAAATCTCTTTTTCAAGGTTGAATTATTTTTATGTTTTACATTGCATTAATTTTTTAAATTTCTGTTTATATATTGGTTCATCATGTTTCCATTTCATATGATTAAGTTTTCAATTTGAAGTTGCAATAATAGAAAATATAATTTAAAATTATAATTTTTCAAATCCACGTAATTATTCATCTCATTTCGTATGGATTAATCGAAAATTTAATATAGTTATGGGAACGAGAATTTTTTTAATGAGTTACTCTTCGATTACGATAATTTGGGAGTTACTAACTTTTGTGTTAACGCTAGATCTGATGGTGCATTTCTAATTACAAATATTTTAAATAGTCGTAGTAGTTAAATGGGAGCGGGGCAGTTAAGTGTTAGAGGACTGAGTTACCGGACTGAAGGTCCTATGTAGAAATCCGGCCGTGGCAGATAATTTATTTATTCTATTAACATCCGGGGATAGACCCTATGAGATATGAAGATCCTTCCGGGCCTCATCCAGTCTCTAAAGTGGGTACTCTTTATTGGGTGGAAAACTCTGTGGTTGAGCGTTATCTAGGACAAATCACCTTCCTGCATAACCGTTGTCATAGAAACAGTACAGTCTTAACCACGTACTGAACCTAAGACCCATCATAAGTTGTAGTGGTATAGGATTTTTTAATTTGCTTAAAGCTCTATAAATTTGTTTCTTAAGAATGTTCTTTTTTATTTTTGCAGCTGAAGTTATAGCCTGAGAAATTTATTACAGAGAGTAATTGTTATACATTGTTTACTCTCTATGAAGAATGACTCTGTCTGTATTTATTGTTAAATTATTTTAAATTTTTAATTTGTATAAATATATAAGTAAAATATATTCTCGTCTCTGTGAAATTAATAAAAATACCAGCTATTTTTGGAAACACGACTCAAAGAATATTTTGGTTGAAGAGACGGAGCTATAAAAATCACTTTAGCCGCGTGCATAATTGTAAGGCAGGACATGCATAAAATGAAAAGGAAAGCCTTGGTGAAACAAATCTATATCATGAGAGGAGTACTTCGAATGAATATCCTGATTAAAAAAAAAGCATTGGGGCACTCTAAAATGATTTTGAGCTTAAATAGAGTTCCCCTTCAAGGATCAAGTTTTTCTCTAATTAACGGATTTTCTTAG
Organism: Arma custos; assembly: GCA_037127475.1. Classification (NCBI taxonomy): domain Eukaryota; kingdom Metazoa; phylum Arthropoda; class Insecta; order Hemiptera; family Pentatomidae; genus Arma; species Arma custos. The sequence goes on from CM073764.1 coordinate 36,553,298, forward strand.
AGTGTTAATCTTATTTCTATTATTTGTTTTTAATTATTCTGATTTGATAAAATATTTAAATACATACATTATACATTTAAATATATACGCTCAGGGGTCTACTTGAGTTAATATTAAAGTCACAATTCCTTCCCTATGAAAAGTAATTTTTGAATCTGACAATGCTAAGGAATTATAAAATTATATTCAATATTACCACATTCTGTACAGTTTAAAAAGTGGTGTATAAAGATCAGTGTTGATGAAATGAAGTTATTATACGTATTAAACAAGAGCCTAATTCTGGTATATTAAATTTTATACTAAGGGATCGTTTAAAAAAAATTATATTATATTCGGCTTTCAGGTAAATTTTAACTGTTTTTTTTTTAATGTAAATGTTGATTGGTAAATAGAATGCCTGTATCAAAGTGTACTCTAATTGTAATTGACAAATTAATTATATTTTCCACAATTTTTAGTTAATTATTGACAACTCAAAGCAACCATGATCAATGTATACTATACCCGCTACACTTTTAAGTGTTACAGAAGGGTATTCCTGATTCGACAGTAATTCCAAGGCGCTTCTACTTTAAGGAGATTTGATACTGATGAAAGCTTTAATCATAATCATACATAATCTTTTCTCTAACTGTGAGTCTAAATGAAACTTTGATTATAAAGATAGAAATCAGAAAGCACAGCAAGATAATTTGAAAAAATTAATGAGAATATACAATAATGCATCCATAGACAAGGTTAATCATAAACAAGCTATCATCAGCTTTCAGCTTTGTGATTAGAGCACCGCACCAGAGATGCGAGGGATAATAAGAGAATAATATTATGAATAAACTATTTTTTAATATTATATATATATATATATATATATATATATATATATATATATATATATATATATATAAAATAGGAGAGGTATCCCACCTGTGACAGATGGATTTAGCGCACAAGAGAGCCACCACAAGCCACAGAGCAGGGTCCCGGGATTAGCTAGGATTTGATGGATTACAGTTTGCCTAATCCTTTGACAATTGATATGCCTTCTCTCGTTTACTAAATATATTACAGTATCTATCCTATTTATTCTATTATTAATACCATTATACCATCAATTAATTATTGCAGCACAAGTTCTGACTTTCCGTCGAATATTCTGGGCGCTTTGTGAGTTATATAATCTGCCATAATTTAAGCTACAATTTAATTATCGAAATAATTTATATATTTTTAAATGTATTGAAAGCACTAATTAAGGTAGAATTTGAATCTAAAGCCTCTTAAGTCATAGTTGATGTTTTGATTAGGAATTCCATCCCATATAAAAGATATGTTGTATAATTTTAGACTTATGTATTAATATATTATATTAATTGTATTTTGATTTCAATGCCAAAACAATACGTATTATTCTCAAAATACGAACTATTGATCTTTTATAGTGCACGTAATTACTTAAATTACTTAAATATTAATGAATGCATATAAAAATCGAAATAATATATGCAGTATTTTATATTTCTATCGTAGTCAGGATTATGAAGGAGTAATTTATGTTTGCCTTAGTTACGAGCATCATATCTAATTTGAATCCAATTAGAGTATCTAATTTGAGGCTAAGAATAGATTTTCTAAAGGAGGTTTCAGATCTGTTGGTTGGAACCTAATATCTAAATTTGGAATGTAACTCAAAGACGAATAAGTATATTTCATTTTGAGAATAGTTTTAAAATAAAATAAGGAAGCAATGCTTATTTATAAATAAAATAATGTTGAAATTACATAATGTGATAACGTAAAAAGTGTAATAGGTTAATAATTATTATTCAGTACATACTGGGCTTACATACGAGACTACCAAAGAATATTTAAAATAAAATATCGCACTAAAAAAAAATGGTGGCTTCACCTTTTACAATAGTAAACTATCACCTGAATGAAGAAATATATGTAAAAATAAAATTAATCGAACCACTATTTATTTTATATAAAGTATTTAGCTAATAAGCTAGCTTACATCTAGTTGTAATTACTTTAAATACCATTAAAGAAGTACTGGTAAGAGGGAAATAACTAAAATTAAGTCAGAATTTTGGGTTTTCTACTGGCCTCACGCCCCCCTCCTGACATTTACTCACACCCCCCATGTTGGGAACCACTACTCTATAACGTACTATTTCGTCTAACCATTAGTGTAATAAAGTGAAATACAAGTTTTTTTTTTTAACACTGTTAATATTTTCCTTATTTTTTATGTTTAACTTCTATGTTTGTTGTAACGTTGTTAATTTTTATAACTATTTTTCATGTTTGCCCATTTTTAATTTTTATTAATGAGTTCACTAATGCGATAGACAAGCCTTCCGCAAATTGGATTAAAAATTAAGATTATTTTGCATACCGTTTCGTATTATTATTAAACAATTTATTTAATGTTCCTAACATTGAAAATTTCCTAACCTCCCATGAATGTGGTACTAAGAACAGATAGATTGAACTTGCCATAGACTACGGATGACGCCTCAGGAGCTGGCCAAAGCAAACAGGCTTACGTTGACAAATATTGACAGATCTCTTGTAGTCTCTATTTGCTATGGCGTTTCCTTCTTCTGACCCAATTCATGGCTTTTGTGCTATTCTATAGTATGTCGAAGTAGAATTTGAGAATTGAAAACCACAGAATTAAAAAGAGTTAATTTTTCAATTGAGCCGGTTTCTCTGCTTAAGACTAGGCCAAACTCGGCTCACTGATTCGTATACTATAAAATCAGCCTCCTCCTTTATGCCAATTTTGTAACCATTCTAACAATTAAAAACAAATCGGGAATGGAATTATCACCTATAAACAATAAACAAATTCAAGTATCAAATGTATCGAAGGTACACTTGGTGACAACGAAGTAACCATCTCGCAGATCTGTCAGTTTTTGAAAGCACATAGCCTACTGTATCGATTACAGCTCAAACAGTATACAACTTTTCTCTTTCGTCCAATTTGAGTTTGAGTGAGTGCGTGTTTTTGAGTGTGTATTACTCATCCATAATTTATACAATCATTTACTAAGCGAACTATAAGCGTTGATGACCTTGGGATTTTTCGCCTTTAAACACCAACAACTAATAACACCAAACATTTTTTTAACTTTTATGAAAGTTTTATACTGATTTATAAAGTATAGAATAGAATAGGATCTAGGAAAATATATTTAAAAAATTTCTTATTTTTTCAGTATTCAAGCATTACTGTCGCGCAAAATCCAGTTAAGGCAGTAAAGAAGATGATTCTTGGGTATTCCAAAAAGCAGCAATACCCATGATCTAAAGGATTTAAGTGAAACCAAAGAAGCATCAGGGTTTTCTTTGACAATACGTTCGATCCGTGGTTAACGATAAAAATAGTTCTAAACCGAGCAGCGTGGAAAATTTAAGATTTAATAACAAAATATGTATAATAATTTGATTTTTATATAATTTATACAATACTTATTATAAATATTGAAATATATATAAAAACACTTTCTCAGCAGTAGTTGATTTCAATTATTGTTCACATATTTTCTCTTTCTCTCTCGCTCTCTCTCTCTCTCTCTCTCTCTCTCTCAATATATATATATAACATTGGGAAAATTTATTTTGTTGATTTATCCATGCAATGCGGTTAAAATAAATGAGTTCTCTTCCGCATTACCAATGATCGTGATAAATTCCAAAGTTGAGGTTTTGAAATGAAGTGTAGCAACGTGGAATTCTGAATTCCAGTTTTCCAATAACAAGTTTTCTTTTATGTTAGAGAAGAATTGGTTGGCTGTAACTTCTAATGTAAGGAAGAAATAGTTGGGGGTGCAGTCAATAAAAACACCTTAATAAGTGTATACTTATTTATTGTGTGCTGACGTTTCGTACATCTTCAGGGCTAAGAGAGAGAAACAAACAGAAAATCATATAAAAATCGTTGCAGTAACAAGAATATGGTGACAAGTAATGTGGAAATTAAAATAGTGACTAGATATGATGAAATAGTGAATAGATATGATAATTAAAGATAACGAATATAAAAGTGGTTACAGAATATAATAAAATTAAAATAGTGACAGATAACAATAAAATTACACATGATGAACAGAAATTAAAATAGTGACAGATATAAGAATACGAATATAAAATACAGAAAATAAATGTACAGAAAGGATAAAATCTAAACATAATATAAAGGGAAAGAAAAATGAGGAGGTAAACGGAAAGATACAAAAAGAGAAGATTAAAATATAGAACAAGGGGTGGAATATGAAGGATTTAGAAAAAACTAGTTTATTTCTAGAAATAAATGGTATGATACCAGACTTCTAGAGGTTACATAAGTAAAATGTAATAATACAAGAATATGTAGAAAGAAATGAGTAGGTATCTTGTAGAATGACAGTTAGAAATGTAAAAAAATTGAAAATATAAGAATGGGATGTGTTTAGTCGCGAACCTGGACTGTCTGACAGATGGAACGGACAGATCATTGCCTCTAAAATCGGATGTACTTTGCCGCCAAAACGTAGGAGAGGGGTGAACGACGCTTTGAGTCACTTCGCTTACTTGTCATCAGATCACCGAGCGGAGCAGTTATACCACCATCGCATTCGCACCATTCGCAGCTACGACCATCGCACATTCCACTTTCAAGCCGCTCTTCATATGAGAACGTCCAGAGGTCTTGAAGTTTGTTACTCGCCAAAAGCAATGCTGAGATGATGATAATTGTGTATACATCACACAAATTGTAAGTCACCTTTCATTACCATAAGGCCTCAAATTGTCAACTAATTTTTCTCCGGATGATTAACGTATTACATGGTATCAACCGGACAGTTCAAGTTAATTCATGATATCATACTCATTGTTCCGTCATGCCGTGATCACTGGCGAAGATAATAATAATTAGCACATCTTCGCGCCTTATTGAACTCTTCAGTATAACGTTCATTTGTTTTTTATATCTTTGGCCATTATGCTAGCATGGAGCATTTCTGTTATTGTTAATTATCGCTCCCATTCATATTAATCATTTGTTCTTCTTTTTTTTGTTTAAAATTAATTTGTTCATTAGATCGCTAAGTTACATATTTAGTTTTAAGTTATTTCGTAGACGCTATTATTAATTTGTATCTTTTACATGTATATTAATAGTATTTAAGAAAATCTCGCATGTTATTTAAATTAATAAATCAAACGCTTTGTTAATATCTGAGCTTTCATTCAATTCCCGAGGTACTTCCATTTGCTTCTATCAAATTTTATTCAGTCTAATCACGCCTTAACAGGATGTAATATAGAAAAGTTGATTGGGATGTAATTGGATTGATAAATTTGAAAACTTAAAAATTAAAAATAATGTTTATAAATATGAACTCTAAAGTATGAAAAGAAAATAGAAAATATAAGTAAGGGAAGTTAATATTATAACTGTATACAGTTAGAAAGATGTTGTATTAATATAAAATATGATACTACAAAATACTGTATAATCATATAGTCCCAAAGATCACCCAAATCTACTCGTTCTTCCGCTTTCCTAACCCTGATACCTGGACTAATATGCCTAATTTCCAGCAATTCTAAGACATTTGTTTTGGATTATTTGTAATTTTTGGTTATTACTTTAAGACATGTAACTAAATATTGGGCATGCGTATGTTAGTATAGGTCGTAAACAGGCTTTACATAATAATAACTTTTTATCTGTGCTTAATTTAGAATTTCTATTAAAGTAAGTATATATAGTGCACAGAGCTCTGTTAGCTTTATTGCACACATAATCAGTGTGAAAAGTAAAAGTCCATGCTAAGTCCTAAGTATTTAATGTGCGTTGTCCAAGGTACAGAAGTTCTGTATATCTTCAGTTGGGGGATATTAACCGGTCGTCTCTTTGTCAATAATATAGCTTGGGTTTTATCCTGATTTATTTTAATTTTCCATTTATTGTAGAATCTCTTTATTTTTTTAGACCTGTAGTCAGTCTATTTGTAATTGTGTTTGTTTTACAGCTGGAAGTATAAAAAGCTGTATCATTTGCAATTAGGGATTTTTGTACTTTGAATGTATTCGGTATATCATTAATATAAATACTGTAGAGCGTTGGCGATAAAACCCCGCCCTGTGGGGGTCCTGTTGATTATTATTTAACCCCTCGTGCTCGTGAAACACTGAAAACGAACGTGATTGTAATATCCTAATCCTTTCAATTTCATTTCGCTCTTAATGTTGCTGTGCAGTCCGATTAGATTGAAAATTAGCTTGATGTTTAGCATTTCGAGTTCGTAGACCCAAATTGCTGGGCCCGCGCCGTATAGGCGGCATGAGTCTAAATATCAACACACTAAAAAAATAAACACACAACTGGTTTTCGATAGAAGTGAAAATATACGAACAACCAAGAAAATGCTACGCACCGAGGAAGCAATGATGAAATCTACTTCAGTTATATATTTTTTTTGTTCTTCAATTTGGTTTAAAAGAACATCGAACGTAGCTTCTTTCCATCCCAAAAAACACTTACTTTCTCATAACTTACTATATATTATTATATCACTTATCTATTATATTATACACTTAAGGTTACTGATCTCCATTAAGTAATATAACATAATTTTTTACACAATAAAAATCACTATAAACAATATTTGAAAAATTAAAATAAGAGCGAAAATAAATTTGAGAGAACTCGTTATATTATTTTATTAATGACACGCAAACCCTAATAAACGTTTAGTAACAACTAACGGGCCTTTGTTTTGCTTTTATTGACGGCAAATGTTTGACAGTTGGGAACAGAGTAGTTTGTACATATTATGTAAAATATTGCTTTTATTTTTTCCCTTGTAATTTTTACGTTTTTCTCTCCATAAGAACCTTCCTTGCGCCTTAACAAAAATATGGAAAAAATGGCCAAATTGGTCGAGCCGTTCTCGAGCTTTGCGCTTAGCAACACATTTGGCGATTCATTATTATTTATATAGATAATGGCTCACAACCCTAATAAACTTTTAATAAGAACTAATGAGCCTTTGTTTTGCTGTGATTGACGTCAAATGTTTGACAGCTGGGAACAGAGTGATTTGTATGGAAAAGAAAAGTGTTGTTTTTATTATATCACTCGTCATTTTTATGTTTTTTTCTCTCTACAAGAACCTTCTTTGTGCTTTAACAAAAATATGGAAAAAAAAATCAGCCAAATTGATCAAGCCGTTCTCGAGCTTTGCGCTTAGCAACACATTTGGCGATTCATTTTTATTTATATAGATTATTTTGGCATTTCCTTTCACTGAATATTCGAAATATTCTTTAAGATACAAGTAAAAACTTTTCTTAATCAAATAATAAGAACATTGAGTGAGCTTCGGCGAAACTGAAATGAATAACATCTCATCTTCAGCCACATTTAAATTCCGCAATAAACAAGTGAATAATGTATTTTATTATTATTGCATTTCTGGCCTCCTATAACATCAATCGTCATGAGGTATAAAAATCATAATTTATCAAGATGCTTACATATTGAAAAAGTAAGGCAACAGACACCGTGTGTGAATCTAGATCCGTGTATTTTAATGTATTAAAAATATACTGTTTATAAACTTGAATATCTGAATAGATGCATTCTTAAGGAATTAATGTGATTCGTAAAGAGTTTTGTTTGGGGTAGACCACACAGGGGTTCTAAATGGTGAAGTGCTGCTAAACATGTAGTTAACCTATGTATTAACATTTGGATTACAATCCAATTAACATATTGATTTCTTGAAAAATATTTGTTGATAACATCTGAAATTATCCCGGAGTTATAAATCATCTCTTGTGAGCTACAGTGAGGTAAGTTTGCTGTTATAATCCCTATAGTGTCACAAGCTTAGGTATGTAGTAAAAAGTTGTTTTAGTCGAGTTTAATATTTGTTAGGTCGGAGATCGCGACAAAAAGTTTTTGTTTTATGAAACATAAAATCGCGGGGTTTATTTCTTGCTTAGGAAAAGGAAAACTTTTCCTTGCTCAGAGCAGGAACATAAAATGTTGCTTGAACTGTTAAACGTACTAGCTAAGTCGAGACATGCATGGCATTGAGCTTATAAATCTTTCCTGATTTAGTACTTTTCTTCTTTGAATGTTTAAGAAATTTACTATTTATTTTCAAGTAAGCTATTAACTCTATTTCATTGATTTGATTTAAGAATATAATTTAATAGGTAAATCAGAAAATGTTTGTCTTTAAAAATAAAAAATCATGTGTGTGTGTGTGTGTCAGCTCCGGCACGCGACTGAAATTTACTCCTTAAGAACGATTATCTAGAACTTAAGGTATATATATATATATATATATATATATATATATATATATATATATATATATATATATATATATATATATATATAAAGAATAGATGTTTGTGTACAAAACAATCTGTATCGTATAAAACATGAATAACCTAACCTACCTGCACCTAACCTACCTCTACATCTTCGTGATCGATTTTCATTATTACTTGAAAATTTATTTTCCATATATACCTTACAATGCTTCATTCAAATTTGTTTACTTCATTGTTTATAATGATAATAAAATTTTACAAAAATGAAGCATTTAAATATTCTATTAACCTAATTACAGTTAATTAAAAAATAATAAAACTCAAATTAAAATATAAAGTGATGCTTGTACCCCTAGTACCCCTAATGATTTTTGGTTATTAATTCCAATATGAACTATTTTGAACAATATGAACGACCTGAAAAAAACTAATCCCTTTAAATTGCGAGGTTGTAATCTCATGATGCTTAGAATTACAAAAATATACAATAAAATGAATCGAGTTTTTCCCCTACGATTAATGAATTGATTTACATGAAATGTGCCATCTAAGTAACAGATCTCAGAAGAAACATCTTCAGATGATTAAAACTTTAACACAACACTAACATGGCTATTTACAAAGAAAAAGTGTTGAATGAATTACGATCAGTATATGTATGCCTTAGAAGTTGAGCAGAGTTTGACGGAGTTGATCTTTGGAGATTATACAAAATAATATTTATTTAAGAAATCATACAAATGCCATTTGCCACATATTAAAAAAATAAGCTAAAATAGAGAGAAATAATAACAAAATAGAGAAATAAATATATTTGATAAATTAATTGCTATTAATTTGTTTTTAAGTTTTATTTTTTTAATTTCATTTTTCATGTCTAGACTACTGAATTTAATTAAAAAAATAAATTTAACGTTCATACACGAGGTATTGGCATATGAAATACCAAGTGTCCTTTATTTTATCTTGTAGAAATAAGAAACTCGTGTGGAGTAAAAACTGATAATTTTTTTTTGTATCATTCTAATTATAACACGATACTCTTTGATTGAGTTTTCTGAAATACCATTCAGATTCCACAGAATTAAATTAAAGTCAGACTTAATCCTCTTATGAAATAGGCGAATACGCAAATGGTTCTACCACCTGCTGGATTACCTAATCTGCTGTAGTTATTTCAATGCCATAAAAGGCATGATCACCCAATTTAAATGATGGATATTGAAGCCCTTTATTTTATTTTATAAAGATATAAATTCTATCGCTTATGAAATTATGGTCTTAAATCAAATCAATGAAGCAACGTTATTAACCTACATGATAATAATTTGTTATCCTACTTGATAATAAGTTTTTAATAGTTAATTAGTAATTAATCAAACCAATCTGGCTGGTTGATACAAGATTTACAGTTATTCTAACCCATTTTTTTTATTGGTAAAATTATTAATTCTTTAAAATTCTATACCGAAACCGAACCATTGATGTGAACTCCTTTGCTTTATTCTTGAGCTCTTATAAAATTATTTCTTTTCATTATTCCTGATCTTCACGTTTCTAATCTAATCGCTCTCTCGAATCCTATAATTATAAATAAAATACCTTCAGTATAAGTGTAGAATGTACGCAGAAATAATATTTAACTACCTAATGAACATTAATTACTAACAGCGGATTTGAAAATTAAGACTTTTAAATATTAATAGTATTATTTTTTTATCCATTAGAATGATTATCATCTATTATCATTATCATAAAAAATATTGCCAATTATTGATTCAAGTAATTGATAATTTAATATATAATTATAGAGACAATAATGTTTACTAATTATAAATCAGATTATTTTAGTTATTTGCCTATGGTTCGCTATGAATAGACTCATGGACCACTTAGCTCCTGGGACCTCTAGCTGGGGAACCCGAAAATATTGACTCTACTGCGCCATAGCATTGTGTGGCCGGGGCTCGAAGCCTCAAACATTGATTGTATAGTTTCTCGCACCTCTATTCTCTTTGATATTTTCAGTTAATTTATTATAAATTGCTATATATTATTCATTTTTTATAATATTGGTATAAACATGGACTGCCAAAAATATCATGAATATCGCCCTGGAATACAATAGCCAAAGACTAAAACCAAAGAAAAAAATTGATCGGCAATTAAGCACTTAAACTCTTATGAATGATAATTAATCGTATTTTATTTTACAACAAATCCCTTAACATATAATCTCACGTCTTCAGTAATACTGACAGTAGTATTGATTGTGTATTGTGTGAAAATACTGAAGGGTGACTCCTCAGTATTTTCGCCATTCCAGTACTGTCAGTAATATTGACAATGTATATAGGCCTCTTTAGAGATGTCAAAAGGCGCTTTCGCTCCAAAATCCATTAAGGATAAAAAAGTTTTGAACTGATCGTGGTATCAACCATTTAAGTTAATGGACATATTTTTACTAAAGCCGCACTAGTAGCACTAAATCAATGCCTCACGCCTCAGTAAGAGAGTGGTGAGGATAGACACCTTACACAGGCATCCCTCAACGTGTCTAGAAGCTATAAATAAAGAGATAATGGTGGTGGGATTCCAGCTAATAGGTCCATCAAATAGTTTTTGCGGTTAATAGCTGTGCAGGAGGTAATATGATCGATATCGCACTCAACCTAAAGATATTCCCCCTATTAAGTGCAGACAATAAATAGAGGCTAGGTGAGCCCCAGAAGGGTTTCTAAATCTCTCAGGATCCCCCTATGGCTGTTAACAGATTAAATATTATATCTTCCCCCCCCAACCCTTGGACTTTGAGCTCGGCATTGCAGCACAGCAGCGCTATACACACTGAGCTAACCTGGGATCCAGTAAATACGTTAATGCAGGAAAGTAGTTAGCAATATTATAATATTTTTATTTTAAAGAGAAAAGATATGCCCCCGGGCGGGATTCGAACCCGGATGCTATGTCTCTCTGTGATCCCCTCACGGATAGACAGAGGATCCGGGTTCGAATCCCGACCGGGGGGCATACCTTTTCTCTTTAAAATAAAAATATTTAAAAATCAAAACAGTTGACTATAATAAATAGCAATATTATAGTAGTAAATTATTCGGTGTAGTAAAGAAAAATAAAGGAAAGCCTGGAACTAAAATGAAAATGGTTTTGCTCAATGGTTTATCTTAATTAATCGCTGAGGGTCAAAGAAATGTATTATACAAATCGCATGTGGTATTAACTCAATGTCGCATTACCGTATTTTACACCGATGATACCATTAATCCAGATCTCTCAAGCTTAAGAACTCTCAAGCTTAAGAACTCTTAAGCTTAAATGAGTGCAAGAAAACATCTGCAATATGTGCTTTATGACAATAAGGGTATCTGGCTAATAAAAGTTGTCTTTATTATTTATGGTTGACTCACAAACATTCAAAATCAAGGAAGCATATAGTTCCTAGGTAAGAAGAGACATTTAGATCACTAACAATAACCTTGAATCTCTTTAGCTTCAGAGTATCCTTTGTTAGAAAACTTGGAAAACCAACAAAAGCTCAGGCGATGTTTTTACAACACGCACAATCTCACATACTTTCAGGCCCCGACCCCAAAATCCACAACTCTCTAACTTCAACAAAGAACTAATATCGAAGAACCGAATCATCGCCTAATACCATAGGTTCCTTCTCCTAATATTACAAACAATCCTTACAAACTTTTCCCGATAATTGAATAGTAAATTATTTCGTTACTTATTTTTATTTAATTAAATTAGATTGATAAAGGACCTTTTTCAATTTGGAATAAGGAAAACGTACAAAGTTTAAAAGTAAAAAAAAGAATGAACAGCACTTTGTCTTCTCATTGGTTCATTAAATAATTAACTACAGGAATCGAAAAAAGGTAGTCTGCAATCATTTCAGCCCTTTTGAATTATGCTTAATTTCCCATTTATACATTAGTATACTGAAACTATGCATATTTATCCATAACAATCTCATTTACAAGCTAATTTTTAACTATAAATAAGTTCTATTGACTGATTACATTGGCCTATGGTTTTTCTTAGCAGCTTCTTCGTACCTACATCATAAACGTAAAAATTTTATGATGCCCATTTCACAGATGATCATGAAGCATCTATCAATAAGGAACGCTTTTGTTTTTGGGATAGAGATCTTGAACTCCGTTTTATGTTAATATTAAAAAAAATATATATATGTTCTTCAATGAGACAACTTAGTGGAAATATATGCCAATAACTCAGATATTCTCTGAAAGAATTTCAAAAGGATAATAAAACTGGTATCTTGAAACAATAAAAATACATAAAAAACATTTATAAAACAGATATATAAAACAGAAAATAAATAATGTATATATAAAACAGATAGCTAGAGAGAGAAGCCTTAAAAAGATAATAAAATACAAAACAATAAATAATCAGGCCATGGTCTACACTCTACTACAGCAGCCATACGAACGAAGTTTAAGGACTTGTTTAAGGACAGGCCAAACTGGGCTCACTCACTCAGACCTTATTTACTCAGTCAGAAGGATGAATACATATTTCTCCTGTCAAAATTATATGAACCAGAAGAACATATTGTATCGATTTGGCTGATTTGTTAACGCAATTAATTGCACCCAATTAGAATCATAGAGACCCTAATTCAAAAACCTTTCGTTATAGAAAATCGTAATAGGTTGATTGTCGCAGGTGTGTAATGAAATTCGGTGTTTGATAAGCATCCCTAATTTAAAAATACTTTCTATTAAGAAAATTCTCTCAGTACAATGAATACACATTGATCCGTTATGGAGTCTGTCCTTCAGGTTTTGGTGTCGTTTTCGGAGATCTTTATCAAACCTTCCTAACTGTCTAGAACATTAACATAAAATGGCTTGGCCAAGTTCTTGGAATGGATAAACAAAGGATCCCAAGCTGATTATGGAGGGATGTCCAGATAGAGAAAGAGGAAGAGGCAGGCCTATACGGCAACGGATGGTCGATAAGGAGGCAGATCTTAGGCTACTATGAGTGAAAGCATGGAGGAAAGCCACGGAAGATCGGTCAGAGTGGAGGAAAAATGAGGCCAAGGTCCTCGATAGCATCGTGTGAATAAGAAGAATTCCCCAAATAATATAACATGGTGTTTAATTGTCGCCCTTACACAACTTTTGTAGATGAAAACATGACGATTTATGAACAAATTCCCTACTAACTAAAACATAAAGTCAATAAAGGTAAATTTCTAATTTTGCAGCCTTGATGATGAAGTATCTCACCGAATATTGTTTCTTTGGAAACCTATTTTTATTTCTGAAATTATACATTGCTTAAAACATTCTGAAAAATGGTTTTAAATATAACTTTTTTTTATAAAAGATAATTAAAATATAAGGAAACAATACTGCACTGAACACATTCTAGAATCTCGTTTGGATATATAAATCAAATTCTACAAACAACTAAACATATTGGACTAATATTATGATACAGCAAATAATATCTACACTTAAAACTCACTGGGCTCATCCAATGAGAAAAAATGGTTATTTTGGCTTTATCATGATAATATGGTGTGTTTCGAATTCCCATGGACAAGCAAATCGAAAACATGTAAAACAATGCTTCGTCAAAGTTTTAAGAATGTTGTATACCACATGAAAGAGAACTTTCTTTGCAATTTAAAATTTGTTTGTTAAGTTAGATGGAACAATCCCGAGCTATGCAAATTGACAAAAACTAGGAGAAGTTAAGCGCAATCAAGATAAGGTTGAAGAATGCCAGCGGCGATCCATGAATGCTAAGCACGGCACCAGCCTCTGTCGACTTATGGAAATGTAGCTCCGACCACAGGGGAGAGGGAGTATCAGGACTGCTTGCAAGTTGGGTTTAGATTCGGGTTCGTTGGCGTAGGCATTATGCAATATATCGATCCTAACCAATATACCATTAATTTTTTTAAATACATGTTTGCGCTTTTACTTTTAATACAAATAAAAAATAACAATATTATATCAATAACAATTTTATAAAAATTACCAAAATCTATTCCACACAAGAAGTATTCAAGATTACAGTCCCAAGAGACGAGCAGAAAATCAATATCAAGTTCTTTTTTTCATCTCCAGATCCTCCTAATTGGAAATACTAAGCTTCGCAAAGGGAATATTTACAATAAGAGGAACCTATCCTCTAAGGCAAAAATAAGACACTACAACACAGTGATAAAACGAGTAATTTTGTAAGGGATGGATTTTTTAAGTTTAGGGAGACAAGATGTCTCCCTAAACTTAAAAAATTACTTTCGTAAAGTATTACAAAAAAAGAGAGAACGATCCTGAGGAGAATCTATGGGCCCAAGAAAACACAGGAAGGTTATAGGTTAAGGTCCAACCAGGAAATTGAAAGGGAGATGAAAGACCGTAAAACCGAACTAAGAATCAGAAGATTAAGATTTGAGGGGAACATAGTAAGAATGGATAATGGGAGACTAAACAAGAAAGTATTTTGTCAAAATACGTGAATAGAAGAACGTAGGACGGTATGTAAAACAATTGAGATAGGAAGCAAATAAATTTAAAATAATAAAGACTGCCTAGTTAGTTGGAAAAAAATAACAGAAGACAGGGTTCATGTGAAAAATAAAGAAACAAGGAAGTGTACCGTGTGGTCAACAAAACAAAAAGGAAGCAAAGACACGCAGAAATGATGAGAAAATACTGGGAGATAAGAAAGATGAAAATGACAAAAGAAAAGTAATGATATTAACGTGGTCTCACTAGGCCGTTTGAAGAAAAAAAAAAGTTGATGGAAAGTAAAATCTCCAAAAAAATCATATATATATATATATATATATATACGTATATATATATATATATATATATATATATATATATATATATATATATATATATATAATATAAGAAATATTAACATACTTGTGAATATAAAATTACAATAATTGACCTTAATATAACAGCTAATTCATAATGCAGTTAGAGAAAATATTCAAAATAAGTTTTCTGTAACTTTGTCAAACTAATTCTGATAGGAAAAACTAAAGGTTCTGAAATATGATTAGTATATTTATTTAAAGATTGTGGAAGAGGTTTGGGAAGAGGACGACTACATAGGCGAGGAGGAATTGGAGGATACCCTGTCAGATATGAAACTGGGGAAATCAGCAGGAATAGATGAAGTTTCTCCTGTGATGTTGAAATGCATGGTCATAGAGGACAACATGTTATGCAACACTTATTTACTTGGTATAGAAACAGAAGAAGGTGCTCAAAGAATGGGATATTGCATTCTTATAGTTCCAATCTTTAAAAAGAGAGACAACAGGGATTGCGATAATCTTCGAGGCATTGCCCGCTTAAGTGTACCATGTAAAATTTATTCCAAAATCTTTGAAAAGAGAATCAGAAGGATGGCTGAAAATGAGGTAGACGTGGAACAGTACGGTTTCCGCACTAATAGAAGCACTCAGGATCTCATTTTCAGTTATTCAAATCCAAGAGAAGGTATCAGAGAAATGCAAAGAACTGTCTGTTTGCTTTAGATATAATAAAAGTATTCGACAAAATGCAGAAAGGAGATGTCTCCAAAGCCTTAAGAGAAAATAATTTGGACACAGGAAACATATTTATTTGCGGTGGAAAGTCTATATAGGAAAAACAGGAATGTAGTCAGATTCTCTAATAACACCTCAAAAGAATTTGAGAATCTGCAGGGATTAGACAAGGTTGCAGTCTTAGCTCACTACTGTTTATTTTGGTTCTGGATTCAGCTATAAAAAATTATAAGGAGATATTCAAAAAGTCCCACCTAGGGCATTTCAAGCTGATGCCTCTAAATCTGCCTCTACTGGCGTTAGCCGATTATCTCATTGTGTTAGCAGATTATGATAAAGATCTTCAGTACAATATTAGGATACTCCAAGAAGAGCTGAAGTTTATCAACATGCGTATGGACCCGGCAAAAATAAAAGTAATGATAAACTGAAGGAAGCCAAGCAGAGCAATGAGAATAATCAGAATTAATGGCGAAATAATTGGAGAAGTAACTTATCTCATATCTAGGAGCGCACTTGCAGGAGAGTGGTTACATCGATAGTGAAATAACAGAGCACACTCGGAATGGGGAAGCAAGCAGGACGTTCAACGCCGTGAAACAAGACTTCTTGAACCGCCGCGAGGTGACAAAAAAGACAAAGATGGCTGTCAAGCTTTATTCCGATCTTGACAAATGTGTATTCAATGCAAGAATAGAGAGGGCTAGAGAGGGAGAGGAAGACCATGACTAAAGTGGGAAGAAGAAGTGCAGGAGGCTTTCAGAAAAAGATTAATAGATTTGAATAGAAAAAATGTGCTGGTACAGAATAAATAACTGAGTCAAGGTCTATATGTGGTCTCCTCCCACTGCTTAGGCGATAGACGAAGAAATATGATGATGATGATGATGATGATATTAATTAAAATTATCAAAATCTATTCCATGTAAGAAGTACCAGATATTTAAAGTCCTAAGGGACGGGCAGAAAATCGATATCGAGTTCTATTTTTCATCTCGATATCCTCCTACGAAACCTTTTTCTACTAACACTCTTAGGGTTTCTCTGAGATATTATCTCTTCTCAATCATCTTCTCTCTATATATAATGATCTTCTTCATTCAGGTATACGGAAAATCCTTTGATATCCTTAAATACTTTCTTTGACTTTTTTTCTCTCATAAACCACTAGATCCAAGTGCCTTCCCTCACATTCCTCAACTGTGCCTGGCTTTTATATAGAGGGAGGCGTGGAATGGGACAGAAGAGAGCATTGCTCAATTGCATTTATATCCAGTTGATATGATAGTTGGCTTTAAGAAGATTTCTGAGAAAATATTTCTCAGTTATTTTTTTATGATCCTTTATAATTATAACGCCTTTGTATTTTACGCTATAAAAGTTGTTCCGTAAACTTTTATTTGAGATTTGTTGTTTATTGAAAAAGTAGATAGAAAATCGTAACGTTCAATAATTATTATTATTATTATTTAATTATGGTCAATAATTATTAAAGCTTGGCCAAAAACTTACATATTTACATAATATTTACATCATTTAATGGATGTTAAGATATATATGCTAGGGTGTTTTGAATCTTCATTGGTCACGCGAGAATGTACTTATATAGTAATAGACATTTAAAAGCATTTACAACAAAACATATAATATTACTAATAGATTATATTTGAACTAATAGGTGATAACGAAACTAATAATTAATTTGTTGCTTACTCAATATTACTTACTCTATTACTTAATTATTACTCTACAGGCAATATTTTTTCAATTACAAAACTAATAATTACACTCAAGTTTTGATTGCAGTAGTTGATTGATAAAGGTATAAATGCCTTCTGAAAAAACCTAAATCAGAAGATTCTTATAAGTAATTAGTATCAATATTTTTTGGATAATTATCTTTAAACATTTTAAATGGTACTTTTAATATCCATTGCCAAATTATAAATTATCTTAAAATTAAATAATGTGATTCGAATCATTGCAACTACTGAGTCAAATCGTTATTAAGATCCTAATTTTCAATAAGGTTTCTCCTACCTAGTGTGCTCTGTCAGATATTAGTATGACGTTACGGAGTTCCCGTTCTCATTATATCGTGTTTGTTCAAGTTTGTTGAAACACCTGGTTCAGCGTTAAACTGATGAACGAAGCAGTTTGGGTCTGTTAGTTAAAGTGCAAACATTTGATCGTTATCGGGCGGGTGACTAGGTTACTTCTTCAATCCAGATTCATGATGTATATGAGGTGGAATAATCTTAAAAAGTTCAACTGTTCTGTAGGTACATTGTTGGATCTAGCGGAACCAGTGTTAGCAAGAAGTTAGCTAATATAGGTAATTTACAAAAAAATGTAGCCAATAATGACAAGTAAAATAGTTTTATTGAGAAACTAGTATGTAGTAGTTTTAATAATGAACTAATTTCCCATATTGTAGTTAGTTACAGCTGTGTAGACTACTATAACTACTAGTTACGAAAAAGTTAACTAGTGACAGAACCAAGTTGCGTCTTTTCAACTTAAGGACCGCTAGTTACTTTTAAGTAACGTTTAACATCACCTGGATTACTTTACATTAATTACTTTCAAGCATATGAAATGATTAGATATATATTAAAAAACAGGCTAATATAATATTTTTCCAAAACAAATTCTAAAATAATTAACTAATAGCATTTGAAACATAACACCTTTGGATTTCGAAAGGTTCGTTTGTAACCGAACCACTTCTGTTTAATATCAACATAATGCATTTCATGATCTCATACGCAAAGTATTGTCTTGCAGAAAAATTATATCACTTTATTCTTCTTTGCACAAATTAAACAGTTCTATTAAATTCACATTGTCAATTACTAACAAAGAAAATATAACTAACCTATCCACACATATCCATTAATTTTGATATCATTTGGTTAGTTACTGAAAAAAACCCACGTCGTTATGAAGTAACTGGCAGTCCTAAAGTAGAAAACACCCCCGTAGTTGTATAAGATTGTGAGGGTTGGTTGTGAGTACTACTTTTTATGTTATAAAAATTATTCCTATCTTTTTATGAACTAATATTAAAAATTTGAATGGATGAAATTAATAAAAAACAACATAGTAATTATATTAAACGTATAATCACATCTACACTTATTCACAAGGTCTGCGCTAACTTGTGTTTTTTAGAAAACAAATCATGAGGCTCCTCTGAAAACAATTTCTAACCAGAAGAGGGTGAGATATCCGACGCTCAAGGAAAGTGGAATGGAGAAGAAAAAGAATAAAAGAGGATGTCTTGAAAAGGGTCTCGGAAGGGTTGTTTTGAAAAGGAGCACTACGAATTGAGACTGGCTGTTCTCACACACAACACTTTATGACCCACTGACCAAGAATGCTATATATGTCTCCTTTACAAATAGTTCAAATTTTATTGTATAAACACAATTGACAGGAATACTATTAATTACAATCATTCATATTTATGTCGATATGTATTGTATATTTATTTAAATTACTATTGGAACAGATATCAAAATAATTTAAAGTGAGAAAAATAACCTTTATAATAAATAATATTAGCTTTGATAACTTTGTTGTTTCAATAATTAAAAGTCACCATATATATAATGATCGCTATATAGATAATTAATTTCTGGAATTGATCTAGTTTAATGCTACATTCGCTGATTGGACAAAGCTTCTTGGAGCCTTTTAAATCACATTAAGTTAAGGTGGATTCCTTTAACCTTTTTATGCTTTTATAAGTGCAGAGACATCAATAAATAATACTTATTTGGCAACTACTATTTTCTATCTTACATAGGAGACCCCTTTTTTTTTGTTCTATTTACAATCCTCAACAAGTATTATGATTAGTCCTTCTGCTGCTTTTCTGATTTTAGAAAATGCAACCGAATCGTAATATCGGTTTTGTCTATACATAGATAGAAATTAGTTTACTCGTATAGTCTTACAATGGGATCTATTGCACATAGGAGGAATGTGTAATGTGTTATTCTCAACAAGCGATATCGACTATTTCATCCGAAGTTTGTAGTCTCATTCATTTTTATCACTTTAAACAATTCAATATTGCAACAAAGAAGCATTATAATAGAAGTGAATATAAAAAAAAAAAAGGAAAAGTTGACAAGCCCGAAACGTACTGAGTAAGGAATAAATTGATTGTTGAAAATTTAAATAATTATTGTATTCTTATTTTATAAAATCATATTAATTCAGTATTCGATTATGTTTTTTTTTAGATAGTGCCTTTGGCATGCTTTTCTTGTTAAGCAATACTTTTATTTATTTCCAAAAGATCTATAAATAAAATATTCTGTAGTGCTGGTTTTTGAACTGCAATTTATTGCAGGCATTCCGTGAGCTATGTAATAGCTGATGTTACTTAACAATAACTATGATAGCATTGGTGCACACCAATTTTCTGTACATCCAACATAACACACCCACACCCAACGTATCTATATCATGGGCATCATCATAGTCCTTCCATAGCACCGCTCATGCAGGGTGAGGTTTTCTTATGTTCAGCCACACCATATATATAACGTACCACATATATTTAAATATTCGGCAGTTTCACTCTATTTTGTCTCTGATGAGCAAAAAACTACGTTCAATTAAAATTATTCTATAACTTTAACTATAAAAAAAATCTGCACTACTACAACCCGTGAACGGATTCGGGGTTCAGTAAATGGTAGAGACTTATTGTTTTATGGGCAATGGTTCTGCAAGGAGGTGACTTGTCCTTGGTCACGCTCGACCACCAGATTTTCCCACTTATTTTGGGTAACCTATTTTAATAATATTTTATAGAGGCTGGATGAGTCCCAGGAGGGCCTTAGATCCTATATGATCCATCTTCGGCTGCAAACAGACTAAATAAAAGTCTTGGCCTACAGCGGGATTTGAACCAGGATTTCCAGCATGGCAATTCAGTGGTCTACCACTTACAATATAATTTAAATCAAAGAATTTCAGCTTTACATTCTTCTTTTTTTTAATATATCGGTTTTTTCTTTTTCCATGAGTAGGTATCGTAGATTTCTTATCTAGATATTGTTCTATATCGTCACAACCGAGAAAGAAACTAGGTTGAGAAGAAAGGTTTCTGCGAAATTATTTCCGGACGGCGGGCTGAGGACGGAGGTGCGAGGAAGGGTCCGCTAATGCCAGAGAATGATTACGGCGCCCTTCAACAGTAATTAACTCACCCTTAATGGCCTGTAATTTTAAAGCCTACGCCAGCTCTCTTACCCTTCCTCTGCTTCTTCTGGAATGAAAGACACTTGGGAGATTACTCTTGTATGAACTGTCCGGAGTAAGGCCGGGTTTTAATGAGGTATGTAATTTTTCATTTATTATTTATAATTATTTATTGATTATAATTTATAATCAATTAACAAATAAACTATTAAAATATAGAAGAATATGGAATGGTTGGGGGGGGTGCAGGAAATGAAATTTACACAAAATAAATATAACTTTGTGTCTACGGTTCGACCTAATTTTCAGACCATTATCAGGACAGAGAAAAAAAAAACAGAATGTCTATATTGACAATGGATTACTAGATACAATAGACATAAATTATAGGAATGACAAGATATAATTCCACAGCGCAACAGATAAACTATTAAACAATTTATGAGAAATAAAAAGAATGGAAGGCCCCTCGGCCTACAATAGGGTGCCAACCGCCATAAGCCGCAGGTGTTTCTCATGTGGTAGGGAAGACCACTTTGCCCAAGAATGCCGGGGTCAAATAATTTCAAGAGGGCATAATGTAAGGAACACAATCCCTTTAAACAGTAATAGGGTCCCAATAAAGGGTTCTGCCGAAAATCACCAACACGGGCCAAAAAGAGAGGAGTAGCCCGTCTGGTACTAGGAATTTAACGCCAAGGAATCGGAACCATCTCCGTAGTTATGGACATTGAAGGAGTGGCATACGATATGTTAGAAGATATGGGGGCAGAGGTAATCCTAATAAGATCCGTCCCGAGAGCCAAAGGCTCCCCAAATTCCCCGGCGGAAATAAGAGCCAAAGGCTTGACAGGACAATCGTTGAGAATAGAAGAGACCCAGGGGATATGCCCCCTGTAATGAAGCGTCCTTATAGGGTACCGTTCCACCACCGCCCTGTTGTCAAAGAGAACGTCAAGGGAATGATGGACAAGAGGGTTATCGCTCATTCCAACAGCCCTTGGACAGCACCTGTTGTGTTGGTACCAAATAAAAGCGAAGACGGGGCTATCAAATAGTACCGACTTTAGGGATTAAACGCGTTGACGCAAGTTGATGCTTATCCCCTATCATTGATTCAGGAGACACTAGAGCTAGAGACACTAGGGTAGGAGCAAGTTTTTCAACCCTCTATTTGAGCACCGGATATCACCACCCAAGACGGAGTTCACCACATTGGGTGGACATTATTATATTTGTAATATAGATGGACTCCCAGGAGTCCCAGTGACTTTTCATCGCACAATGGACCAGGTTCTTACCGGCATCAAGGAGATTGAGTGCTTTCTCTATCTTCATGATATTATCATTTCCAGCTTAAGCTTTGATCAGCATCGAGACCAGCTGCAACCTGTATTCGAAAGGATGAGGGATGGAAATCTCAAATTAAATGGAGCGAAATGTAAGTTCGCTGTGAGCCAGGTGAAACACTACCTTGGGTGCTATCCCTAAGGTACACGTCTTCTAAGCTAACCCGTTGGGCACTGGGGTTAGAAGATTTCTACTACGAGGCGATACACAAACCTGACCGGTGACACACTAATACAGACGCGCTGAGTCGAGCAGTAACCAAAATAGCAACGGGTGAAGTTATGGAGAACATATCTCTAGGACCAGAGAAAGGATGAAGAGGGTGTGAAATGGGCCGAAGAAAATCCTCTGGTGCGCCAACAGGATGAAGAGGGGCTGTTATATCATATATGAAGTATGCATAACAATAGGCATCACTAAACTCCAGACGACTCCGTACCATCCTCAGAGTAACGGAATGTTGGAAAAGTTCCATAGAACGCTGGGCGATCCACTAGCCCACTTCGCAAAAAAAGATGGCAGAGACTGGGAAAAGTGTATACCCTATTCTCTTATGGCCTCCAGAGTGACACCTCATTCGGCAACTGGATTCTCACCTAACTACCTCCTGTTCGGGAGAGAGCTCAGGACACCCTTGCAATTTGACACACATTGTATAGGGGAGGGGACCGAGAAGATTGTAGACGCGCCACAACAACTGAGGGTTCGGATACAAGAAGCCCAAGAAGAAGCACGCAGGGGAGTAGACTCGGTGAACTTAGGAAATCAATAGGACCAGGAAGGAAAGAAACTTTGAAGTTAGGGATTAGGTGTACTTCCATGTACCTGCGATTAAACCGGGCCATTTCCCTAAGTTCCACTGCCCGTGGACCGGGCCGCACTTTGTACCTAAGAAGCTGGGAAAAGTAACCTATGAGGTTAAGAGCGAGAGAGGGCACCTCTAGGTGGTACACATCAACCGCTTGAAGGCGGAGACAGGAAGGCGGCAGTGGAGGCAGTTCATCGTCTGGCTCACGTCCAGGTTCCTTCCTATCCTTACTCCGAGGTAAGTGACCACCTCACTTGCCCTGATCCTTTTCTCGTTTACTTTGAATATGATAGGGGTTCTTCTACGCAATAGAACAGTCTGAGTCTTGGCGGCTCAAGCTGGAACATCTCTCGGCTTCCACCGAGATCCCGGCTCTGCTATTCGAGTAGACAATCGCGGCGAGGTCATCCAATGTAGTGGCTGCAAAGTTTCTACCAATAGTATTTATAGCGGACAGTATTTTCGAACGTTAACGCCTGCAAGCTATGGCCCCGGTGAGGAGTGGGACGAAGTAGAGATTCTTGAGGATAAGAAGAATAACATCGTGGTCAGTAGAGACCAGGAATACCTCACTCTACTGAACTGTAGAGAAGTGGAAAAGAAGTCGTCACCCGTACCCAGAAGAACGTAGCCAGAATAACTAATGAAGCTCAGATTCTGATAAAATACTCCGAGGGACAGGAGTCCAGGCAACAACGGATAATGCAAAGGAGTGAATGACGCAGATTCACTACACTCAGTGAAAATAGCCGACTATGGTCCCCTCTTTTGGAAACGGGGGAGTGGTGTAACAAACTGAGTAAGCTTAAAATAGATATATGAAATGTTAATTGTTAAGGCTCTCATTTGCGGTCTAGACGTGCCGAATAAACAATTCACCGGCCGATTCTGGAATCGAGGCCGGATATGACTCAGGGCTTTTCCGCTGCTGTCTCGAAGCTAATCGAATATTTAATTAAATTAGATTTTAATTCAAGAATGTTTTTCTAATTTTGTCCACCAGTAGCAGCACCTCCGGGTTCCAGGAGGAAACATTTTTATGCTAGCTCGAATGAGCCGTTATACCCAATAAGTCAGAGTTGAAACTGGTACTAGTGAGAAGTATCCTGACCTGTTCAAGAAGCCAGATGGATTCGGAAGATATAAATTCTCCTTTATACTGTAGTTAAACTAGATTTTGGATGAAGCCAGATGGTAGTTCAGTTTTTGATCGAGCCACTCAATTCTGGCTATTAAATATTTTATTTTTCTTCATTCGTTCGTCGCGTTTCGACCACAAAACATCTTTTATGTAAATTTGAATTATTCTTAGTGGCTATATGATTATTATTATGTATGATGGATCATTTTTTAAATTTAAATTATAATTTTATTAGTGGTTTTGGGGATTATGGGAGAATATGTCGAAGCTTTTAGTTGATAATTAGCACAAACAATGCAATTACTATCAATTATCAATTATCAATAAAATAAATAATCTTTTTCTTACTTATCATTTTTTCTTATATGATGTTGCTATTGCATTATTTTATACAGGTTACTAACCTGAAACACAAAAGATACTATTTATTAATATTAATAAACAAAACATTTGTTTACAAATATATTAATGACACAATTTTTTATTATGTATGCATTTTATCCGTGATGGAATTTTAGTTTAACAATGTTCATTAAAAGGTAGATAAGTACTTCAATAAATCAATGATTTTTCTGATATGTTCACAATGAGATCTTTACTACGATCAGCCAGCCGGAGAAAAATCCTCCGCCTCCCTTTCCTTATATATATTTATTTTTTTATGTTGGGGTTTATTCATTTTAATTAATATATCCGTTCGCAGACGACACATCCATCCTATCATCTCATCCAGATCCCGAAATGTCTTCCTCGAACCTTCAAAGCCACCATTCACTCAGTGAAATTTGGTGTAACCAATGGCGGATCAAAGTCAACGAGGAAAAATGCAATCATGTGACTTTTACACTTCGCCAGGGAACATGTCCTTCTGTCCAATTTAATGAAACCGTCCTACCTATTTCCGACACGGTATGATACCTTGGCTTCCTCCTAGACAAAAGACTTACATCGAATTCTCATACCAGACTCAAAAGACAAGAACATAACAGACGATTCAGCCAATTATACAGATCACTATGTAGGACCTCTTATCTTTCAATATACAATAAACTACTAATATATAAGACCATCATCAAACCTAATTGGACCTATGGACTGGAACTATAGAGAACCGCAAAAAAATCGAATATCAGACGCATTCAATCCTTTCAATCAAAAGTCCTGAGAACTATTGTCAATGCTCCTTATTATGTCTACAACAAAACCCTCCATAATGATCTCAACATTCCTTTCGTCCTCAAACTCTTCCTAAATTAATTTTAAAACTTTCACCAAAACCTTGCCTGTCATCCCAACCTCTGGGTCAGTCATTATCCAGTTCGACACATCCATATAACCCACTCCGCCGTCTATACCGGCAATGGCCCCGAGACCTGATATAATAATGTTATTTGGAGTACTGGCACTGGCCAGATTCACCATTCACGAAGCTCAGTTCGGGAACCTTAGGCGAATTGTAAATAGGGTCTGAATGTGTACATTATATATATATATATATATATATATATATATATTACTTTATTTTATTATCATTTTCACATTAATTTCTTTTTATTACCGCATGTATATATTTATTTATTTTATTTTGTTTATATCATTGTTTTGTTATGGAATGACTGTAAACTACACAGCACCATTACTTATTGCCCAAAATTGGCAGATTGTAATGTTTCAATAATGTGTTTAAAAAAAAAACTAAATAAAATTAATATATTTGACACTTGTTTTATGTCGATAGAAAAAAAAATATATTAACTTAATAAATAAGCCTTCCGACAGTAACGTACTTCGACTAGTATCATAAAAATTTATTTAACTTTCTTGAAAAGTTATCTGATAGGCAACAGAAGCGGAATTTCATAATAGTCAATATGGAAAAGGAAAATAAATTTAGTATTGGCTATATAATTTACTATAAAAATCTTGTACGTTACCTCGGACTATACTTGAACAAAAGACTTACATGGAACGTACATACAAAATTAAAAAGACAAGAACTGACTAGACGGTACAAACAACTATCACATCTTCTGGACTACTGCTGGACTACTACTATCTTCACTTGACTTGAGGAACAGACGACTTATCTATTATAGTATACTAAAACCTATTTGGATATATGGAGCAGAACTTTGGGGTTCAATAAAAAAAAATCACATTCACAAGATACAAACAACAGAATCCAAAGTTCTCAAAAAAATTATTAATGCACCATGGTATGTTTCGAACCACACAATACACAACGACATGAACATTCCCACTATAAAATCATATATTCATAACAAATACATAATATTCCACTCATCGATACAATATCACCAAAACCCACTCGTTCTTCCGCTTTCCTACTCCCTGTTACCTGGACTTGATAAAAAATAGATTAAAAATACATTGGCCAAGAGACCTACTCACCAATTGATGTATATTTTATTTTTCTCCAAAATAACTGGATGATGATGGAGAAAAACGAAGAGAAAGACACTTCAATCAAATTTGCTAGATGTGCGATTGCGCAGGTGCAAATGAAAAATTAAATAATAATAATAATAAATTTACTAAAATAAATAACATGGTATTTTAACCCCTTAACGCACAGTTTTTTTGAAAAAAACCGGCCAAAAAAAATCAATTTTTTTTAATGTAAAAAAACAAACTTTAGAACATTGTTTTGGCAAAAAAATTCAAAATTTTTATCACTTTCTTCAGAGCTGCTTTCCGACAAATTTGCGTATTCATATTCAGATTCTGAATCGCTCATTTTTCAATATATATTTTACTAAAATATAATATAAAATAAAATATAATAATAATAATAATAATAATAATTTGAAAATGAAAAAAACATACCAATTGTATAAATATCCAATATACCCAATTTTATTTTCTGTAATCACAAAATAACTGACTGTCTATAAAGATACACTTATCTTTGCAAGTTTACAACACTTAGGTAACTATTGAACTAAACTATAAAACAACAGAAACAAGTGTTTGATATTTCACGTCTAAATAGTAAAATAAAAGATACAATGGCCTTTATATAAATTCACGAAAATACTACGACGGATCGCAGTCAGTCGTCACGAGTACAGAAATGCAAGAATGCAAGGTATTATAGCTTACAATCCTATGTAAATGATAAATATCAATAACAGGATTCTTTTTCTTAGCTTTCACATTGTTATTTTCAATTCTCGAATATATTCGAGTGTGAAAAATTATAGCAGCATCAAATACAACGCCGCTCGAATTATCTGGAGTGTGCACAGTTTGGCCTGTTTAGCGCGCTCGAATTAAATCGAGCGTGCAAGTTAAGAGGTTAATTAATTTTTTTTTACAAATTAATCGAACCTATTCATGTCTTGCCAATTACTAAGTTCAAGTTAACTTTATTTAAATATATTTTCTATTATGACAAAAAAATTTTCTAAAAATATTATTGAATTATTAATTAATTTTTTATTATTTTATTACTAGAAATATAAAAGTATTTTTCCTTTGATCTAACCGATTTTCTATTTTCTTCAATTATTAAAAATCAAAAGACATTGAAGCGCTGTCAATTTTTGAAAATATATGTTGATTTGTCATGGAACTCATGAACTATCAACTGGAAATTTAGGACCACATTCAAAAGTTTAGAACACTGAATTTAATACTAGTTTCACAGAGGAAAAATACTAGACTTTTTTGACAAAACAATTATGCCTTAACAGAGCTATATGGGTTGTTGAGCAGGTTAAACAAAAGCTTAAAGGGTGTCTTCTCACCTATCCACATCCCCGAACATTTCCCCCATGAAAGCAATGTTATAAATTTGGATCTGAACCCTAAGTTTCTATTATAGTTCGTGAGGATCATCGCTTTTAGTAACAACAAAAATATAGCAGCTATTACGACACCAAAACATTCCTCTGCCGACTGCCACCTTGTGATGTAGTCATTGATGCCTCCATAAAATATTAAACAATACGTTTTGTGCTTGGATACACTACAGGCAACCTGGAAATTACCTAACCAGTGTTTTTTTATCTTTCTCTCAAATGTTTTGGAACGACGAACAAATAATGCAAACAACAAATGTTGAATAGAACATTCTTGAACGGTAAGCAATGAGACAGTAGTGAGGGGGAAGTAAGGACTATCGATATTGTGATAGATGAGAGACAAATGGTTCTGAGGACAGCAGCATCGTCAATCTTAGAGATCCTTCAGGACAACTAATCTTTCCTCAGGACAAATGTGTCCTAGGAATTCATCATTGCTTCGTCCATTATTTTTCCTATTTCCTTCTAAGAGATCTTATTTTCTGAATACAGAAACCGTGTGCCATGTGGAAATTCTAGTGGATTATATACATGTGACATAGACATTTAGAGGTTCCATAATATTGATGTTATATATATATATATATATATATATATATATATATTCAATAATATATATTTATATTTTTCTCTTTTCCCCCTATGGCAACCCGACAGTAATTTATAAAAATTTATACACAAACAGTTACAATTAATAAAATGAAAAAGTGAATTGTCCTTCTTATGTCTTAGAGTTGATCAAAATCAATGTGTTTTATAAATGATAGTAAGTCTGTTTTAAATTTAGAGAAAATTAAGTGTTATGTCTCAGGCCAAGTCAACGTTTGAGTTTTCATCAATTTAATTCGTTGTCGTTCGTATCGTGAACAGTCATACAGTCTTAGACTGCTCTTTCGTTGCCCTCATCCCCTGCATGTGGTTTAACCCATTCTATCATTGCCCTCTTTCCTATCACCTTCAATTTTATTAAAGTTAATCTAATGTCTTATGGTAAAAGGTGTATGTTAGTGTTTTTAATGGAATGGATGATGTTCTTGTTGTCAGTGTGTATGTGTATGTGCATGCAAGTCTGTGATGGATGTTCATATAGAAATTCTACAGCCTTTAAAACAGCACATTTCTCAGCTTGGTTGTTGGAGCACCAGGTGCTAGAAGTGTTAGAAGTACTATGTTGTATTATCTGTGTTATAAGTGTGAACATATCAGAAGAAATAGTTATAACGTGTATTATTGTTTCTGTTTAGTGGAAAATTGTTTTATATGTGTGGAAAATATAAATTTTGAATATAATAGGAGGAGTATAAATAAATTTAATTTATCTAAGAGTTATAGTAGACGGTACTGCACTTCACTCTTTTAAAAACAAATTTTATTGAATTACATAAAATAACACCTGAACAAATAATGATTATACAAGAACAATGGCCACTAATAATTGAAAGCACTTAGAGCTATTAGCTGAGGATATGCAAAGATATATATATATATTTATATATATAGGGTAAGTCATAAGTAAGTGCGGTAGAGGATTTTGAGAATCTTAGTGCAGGTGATTATAACTCCAGGAGCTCAACTTATACAGTTTTTATCCAAGCCGGATTTATTTTCTCCGAACCATGCACATCCCATTTAGTCGTCTTCTTTGCTTCTGTCTGTGAATATGTGGGTACAGTTAGTGATTGGAGTATTGGTTTGTGAGTTTATGAGTGAATAGCGAGCTGGATGTAACGAATTACAACAATCGGTTTAATTTTCTGGTTCGTTATAGGTCAGATTTAACATAGTTTTTTGACATTTTTTAAAACTAAATAATGAGACAGCTTCTTCTATTTTTAATGGGAGAGGAACTATACCAGCAAGAATAGTTGCTGCCTCAAACGAAAGCGTTCTAAATTCTTTGAAAATTTTAATTGCAATCAATCTCTGAAGCCTTTGTATATGTAACTAGTCTTTCCTCAAGGCAAATGTGTCCTAGGAATTCATCATTGCTTTGTCTATTATTTTTCCTATTTCCTGCTAAAAGAGGTCTTATTTTCTGGATACTGGAACCGTTTTTCATGTGAGAATTCTAGTGGATTTTAGATATATATGTAGAGACGCGGGCTACCCGGGTTCGTATCCCGGCTAAGAAATAATCTTTTCTCTTAATATATATATATATATATATATATATATATAAGTTAAGATAAGACATACACCAATAAAGACACTAATCCTAAACAGTGAATGTTAACAATGTAAATACTATAAATAGAGCGTTGTAACTTGAATAAAGCAGTGTTTAACTAGACTTCATGCGTGTTATTATTCTCCTAAACTTCTCTTTTTTTACGTTTTATGTGCCGAAGCTCATAAGTGGTGCCGAAACCAGGGAATTCGTTAAACAGTTCCTAGTGAAGAATTTATTTTTACGTAAAAACAGTTCGTAAATTTTTTTATTTTTATTTTTCGAATTGTTCTTGGTTTATTTTTTTTTTTTTGTGTTTTGTATGTCAACAAGTGCCAGCATGAATGAACACGGTCAAAGTATTCTCAGGCCGGCAACGCTAACTTTAGACCAACCACAGCCGGAACAAGAGAACCCTGAGTTCCCGCCGTACCCATCGACGACTCTAGCCATGGCGCGGGCGGACTTAGCCGCACAAGAAGCAAATCGAATAGCGCAAGAGACAAATGCGCTGGAAAAAATGAAATTGAGGAAGGCTAACGCGCAGGGCATTAGGAGAGAGATCTCTGATCTAGAGAAATTCAATGGAGATGTGGGTGAGCTCAACCACTTCACCAAAGGCGGAGACGGCATCATGGGCAGTATACAGTCACAGGAAGCGGCTGATCTTTTGGAGGAAACAGACGCGAGAAGATTGCGAGTGGCACTAGCACGTCGGGTCAGGAGGAGTGTCCTAAATTTGATCCAAGCCGATGAGGATACTCCATGGATGGTGATTAAGGAGAGGTTGAAAAAAGCCTACGGAGGAGGGCGATGGGCCCCAGAGGAGGACATGTTACAGATGTTTAGAGAGATGAAGAGGACTGGGCAGTCGAATGGCCAATACGCAGCAGGACTTCTCGCAGAATTAAATAAAATAAATGAAAAATTGCGTGAAGTGATGGAAACCAGCGCAGTGGAAGCCTGGATGTTGTTCATGACAACAGTCCTCAAAGTACAACTGGCACGGGATACCGGAAAGAAGGATGGTCTACCCAGGGATAAGACATTCGTAGAATGTGCTCAAGATATGGTAGATGCGAGTACCCGGGACGAGGAGGAAAAAGAAGTGTTCGAACCAGGGTGGAGTAAAGTGTCCTATCGCAGAAACGAAGTAGGTAGAAATCGAGCAAGGATAGAACCGGAGAGAAGAAGAGAGGGAGATTTCGGTAGGAAGAAGCCGATGATCAGAGAGAAGCGGCAATTCAGTGACAGGAAGAACCCAAGAAGAGACGACAGGAGGTGCCACGAATGTGGTAAGACAGGGCACCTGATGGCCCAGTGCCCACGCACGCGCTGCTTCGAATGCCACAGCGAGGGGCACATGGCTAGGCAATGCCCGTACATAAGAAGGAGGGATCACGATCGAGGGGAACCAATGGAAATAAACACTCAGCGAATATGGAGGAGGAATAGAGTTCCATCTGTTTCATCGAGATCTTCTGGGACTTCGGGACGGAGGGCAGCGAACTTGGTGGCAGGAGAAGCAGTGAAGCCGGTAGCAGAGGGGCCCCTGGAGGAAGGCGCAAACAGCGGAGTGCAGGGAGGAGACTCGAGGAGGTAAGCAGGGATGAGGATGGTGTAAATGGAGGGGCAACCTTTTATGTGTTAATTCTATTGGGAGAAAGTGTGAGCGGTTGCCTATTATTGAATCTTGTAAGGGGTGGAAATGCTTAGTGGATACGGGGAGTTCCTGTAGTTTAGTGAGTAAGGAGAATTTAAGCATAATATTTAAAAGAAATTGTATACCAGAAGTCAGGAAGTGCCTGTGTAAGTTGGTCACTTTGAGTGCTCCCTGTACTGTCGAGGGCGAAATCGAGTTGACACTGGGTAAATGGGGACAGGAGGAGGAAGTGGCGACATTACACGTGGTAGCGGACATGCCGAGGGAGTACGGAGGAATTCTGGGTTGTGACCTACTCCGAAAACTGGGTGTGAAACTGCGGAATTCAGGGGGTGCATGGGGTATAAAAATCGGGAAAAAGGTATATAAAACGATTGAGGAAGGGAAGAGAGACGCGGGGTGTGTGGGAGCGATCACACAGGACAGGGAATGGCGGACAAGGGTGATAGACGAATATGCGGAGATTTTTTTTCGCGAAGGGGAACCGCTAAGCGTGACAGGGGAAACTCTACACGAAATTCACCTTAAGTCAGAGAAGGTTACCTACGTTAAGGAACGTAGATACCCACAGGCCTTGAGAAACCACATCCGGGACGAACTAGAGGAGCTGAAGCGGCAGGGGATCATCGTCGATAGTAAATCACCGTTTAACAGCCCCTTATGGGCAGTAAAGAAAAAGTCCATTGAGGGTGAGACTCAGGACCGCTATAGGGTGGTGATTGACTATAGGCAGTTGAACGAAAACACTCTAGACGAGAAGTACCCCATCCCGCGGTTGGACGATATCTTGGACAGGTTAGGCGGGGCGGTGATTTTTACCACATTAGATCTTAAATCCGGGTATCATCAAATACGTATGCACCCTAGGGACCAGAGCAAGACAGCCTTTACATTCGAAAGGGGGCATTACGAATTTACGCGCATGCCCTTTGGTCTGAAGAACGCGCCCATAACGTTCCAAAAGCTAATGGACGAGTTCCTGCGCGGCCTAGACCAGAATATGTGCCAAGTGTACATGGACGATCTTCTCGTTTTTAGTAGATCGGAGGCGCAGCATATTGCGGATTTGAGAAAGGTCTTTCAGCGCATTAGGCAATTTGGGTTGAAACTTTCCAGGGAAAAGTCTATGATAGGGCGGACACGATTTCCTGGGTCACACGATATCGGAGGAAGGGGTGCGTCCGGACGGAAAGAAGGTCGAGTCGATCGCCAAGATGGCAGTTCCCAGTGATGTGAAAGGAATTCGGCGGCTGTTAGGAACCCTTAACTACTACCGCCGTTTCGTCCCAGAGATGGCCGAAAATCTCGTTTCGCTGAACGAGCTCCTACGAAAGGGGCGTACGATTCGGGTTACTCCGGAAATGGAGGCGAAAGTTAGGAAGTGCATGGAGCAGCTGCAGACCCAACCGGTTCTGGCGTTCCCAGACTTCAATAAACCATTCTCCATTACGACGGATGCTAGTGAGTATGCGTTGGGGAGCGTGCTGTCCCAGGAGAGCGAGCAGGGGGATCGACCGATTGCGTATGCGAGTAGGAGGCTCACGGACGCGGAGTCTAGGTATAGTGCCCTGGAGCGCGAACTACTAGGCATCGTTTGGGCGGTCCAACACTTCCGGCCCTACGTGTTCGGGAAACGATTCAAAGTCCACACAGACCATCGTCCCCTTCTGTGGGTTGGAAATTTAAAAGAGTCTTCGGCGAGAGTCACGCGGTGGAAAGAGATCCTCAGCCAGTATAACATGGAGGTGGTCTATAAGCCGGGTAAAGACAACGTGGTGGCGGACTGGTTATCTCGCGCTCTCCAAATCAACGTCATAGAACCGGAGGCGGGCGAACCGTCAGGGGAGCTGCAAAGATTTATCCGGGAATGGACGCCAGATGGAGAAGGAGAACTTGGGACGGACAATCGGGAAAATGAAGTTTCCACCGACCAGGACGGATCAGGGGAGGAGAGGTTAACGGAGATGGAAGAGCTGGACGAGCCAGTCAACGATAAACATCGACAAATAATATGGAAAACCAGGACGACAGGGCTTTTGAAAATGGAGTTCTCCAGGTATGTGAGGCACAGTATCGTTACTATCTGGTCCCAGCCAGGTGTCAAAGAGGAACAAATATGCAAAGTCTTGAAAGATGCGTCCGAAGTTGGTAAGACCCACTATCTGTATGTAGGGAACGCGACGGTGTGGGATAAAATCAAGAATTTGTGGTGCCTAGAGAAGATAGGTCTGGATAGGTCGTTTGTTCGGTGTCGCCTTATGGTGGATACGATCCACGATACCGATCACCAAAAAGAGGTCACGTTAGCTTACCACCAGGGGAAGACTAACCATCGGGGGGTTAACGAAACCGTAAAAGCATTGAAACGGAGGTACTACTGGGTGGGGATGAGGAAAACGGTCGAAGAGATTGTGAGGGACTGTGCCATTTGCCATGTCGCAAAGTATGATCGCCATCCCCCGGTAGGGTTGCAAGTGGAGACGTCTACGCCTATAGCGCCGCTAACGGATCTCCAAATTGACACCTTTACGTGGAGGGGCTTCAAGTGGGTAACTATAGTTGAAATATTCAGCAAAATAGCCATGGCCCATCCGGTGAAAGAGAGGTCAGCGGCCGCAGTCGGTGACGCCCTCCGAACATGGTTCCAATGTTACGGGATGCCAGATTCGATTTCCTCGGATTGCGGTAGAGAGTTCGATAACGCCCAACTGCGGAAGGACATGAAAGATTGCGGTGTCGCTTGGCATTTGAACACACCCGGGCATCCCAAAAGTAGGGGAGGGATTGAGCGGCTCCATAGTACTCTGGGCAAACACCTTCGTGTGTTCCATGCGGATAAAGGGTTGGAGGCTGATGTGGCGATGCCTCGGGCTGTTGCGGCATACAACCACTCAATCCACCTGGGTACGGGATTCTCCCCTTTCGAGGTCCTCTTTGGTTTACGATCTCGACGTAGGGACGGGACCGGTACGATCGTAGACGACACCATGGCGGAACGCCTAGTCGCGAACAGAATAGAACTCGACCGACTATGGGGAAAAGCGCGGGCAAGAATGGTCTCGGAAAAGAGTAAGAGAGTAGCCAGAGATAATTTCGGTGTGAAGGATATCGTGGGAGCTCTGAGGATCGGCGATACTGTTTATAGAAAGATCGTGTCAAATCGCGCAAAGGAGGTACTCAGGTACGAAGGGCCATTCAAAGTGATTGCGATTAGGGAGCACAATCTGGTCACCGTTCAGAGTCTGGCAGAGCCCAGAAAACGTAGAACGGTGCATATTGAGCAGCTGAAAATTCCAGCTGGAGACATTAGACTGTAAATATGTATGATTACTGTTGTATGTAATTTTTTTTTTTTCTCTTTTTTCTCTCTTTTTCTTCTTAGTGTTATTATTACTTTGTATTTGTAGGTGTTTGTTATAGTAGGTCAGAAGAGGATGATGACGTTAAGTTAAAGTGCTAAGTGAGCTCTCGTACATAATGTAAGATTTCTTTTCTGTTGTGTTTTATAAGTGCTAGATTTCTTGATTGGAAGATATTGTATTTAATTTTATTTTTGATTACTTTTGGTACTCTTACGTTTTGTTTCTGTTTTTCGAGTTTACGAGAATGTTCGTAAACTGGCAGGGGGGAGTTAAGATAAGACATACACCAATATAGACACTAATCCTAAACAGTGAATGTTAACAATGTAAATACTATAAATAGAGCGTTGTAACTTGAATAAAGCAGTGTTTAACTAGACTTCATGCGTGTTATTATTCTCCTAAACTTCTCTTTTTTTACGTTTTATGTGCCGAAGCTCATAAGTTATATATATATGCATGTAAGACAAGTGAAACCGTTATACTAAGTAATCCTTTTGAATGAATGCAATAACATTACATACTAATCCTTTACTGACACGAACAACAGTAAACATCTGTCCGTCCCGTTTGTTAATCAGTGTCAATGTATGTTTCACAGCTGTGCTTATCAGTCTGTGATGAAATTTGATATGGATGTTCTCAAGCCTGAGGAAGAACATCGGCTACTTTTTATCAACGCACCACACCGGCGAAGTTTATATAAAACTGAAACCTGAATGACAAACAAACGCAGCGGTCAACGCACAGCGGAAACCACTGAACTTAGCATCTTGAAATCCGAAGATAGGTTATTGTATAGCTTAAATGAGCTAAAATAATATAGGAATTTTGGACAATTCGACCCCAAAGGGTTGAACCCCTTAATATAACAGGGGTTCAAAGATTGTATGATATCCGTCAGTTTTGAGGTTAGACATCTGATATTTCGGATGTACTAGTATCTTATAGTTAAAAAAAAATTAAATTAATTATTTAAAATGATCCGTCACGGAACTTTATGTGGCAGACCAGGCGAGTGAAGCCGGGGAAAAAAACTAGTGTGTGTGTGTGTGTGTGTATATAACTTACATAGTTCCAGAAACACAATATGTAAAAAAAAAGGAAAATAAAGATGAAACAACTCACACGAGAACTGGTTTCATGCTGACTTCATTGCCATCTTGAACCTTTATAGATTCCTACAGCTGTTTACAATGCCAGCTTGATATTAGCGACTATGCGATCTTGTCTTAACTTATATATAT